>JAQFVV010012395.1:10930153-11261231 GCA_028023455.1 Epiperipatus broadwayi | reverse complement strand
CACCATTTAAGTTTTGTGCTAATTTAGTAGAAAATTTTAAATTTAAGAAGTATTTTAAAAGTGTGATGTTGACTTTGCTTGTGGTAATGTTACCATAAGTTTAATTAAAGCAATCTATGAGTATTTGATATGTGAATTGTGTTGGTATTGAGAAGATATTTAAATGATGATGATTATGATGTAATACTGCATTAATAAATTTAATAACAAATGTTTGAAGCTAAAGTATTTAAAAGATAAGTTAAAATTAGATAAAGATATTTATTTAATTTGAAATATATGTTAAAAGTGAATAAAAATATTTTAAATTATAAGTACTTAAATTGAGATTAATATTTGATTTTAATCATATCAAATAATTATTTTAAAATCTGATATAATATCTTATTTATTTTTAAAAAATAAATATTTATTTTAAAAAAGCAATTGTTAAGTTTATTTTTAGACAAGCGTTCTTGTGTTATAAAGAACAGATGTTATACACACATGCGTGGAAGTTGTCTAATAAAGTTGCATAATTATTTTAAAAAATCATGTTGTAAAATTTATAAATAATACGTGAGTTATCACGAGATAAAAAAAAAAGATATTAATGTAAAATATTAAATTTGATTTTAAAAATATTGTCTTAAAAATATAACGTATTTAAAAAGATTTAGTTTATTTTAAATGATCTTATAAAAGTTAAGATTTAAATCAAGTGAGAAAGAATATTTCAAAAGAATGTTTAATAGATTTAAATAAACGATAAATATTGTTTTGAAAGAATTTGATAAAATATTAAATATTAAATAAGTCATTATTTATTTTTAATATTGTGTTGGTAAATATGTAAATAAGCAAAGTTTGATTGTTTAATCGTACCAATCAGATAAGGAGTTTCTGGCAGTATATAAGCTGGATTCAATTGTTGAGGGGGTCTCTCTACAATAAAACTTCTAAGTCGTTTGTGCTATTAAAAAAAATAGCTAAGTAAATTTATAAACGCTCTTAAAATCAGTTGTAAAATCATAAGAGTGTTATTGAATAATTTATTATATTTTTAAATAATGAATATGCAGTAGATATTTTAATATTCCCTATTGTCTTCTCAATATCGAAACTCAATTTACGTACAAATAATCATGGAAACCTCACATATCGGAGAAATATATCAGAAACTTTATGCTATAGAAGTAACAGACGCTGGATTAGTACATAAAACTACAAGATGGAGAAAAGTAGTATTTTGGACTATAAATAGTTTTAAAGTTAAATTACTATTGTCTATTACTAATAGATATTTTAAAGAAATATAAATATTTCTGTAAAAGAAAGTATTTTGACAAATTATAGAAGTAAAATATGTATCTTAAGGAAAGATATAAGAAGCAGTAGTAATTTTAAATAAATACTTGCCTTGTTAAGTCTTTATGCTTAAAAGACTAGATATTGATAATTTGAAAAGGCAAATATATTATAAGTATAAGTATTTTAAAAATCGTAATATAATAAAATTATTTTATTAAAGTTATCTAAACGCTGGACGTTATAGATGAAGAAATTAATTCTTACCTGAATATGTTATTTATAAATGCGCAAGTAATACATGGATGTCCAAATCAAGTCAAACTAAGTCAAGCAAGCCAAGTTGATTAAAATAATTCAATATAAATAATTTATAAACTATAAATTAATTTAGAAATAATAACTTTTGGAATAATATTCTATGAAGAACTGGATCCAGAAAGAACTTATAAACTATTTTTTGATTTTATTTGTTTTACTTGTTGGAACTTATTATTTTCTTTAAAAAAGAACGTTATCATTTTTTATTATAAACTTTCAAGAAACACGTGATACAACGGAACAGGAAATAGTGTTTTATTGACTTTATACGGAGGATATTTGTTAGAACTTTTATGGTAGAACAAAAGTCGACGCTGGACTATGTAATATGATTTTATTTTATTTATTTAACATAAAATTTAAATATTATTAAACTCTTAAAAAGTAGGTTAGGTACATTTATTAAATAGTAACTTAAAAATAATATAATAATTAATTACATAAACTTATTTTTATAATTAATATAACACGGAATATTCTAATGAATGTTTATGAGTGAAAATGTGAATGATTTTTATTTTATGAAGCTGCAAATTCCGAAGAATGCTGGATAGCAGAATGGACATTATTATTATTATGGTAAAAAATATTGTATAATGATTTTTAATGAATTTAATATGTTTTTCTTTAGATCAACTGAATATTATGTTGTTGTAGAATGAATGGATAAATATATTATGAAAACACATACATTATATTGACAACAAACTTTATTAAAATATGCATAATTTTTAATTTATAATATAAACATGATACAACATTACGTAAAAGCTTAGAAATAATTATATGATTCTTTCGTAAATAATTTTGATATTTTTATTTATGCTTAGTATTAAAATGATGTTTATTATTTATCTAAATAATTATTTTATTTTTGCAATTTAGAAAAGGATTTTAAAAGTCTATATTTTTGTGTATTTTGTTTATTGGATAAGTTAAGTTACGTTATGAGTAGAAGCCTATATTTAGATTGAAAAGTTTACTAAGTATAGACAATATAGTATGAGTAATTTGGATAATGAATATTTTATTTGAAGTTGATATTTGTTTTCCGGAAAATGTTTTAAATAAGTTTAGAATATGTTTTATAGATAGAAATTTATTAGAAAGGTTAGTAAAGCACATAGGGTAAAATAATGATTTTACACAGAAAGGAATCATAAAATTTATCTAATGTAATGTTTTATGAATTTAAAATTGATAAATGATTTAAATATTAATGTTTGAATAATACAGATATAGAATGCATATTTTATAAAACATATAACAGGAATTACATTAGGTGGAATATAATTATAGCCAATCATTTGTTTTACATTATAAAGAGATATTGTTTTATATAAAGCTATTAAGCAATGCTAATAATAAAGTGAATACATGATAATACATTATAAATGATATTTAATTAATGTAGTTATTTAATAGGTAGAGCTACATTATGTACACATGCTACATAAATAGTCTTGACAGTATTGTTATTTGTAGTAATTAAAGTACATACTATTTATTTTAAAAATCTAAGTTTTAGAAAAACACACTGTAATATTATTAATATAGCATTTGAAGGAATGTAAAATTGCTTATTAAGTACATGAGTTAATAACAGTGTAAGCAGATCTTATTATTGTTTTCTTACTTAGTTTAGTTTATATTTGTTGTCATAAATTCTAAACTGTAAATAGTGTAAATAAATTTTATTTGAAGTTATTGTAAATAAATTTGTTAATTTGTTTTAAAAGTGTGTCGAGTTTCATTATTTTTCACCACAGCATTTTGACATCAGATGATTTGAAATAAACATAATATTTGCACAAAATTGAATTTGTTATTATTATTTAGAATTGAATACCATATTTGCTTAACATTATTTTATAAGAATTGATTGACATGAACATAAAATATTACAATGGTCATAAGATGATTATAATGCACATTATAAGAATACAATATTGTTTATTGCCACAGATTATTAAGTATAAGATTTTTGATCTATTTTAAAATGAAGATACCATATGAAATAAAAGATATACATATGATTGTTTATTCATTTAATGATTGATTATATCATATAAATAGATGAGATTAAATTACACTCTAAGATTAGTATTTATTATTATTATTTAAATAAGTTAGGTGTATTTAAGTTTGATATAAAATCCCACATCATACTTATTTACATGAGTTATTATTATTTTAAAACAACTTAGAAGAACCTGAGATTATTTAATTATATTTTAAGTTAAAAGTTAGGAATTATTTTAGTATTATTAAAGATAATTTATTTCATTTTAAAAGTCATAAGAATGCTATAGATGTAGTGGTAAGATGATAAGGTAGTGGTAGTATTCTTATGCCATTGAGACAGTATCTTGGGAGATATTGACTCAGTGTAAATCTGCTTATTACTTTGTAACTTTACTTCGCAGTCTCATAATTTTATTAAATACTTATTTAATTAATATAATCTAGAACTATATTGATTTTGATGATTGATAATAAATTTAATTAAGATATGATAATATAAAAGTATATTAAAGATAGATATGCAAATTTTAATTAAACATAATAATGTAACTGAGCTAGTTGTATTTTAAACTATTTTATATATCAAGAAGTAAGGGTACAAAGGGTAAGTTGATTTTGGCGCCAGCAACGTGATGGGCCATTGATATGTTAGAGTTACAATTTTATCGGCCCGATAGATGGAAAAGAAAGATTTTAGTAACTAATCATTTTAGGCTTAGATATTCAATTAAGAATTAGGATACATAATTTTAGGAATAATATGTATGTTAGTAGAGTAAAATGATAGGTATAATTATTTAATAAAAATAATGTATGTATTAAAATGTATAATTTAGGATTTAGTGGTTAGTATATTTACTAAACAGAAATAGTTAGTATTTTATAATAATATTTATAATTGATTAGATGTTGATTATAAAATTAAAATAAAATAAAAATTTTATTAGTAGAGTATTATATTTTATGTGGTATCTGTAATATGATTATTCTTTGAAGTTAAATACTATGTTGATTTTAAGTTAATAAAACAATAAATTATAGAAATGTGGCAAATAATTATATTATAATGTGACCATATCAATTCTTGAAATATTTTAAATGGATATTTAATATTATATATTATGTGCAAATTGTCTGTGGGTCATAGGTGTAAAAATAAATGATATGACACAATTTTGTTATTGAAATTTATATAATTATTTAATAGTAAGTAATGTAGAGTTTTTGAGGATACTATTATATGATTAATTGTAAAAGTGAGTTGAGTGGAGATGGGAAGGTTGATGGGGAATTGTATTTTTAAAAAGTATAAAATAATAAGTACTGCATATTGTTAGGATTGAATTTTAAAAATAAAAATGGATAGTTGGGATAAAGATTTAGAAGTTGAAATGTCAAATTTTGTTGTAGAAGATAATAGTTGTGTGGAGAGCAAAGAAATAGAAAAATCAGCAAATTCAGAAATAATATTAGAAAATACTCAAAATATGGATGGCGAAATAGAGGAGGAAGAAGAGATAATTTTTAAAACAGCAGAAAAAGAAATAGTAAAAACTGAGAAAGGAGTAGATAACTTTTCAATAGTTGATGTTATGAAACATTTAGAATTAATGAGTCAGAGGTATTATAAATTTAATGAAGATATAAATATAAGATATGAAAGAAATGAAAGAAGATAATAATATTAGATTAGATTCTTTAAAAGAAGATAATAATTTATTAGAACGAGATAAAAAATATAAAATAAAAAGGAAATATAGAATAAGATTTGATAAGAATGAAGAAGTAATTGAGTCTTTAAAATTAGAAATATTAAAAGTTGATGATAGAAATCAAGAAAGGCTAGAAAGAAAATTTCATGAGTTTTCAGAAAACACAATTAAAGGACTAAGAAATCAAATAACAGAATCTATTGATCAATGTAGAATCAATAATAATAATTTAACTTGTAAAATTAATGATTATAAAGTTAAAGTTAATGTTGAAATTGGTGATGTTAAGAACCAAGTTAGTAATCTTAATGAAGATATCAAAGATGTTAAGAGTGCTATAATTCAGACAAAAAGGGACATAAAAAATGAAATAGAGCAGGAATTAGTAGAGAAATTTAAGAGTATAGATGTTAAAAAGGTCGATGAAAATAAATATCGATCGAAAGTTGGAGAAAATATAAAACGTATTCAGAAGGATATAAAGGATCATGCAGGAATGATAGAACAAAGTAATAACAGTTATAAAGAAATTTTAGACAAGAATCTAGATGAGTTCAGAAAAGAGCAAAAAGGATATGTGAAACAAGTGCTTGAACAGATGGACTTAGAAGGGAAATTTCAGCAAGTATATGATCAAATGGAAATGAAAAGTATAAGTAATGCCAAGGCAGAAATGTTTACAGGAAAAATAAGTAGTAAAGCATATGTTGACTATGTTGATTCTTCACAAATGAATAATATAGAGTTAATTAAGCCAAGTAGTAATAATAATAATCAGTCAGACAATACTCTTGTGAAGGAAATTGACAATAGACCAACTAGAGAAGTAATTAGTCATGAGGGTAGTTCAAATAATTCTATGGCCTTAAGGTTTATGAAAGTTAAACCATTTAAAGGGGAATACATGGAAAACCCCTCGGAGTTTCTAAACAATCTAGATGAATTGTTTTCGATATGTTCTTTGTCTGAAAAGGAGAAAGTAGCCGTGTGTAGCAATCATTTATACGGAGTAGCTAAAGATTGGTGGCAATCTCTGTTCGAGAAACCCATGACGTATGGTGATTTCAAATGTTTTATTGTCGGGAGCTTTTGGAACTCCGACAAACAGGATTGCATTCGGTATCAAATTACCCAAGATAAGTACCAAGTTAGCAAAGGCAGCTACACCAGTTTTTTCCGAAGTCAAGCCGTTCGTTTGAAGACTTTGACTGCTTGTCCATTGTCGGAGGGACAAATTGTCAGAATAGTTAGACACAACTTACCAAAGCATGTGGAACAGTTGTTAATAGCTGCTGACCGTGGGACAATTGAGGAAGTCTCCGAAATATTAGATGCTCTGGAAGTAGCAGAGTTATCTATTGATAATAAGTTTAGGGTAAATAGGGATAAAAATAATTACCCATTAGCAAGTCTTAGTATCAATACTGGATTAAAATCTCCTGGAGGCTTTAAGAGAAGTTTTAGTTATAAAGGTAGAAATAGAATGTCTCCATATTTTAAGAAAACTGTACAGTATAATACAAATAGAGATAGAAGTGATGATTTGCAAAATCAGCCTTCTACAAGTGGTATAACTACCATTTTGAAGAGACCAGATAATAAAACTGGTAGTAAAAAGTTGAATTAAAAAAGAGAATTAAAGTTTAGATTTAGAGAAGAATATATTTAAAAAAATTAAGATAGGTAATTCTCAAAGAAGATGTGTATTTGATAATGTATTATGGCATTATATTATATTAGTATTTTTTTGTAAAACAAACCTAAGATATTTCTATGTTAGCAACCTACAAAGAAATCAATTTAAAAAATTTCTTAGTCTATATGAAGGTCCATATAGAATATCCTGCAAAGTAGGAGAGAATGCGTTTATGTTAACCACACCAGATGGGGAAAAGGGAACTTATAATGCAAGGAGCCTAATTCCATTTCCATCTGAGATGTGAGTTATAATTTTAAAATGATATGAATAAATATTTTAATGTCATGTTTAAATATAATGTTTGACATAAAGAAAGTAATTTATTATATAATAAATTAGCATAGTGAATAAAGTTTTAGTTGAAGAAATTTACAAAATATGTAAATGATATTTTAAGAAGAAATAAGTTTTGTCATAATGACTAAGTAGAAATGGAATTAGCTATTGAAGTAAATATATTTTAAACAAGAAGTTAAATAATAGAGTTAAAGAGTATAAAACTCATATGTTTAAAGTATATATAATTAAATCTTATAAAAGATTAATTTGTGTTATGGTAGTGATCATAAAAGTGATCAATCTTAAAAGATGAAGTTAATCATTTTAAAAGAGAAATATATAGATTTGCTGAATAATAATCTATAAGATTGCTAATGAAATTAGCAATGAGTTATAAATAAAATACATAGAGTAATTTAAAATATAGTATTAACTATAGTAATATGTATTTTTAGTAGCTTATGTAAAGGTGTATTTAAAAGAATTTAAATACTTGATATTTGTAGAAATATTAGGGAAATGAAAGTAACCTAATTAAAAGATAAGGAAGAGAAGTGAAACTTAATTTATGAAGTAAAGAAGTCATTGTAGTTTATTTAAAAGTGTTTTCTTAGTGAAATTTGAGATGATATTTCAATGCTTTATGAAACTTTGTGATAAAGTAATGTGTTATGATATTTAAATGATAAGAAAGATAAAATTGATAAATGTGGATTGAAGATAATAAAGATGGATGTTAAATTTAAAATTTTATCCGAAGGAGGGGAATATGTGCCCTTTTATATGGGTCACCATTTAAGTTTTGTGCTAATTTAGTAGAAAATTTTAAATTTAAGAAGTATTTTAAATGTGTGATGTTGACTTTGCTTGTGGTAATGTTACCATAAGTTTAATTAAAGCAATCTATGAGTATTTGATATGTGAATTGTGTTGGTATTGGGAAGATATTTAAATGATGATGATTATGATGTAATACTGCATTAATAAATTTAATAACAAATGTTTGAAGCTAAAGTATTTAAAAGACAAGTTAAAATTAGACAAAGATATTTATTTAATTTAAAATATATGTTAAAAGTGAATAAAAATATTTTAAATTATAAGTGCTTAAATTGAGATTAATATTTGATTTTAATCATATCAAATAATTATTTTAAAATCTGATATAATATCTTATTTATTTTTAAAAATAAATATTTATTTTAAAAAAGCAATTGTTAAGTTTATTTTTAGACAAGCGTTCTTGTGTTATAGAGAACAGATGTTATACACACATGCGTGGAAGTTGTCTAATAAAGTTGCATAATTATTTTAAAAAAATCATGTTGTAAAATTTATAAATAATACGTGAGTTATCACGAGATAAAAAATAAAGATATTAATGTAAAATATTAAATTTGATTTTAAAAATATTGTCTTAAAAATATAACGTATTTAAAAAGATTTAGTTTAATTTTAAATGATCTTATAAAAGTTAAGATTTAAATCAAGTGAGAAAGAATATTTCAAAAGAATGTTTAATAGATTTAAATAAACGATAAATATTGTTTTGAAAGAATTTGATAAAATATTAAATATTAAATAAGTCATTATTTATTTTTAATATTGTGTTGGTAAATATGTAAATAAGCAAAGTTTGATTGTTTAATCGTACCAATCAGATAAGGTGTTTCTGGCAGTATATAAGCTAGATTCAATTGTTGAGGGGGTCTCTCTACAATAAAACTTCTAAGTCGTTTGTGCTATTAAAAAAAATAGCTGAGTAAATTTATAAACGCTCTTAAAATCAGTTGTAAAATCATAAGAGTGTTATTGAATAATTTATTATATTTTTAAATAATGAATATGCAGTAGATATTTTAATATTCCCTATTGTCTTCTCAATATCGAAACTCAATTTACGTACAAATAATCAATGGAAACATCACGTATCGGAGAAATATATCAGAAACTTTATGCTATAGAAGTAACAGACGCTGGATTAGTACATAAAACTACAAGATGGAGAAAAGTAGTATTTTGGACTAAAAATAGTTTTCAAAAGTTAAATTACTATTGTCTATTACTAATAGATATTTTAAAGAAATATAAATATTTCTGTAAAAGAAAGTATTTTGACAAATTATAGAAGTAAAATATGTATCTTAAGGAAAGATATAAGAAGCAGTAGTAATTTTAAATAAATACTTGCCTTGTTAAGTCTTTATGCTTAAAAGACTAGATATTGATAATTTGAAAAGGCAAATATATTATAAGTATAAGTATTTTAAAAATCGTAATATAATAAAATTATTTTATTAAAGTTATCTAAACGCTGGACGTTATAGATGGAAAAATTAATTCTTACCGGAATATGTTATTTATAAATGCGCAAGTAATACATGGATGTCCAAATCAAGTCAAACTAAGTCAAGCAAGCCAAGTTGATTAAAATAATTCAATGTAAAATAATTTATAAACTATAAATTAATTTAGAAATAATAATTTTTGGAATAATATTCTATGAAGAACTGGATCCAGAGACCTTATAAACTATTTTTTGATTTTGTTTATTTTATTTGTGGGAACTTATTATTTTCTTTAAAAGAACGTTATCATTTTTTATTATAAACTTTCAAGAAACACGTGATACAACGGAACAGGAAATAGTGTTTTATTGACTTTATACGGAGGATATTTGTTAGAACTTTTATGGTAGAACAAAAATCGACGCTGGACTATGTAATATGATTTTATTTTATTTATTTAACATAAAATTTAAATATTATTAAACTCTTAAAAAGTAGGTTAGGTACATTTATTAAATAGTAACTTAAAAATAATATAATAATTAATTACATAAACTTATTTTTATAATTAATATAACACGGAATATTCTAATGAATGTTTATGAGTGAAAATGTGAATGATTTTTATTTTATGAAGCTGCAAATTCCGAAGAATGCTGGATAGCAGATTGGACAATATTATTATTATGGTAAAAAATATTGTATAATGATTTTTAATGAATTTAATATGTTTTTTTCTTTAGATCAACTGAATATTATGTTGTTGTAGAATGAATGGATAAATATATTATGAAAACACATACATTATATTGACAACAAACTTTATTAAAATATGCATAAGTTTTAATTTATAATATAAACATGATACAACATTACGTAAAAGCTTAGAAATAATTATATGATTCTTTCAGTAAATAATTTTGATATTTTTATTTATGCTTAGTATTTAAATGATGTTTATTATTTATCTAAGTAATTATTTTATTTTTGCAATTTAGAAAAGGATTTTAAAAGTCTATATTTTTGTGTATTTTGTTTATTGAATAAGTTAAGTTACGTTATGGGTAGAAGCCTATATTTAGATTGAAAAGTTTACTAAGTATAGACAATATAGTATGAGTAATTTGGATAATGAATATTTTATTTGAAGTTGATATTTGTTTTCCGGAAAATGTTTTAAATAAGTTTAGAATATGTTTTATAGATAGAAATTTATTAGAAAGGTTAGTAAAGCACATAGGGTAAAATAATGATTTTACACAGAAAGGAATCATAAAATTTATCTAATGTAATGTTTTATGAATTTAAAATTGATAAATGATTTAAATATTAATGTTTGAATAATACAGATATAGAATGCATATTTTATAAAACATATAACAGGAATTACATTAGGTGGAATATAATTATAGCCAATCATTTGTTTTACATTATAAAGAGATATTGATTTTATATACAGATATTAAGCAATGCTAGTAATAAAGTGAATACATGATAATACATTATAAATGATATTTAATTAATGTAGTTATTTAATAGGTAAAGCTACATTATGTACACATGCTACATAAATAGTCTTGACATATATTGTTATTTGTAGTAATTAAAGTACATTACTATTTATTTTAAAAAAATCTAAGTTTTGGAAAAACACACTGTAATATTATTAATATAGCATTTGAAGGAATGTAAAATTGCTTATTAAATACATGATTTAATAACAGTGTAAACAGATATTATTATTATTTTCTTACTTAGTTCAGTTTATATTTGTTTTCATAAATTCTAAATTGTAAATAGTGTAAATAAATTTTATTTGAAGTTATTGTAAATAAATTTGTTAATTTGTTTTAAAAGTGTGTCGAGTTTCATTATTTTTCACCACAGCATTTTGACATCAGATGATTTGAAATAAACATAATATTTGCACAAAATTGAATTTGTTATTATTATTTAGAATTGAATACCATATTTGCTTAACATTATTTTATAAGAATTGATTGACATGAACATAAATATTACAATGGTCATAAGATGATTATAATGCACATTATAAGAATACAATATTGTTTATTGCCACAGATTATTAAGTATAAGATTTTGATCTATTTTAAAATGAAGATACCATATGAAATAAAAGATATACATATGTTTGTTTATTCATTTAATGATTGATTATATCATATAAATAGATGAGATTGAATTACACTCTAAGATTAGTATTATTATTATTATTAAATAAGTTAGGTGTATTTAAGTTTGATATAAAATCCCACATCATACTTATTTACATGAGTTATTATTATTTTAAAACAACTTAGAAGAACCTGAGATTATTTAATTATATTTTAAGTTAAAAGTTAGGAATTATTTTAGTATTATTAAAGATAATATATTTCATTTTAAAAGTCATAAGAATGCTATAGATGTAGTGGTAGGATGATAAGGTAGTGGTAGTATTCTTATGCCATTGAGACAGTATCTTGGGAGATATTGACTCAGTGTAAATCTGCTTATTACTTTGTAACTTTACTTCGCAGTCTCATAATTTTATTAAATACTTATTTAATTAATATAATCTAGAACTATATTGATTTTGATGATTGATAATAAATTTAATTAAGATATGATAATATAAAAGTATATTAAAGATAGATATGCAAATTTTAATTAAACATAATAATGTAACTGAGCTAGTTGTATTTTAAACTATTTTATATATCAAGAAGTAAGGGTACAATATATATATATTTTCAAAAAATACATTATACATATAGATAACAAATCAGAAAAAGGCAAATACAATAAGTCTACAATAATATCATACTATTTAATATAAGAGTTTGATTACACACATTCATAAAATTACAGATTAAAAATTTATAAATCTATGATAAAATTTTGTTTTAAATAAACTGAGGCATGATAAAATACTGCATATGCTATTACAAAAATTAACATCTATAAAAATTTAGAGAAAATAGAACATTCATTAATTCATACAGCTTTGAAGATTATATTACACCAAATAAAATATGAAAAACAGAGAAAATGAATTTATTTCAACTTTATTATTGATGGCTAAAGTGTATCAATTTTTGAGTTTATTAAAACCTAGAAAAAGTTATCAAAATAGAAACAGTAATCAAATATATACTTGATATTTCTGAATAGAAGATACACTTTACACATCATTACTTAAATTTAAATTTATTTTAATATTTAGAAATATTACACAAATCTAAGAACTTTGATTTATTATAAAACCAATGCATGATGTGGGGAAAAAATAAAACTCACAGATGATGTTTTACGATTTCTCTTTTCATTATCTCTCAGCCACTGCAAATATGATTCCCGAGCAATCTGTTCTTCAATTGCTTCATTGGTCGCTTCCCAATCTGTTGCTCTCAACTTGTCTTCAAGCATGGCCTAAAAATAATAAATACAGCTCAATATACAAAATACATTTTTGTTTTTTGTGAACTGATACATAAATAAAAAAATAATGATGCTAGATATGTACAGTAAAACAACAAACTTATTGTATAATTAAAAGCTACCATCATTCATTTCATTAAGTAAGATTATATTAAATGACATGAATAATACAACTACTGTCACCATTTGTTTGGAAAATCTCTATTAAAAATTATTAAAAAATATTTCCAATTTAAGATTTACTCATATATATACTGTAATAAATAAATAAAACTAAAAAAGATGTAATAAATATTATATAATTTAATTCAGCTATAATTGGTATGTTATACTGGTATAAATTTTCAAATGTCTTTTAAAAAATTTTATATAATTTTTTTAAAGTGAATCGGTATCTGTCTCAGTACTTTCCTAAGTATGTCTTCATTTTGCAAAAATCAAAGTAATTTTAATTCAGCTCATGTAGTACAAGTTTTATGCCCCCTTTTTTTGGATTTAGCAGTATTTCAGACTGCTTGGAATTTAAAGAAAGTAAATTTTCTCAATCTTTTGCACATTATCGCTATGTTTCCCCCTAATTTTTTAGAGAAATATTATTAAACTTAATATAACTAACGCTTACAAAAGTAAAAAGCAAATTTATTTCATTATAACTGATTGTAAGAAAGCAATCATATCCAGATAGAAAGTATTCAAACAGAAGTAATTTTACAGCTATATTTTTAAAAAAATTTTATACAAATATTTGAATATCTATTAAAAATAATACTTATAATAAAAAAAAATCAAATTTGGAATTATATTTATATAAAACAATTACTCTTCTTTAGAGATATTACTTGTAAAATTTATGTTATTATACTGTGTTTAAGTCATTACAAATTAATACAAAAAAAAAATCTTTCAGCAACATTTTATTGCTCCCTCAGTGTAGCATATATTTATATTTATACAGTACCATATTAGTGATAATATATTAAAAAAACATCATTACCTTTAGCTTGTGAATATGGTTATAAATGAATATTACCATATTTTTTCCATTGTTGTATAATATATATAATAGTTATATGAAAAGAGGGAAAAAGTTATAAGTCAGAAAAATATTTAGATGTCTACTAAAAAGAACGCTCTGTAAATGTTCACATTAATATATATATATTAGTAAGAAGACAATTAAATGAGTTCATATAATTTTATTAATAAGCAAAAAAAAAAATCACAAACAAAATAAATTATATTTCCATTTTATGACATACCATAGTGAATACTGTTGCTAGTAATCAATTACTTCCCTAGCTTACAATTATTATTATATAGTAAACAATGAATATAAACCAGGATTACTTCTCTCTAGTTTCTAGCAAAAATGATTTTATTGTAAAATTTCCATCCGGTGAATTTGTGTTCACATTCTTTGTGAAAATTTCAACTAATGGATTGATTAAAAAGATAAAAAATAATTGCTGAATGCAAACATTGCAAATACACAACTTCTTACCAGAAAGTCAATTAAATAAAATTGAATAAATTAAGTTAATTAGTGTTCAATGATTTATTTATTTTTAATTTCAAAGTTATGTGAAAAATATCTCTACTACAGTATTTTTGATAAACCATCTCATGGTAATAACCCCAGTAAAAACTCAAATAATTGGAGCGTCAGAAGAATGTATAATAGCACTTTTTAAAAAATGATGTTTAATGAACTGACTGTGCAAGAAAAATACAAGCTATGATACAAAAAAAATGCAGGCCATTTCTCAATGAATTCTCTATTAGTTCTAAGTAGAAGGAATTGACTGATGACAAAAATATCTAAAAATTTATCCTGCTCCAAGTCTTAACTTCTGAAAAAACTAATGAATTAAATCAGATGAAAGAAAACACAAGGATAAACTTTACAATATAGTTGTAATTGAAAAACAAATGAAAAATAAAATAAAATATCGCTTTATCTAATAAGAGTGGACTTTATCAGAAAAGACCGCTTATGTTTTAATCTTATTCTCTTTCAAAGAAATAACTTTTTTTTTGTCTCTTTTAGAGTACAACAAATAACTTAACTAATTGATTGCATTTTAAGCAACATCATACACATCCTCTATTTAAAATAATCTAACATTTCTTACTTGTTCAATATGGAGCTCTTCAGACTGCCTGATTGCATCTCTCATTAAATTTTTTTCTGCTGACTAAAAAAAAAAAAAGATGTTAGACAAAAAAAATATATAAAAGTTTTCATATGTATTTATATACAGTTCATAATTTTCCTCCTATTTATTGACATCTTTCTTTTAAAAAATAGAATTCAATAAAAAATATTTTGACTGTAATAGACATTATCAGTCTAATAAACAAAATAAAACAAGACTAATGATAATGAAAATTGCCTAGCACAGTCAAAATACTTTTATTGAATACAGTAGCAATTATTACATTCAGTATGTTTAAATATATTTAAGAGACATATAAACATTTACTTTCAATGTTTAAAATGCTTATTCGTTTTTAGTTTTTGTGTTAAAGCAGCTACAATAAAGAAAAGCAGATAAAACTTTTGCTCAACAAGATATCATTCAAAAGTTGCAGTAAAGACTAGTCTAAATACAGATTTCAAATTTCTTAAAGTTATATTCCTATATTTGAAGTATAATGATAATAATTACCCTGTAGAGCTGTTAATTATAAACAATGTTTATTATGATCTACATAAAATTTTATAAGACTGACATCCATCTTTTTTTAAATCATTTTTTAGAAATTTAAAATTGACAAGAGTTTAAAACTATGGTAACACTAATAGAAAAAATTGCATATTTGATTAAAAGAGATGGGTGAGGGAGGTAGTAATGTTCACATAAAAATATTAATTTATAAAGTATTTAGCAAAAAATTGTTTACTAGATAACTCTAATAAAATAAACGGTGCTCACAGAACATAATCGATACCAAAATTTATATATGTTTTGGTTTATATTTATCTAACAATAATTTCAAATTCAGAAAATTTGAATTTCTAAATGTCTCCTATATGAATGGCATCACAAATCATTTCTCAATGAGCCATTTTATCTCATCATTCAGTTCCAAAGTTGGTCTTGCTTTAGATTGTTTGTTCATAACTACATTATTCTACTTTTTATTGACATTATATGTATAATTTTTAAATTAAATTATATACATTATATATAATTCAATAATTTCCAAATTTCAAGCATCAGTATGAAAGTTTTGAACTAAATGCCATGGAAACTAGAAGAATACTGTACATATAGTTCTTAACCTTTGGCCTTAATCAAAATTAAAGAAAAAATATCTTTACATAAATTCTTTATCATAACATATTATTAATAGTCTTAGAATCAAAATTTTTATTATAATTTAGACCAAATACATTATAGGGATAGTATATTTCTAAAAAACAAAGTAGTTAATTTTTCAAAATTGCGTTATATTTTATATAAAGTGTAACAACTAACAAGGACTTTGAACGTTCCATCATCACATTTTCAATGAAATAGAAAGCTGAAGAGCTGTGAGTCAGAATAGTTTGAAGCCTGTCCATTAAAGTATGAAAATTGGCTATCTTAATATAAAGCTGAACACTGATTGTATATATGTGTGAGGATAGTAATCTAGACCAACTGATGATTTCTGGTTTAGCATGAAATATGTATATTGGTGATTATTTATCTTTTCAACATGTGTGTAATCAGGTGGGTCAGAAATATGAGATGGAACTGAGAGTAGTGGGTTGTGTGAAAGTCTGAGTTCGAATCCCGCATATATTACATATATAAATGCAGGTTTAAGCCTGTACAATGTATTAACTAGTAAATCAATAAATTTTGTACTATATGTGATGTTGTATAAGTATTTTTGCATTATTATGAATTGTTATGTTCTATAGTTAATTTGTTTCAATCTTTATTGAATCCTTAGCAATCTAGATTGTTGTATCATAATTTTATTTTATTCATATTCTGTTATTTTTTATATTTATTTCTATTATAAAACTGTAGATGGAGCTCTTTATGTAATGAATATAGAAAAGATGTTAAATGTGAATGATAGAATATTAGAAAATATGAAAGAATATAGTAATGGGAATATTAGTTTTTCAGAAAATGAACTAAATGAGGTAGAGAAGAAATTGAAAAGTGGGAAGGCAAGAGGTTTAGATGGAAGGGCAGCAGAGATGGTAATGAATTTAGGATATAGGGCAAAAGTAAAGTTATTATCCTGTTTTAATAAAATGGCACAGAATAGAGTTTTCCCAAGTAGTTGGAGTAATACAAGAGTAAGGTTATTATTTAATGGAAAGGGTAAGGATCATAGAAAGTTGAATAATTATAGACCGATAGCAGTAACATCAGTTTTATATAAAGTTTTCTCGTATATGGTGGCTAGTAAAGTTGTAAAATGGATGGAAGGGAATAATGTAGTGGGTGAAATGCAAGGAGGTTTTAGATTAGATAGGCGTATAGGAGATAGTTTATTTGTAGTTACACAACTTATGGATATGAGTAGGAATGCAGATAAACAGTTATATATGAGTTTTATAGATATAGAGAAGGCATATGATAGAGTAAATAGAAATAGATTATGGATAAGTTTAGCAAATTTGGGAATGGATGAAGCTTTAATAGATATTATTAAGAAATTATATGAAAATAATTATTATATATATCAATTAGAGAATATAGAATCAATTAAAGTTAAAAATGGTGTGGGACTAAGGCAAGGATGCCCTATGTCACCTATTTTGTTTGTGTTGTATTTGAGTGAAATGGAAAGAGCAATAGAAAGATTAGGAAGAGGGATAGAGATACTGTTAATAGGTAGTAAGGGAGTATATATTTTGTCAGGTCTTTTTTTTGCAGATGATATATTTTTGTGTGCAGAAAAAAGAGAAGATATGGAAGTTATGTTGAGGACATGTGCAAGGGTGGGTAAAGAGATGGGGATTAAATTTAGTGAAGAAAAATCAAATATAATGATGGTTAATACTGAGGAAAGAGAAGATGTAGAATTTTTATTGGGAGATATTAAGTTAAGTGTGGTGAATCGATATAGTTATTTGGGAATTATTTTAAGTAATCAGAAAAATTATTTGGATGAATGGGAGAAAAAATTGATAAATGAAGCAAAGAAAAGAAAGGGATTGATAAAGAAATTAACAGTATTTTCATATAATAAATATGATGTAGCTAGAATTATATGGAAAGGAGTTGCAGTAGCAGGGTTAACATATGGTAATGATGCATTATATGTTAGTAAAAAGATATTAGATTATTTAGAAAAAACTCAAAGGGAAGTAGGAAGACATGCATTGGATGCAGAAGTATGGACAGCAAGGGAGGCAATTCAAGGAGAAATGGGATGGTCAAGTTTTCATATGAGAGATGCAAAAAGTAAAATGAAAATGTTTGGTAGATTGCAGTTTATGGATAATAAAAGAATAGCTAAAATAGTATTTAATTGGGTTATGAGTAAAGGGCAGGTAACAAGATGGGTGAGAAAGGTAATGTGCTATGCAAAAGATTTGGATAAAGAATTTATATCAGTATATTTGTACAAAAGATGGGATGATTGTGTTAAGAGGATTATTGAGTGTTATAGTAGTAAGGAATGGGATAAAAGAATAAATTTATTAATAAAGACTAGGGAGTTAGAGAGATGGAGAAATAGTATGGAGAGTAAAAAGAGTTTAAATATATATAGAAATAAACAGAATATTAGGTGTGAGTTAATATATGATAATAGTAAGGAAAGTAGTTTATTGTTTAAGGCTCGAACGGGATCTTTAGCTACAAAAGAATATACATGTAAATGGAAAAATATGGGTGATTTATTTTGTAAATTATGTAAGGAAGGAATTGAAAATATTAGGCATTTGTTAATTGAATGTAAATGTTTGAAAACAGAAAGGGTACATATAATGAAGTTGTGGAAAAATAAATATGAAAAGAGTGATTATACAGAAAGTGAATTATTGGTTTTTATGCTAGGTTTGGGAAAAGATAAGGGGGATTTAGATATAAAGGTTATAGAGTTGACAAAAATTATGTTGTGGAAATGGGATAGAGCAGATTATGGGTAAATTTAGAGTGGGGAATGTAAAAGAAAGTGGCTAACAGGTTTATCTGGGCTTAATTGCTGAGATATTCTTGACTTCGTTTAAGGAGAAGCCATAATACATCACATCACATCACATCACATTAACTGTTAAAACAAATGTTTAACACTTGATATGAGCTTAAAATCATATGACGAATATATAAATCATTAGTATATAATTTCTAGACTAGCTGTTATATATATTTCTTCTTTTTATTTTTATTTTTATAATTTATATGAAAAAAAAAAACACACAATGAACTTTATCTCCATTTTTGATGATATTATTAGTAGTATTCCTGTAAATAAAAATATTAACATATAAGCAATTCATATTTTTGGGCAATCTGATATTTCATAAATCATGAGATTAATAAGTTTTATAAGAGTATGTACATATTTATATATAAAGAAATAAATACATATCTTCTATGTATTTATGTAAAACCATTCTAATTTAGCTAAAAGCAAAAGTTATTTTACTAAAATGTTGATACACTTTTAGCATTTTACATAGTAATCTCGAGAATTCAATGCATTATGTTACACCCCCCCCCCCCCAACTTTTGTTTCAAAATATATATACACAGAAAGATGTTTATTTCCCTATATATGTAATTATAATTAGATTTTCAATTTTTTTTTTTTAGTAGAAAAGTACAAATCAACATGAATGAGAGAATAGAAGCCTATAGTGTGATCAAGTTTGTCAACTATAAACCAAGAAAATTTTTCAAAATATAAACTTTTTCACAGAGTAACTTTCTCTGCATACTATACGTTCCGCTTCTCACTAGATCAATTTATTTGATCACTTTCTAATTAGCAATTTTATTTCAATTAGTCAAGACATTTTTTTATTTCATTTTCTTCAATTATGATAGAATGCAGCAATTTTTACTGACTGATATGCTATTCCTTAAGTAAGCTAGCAGATGAAAAAAATCTGATCATACAGTAAAATACTATAATCTTTTAAAAAAACACAAAAAAAATAATTGGAAAAACAATTAACATGCTGTTGCTCTATAATTTAGAGAGAGATAATTATCTATATCAATATGTGGATTTATATGAATTTTTAGCAGGCTATAAAACTACTGGATACTATCTCATTCTTATGTTTTGCAAATACTAGATTACTTAATAAAGATTATCTACATTTAGTTTCCTTTCATCATTTGCAAAGGAATGTTAAATGTGTATTTATATTAATCCTATATGTCATTTATAAGACTGTCCAAATTATTATTTGCTTGATGAACAATTTAATAAAATGGGTAGCAATATATTTTTTTTCACAGTTTATAAACCATTCTCTATAGCAAGTTCCTCCAGAACAATATGATTTCTACAAAAATTTAATGTATTGGTGTGTGCGCATATATTCCCATACAAATTCTGAAATAATTCGTTTACCCCTGGTTTAAATGCTGGCATTCCTAAACCAACTCCGACAGTCGCTTTATAAGGATCAACCACTGAATTATAATGTACACTCCTATGGTAACTCACTCTTATAGGTTCATTATCTGTTTTATGCATACCATGAAAAATATTAATTGGTTCTATAATAAATAAAAATAAAAAAAAACACTATTAGTATTAAATCAAATTGTTCATATCTCAAAGACTATAATTAAATTAATTAAATAAAAAATTAAAGTATAATTAATGTTTAAATGTAGATCTTAATAAAATATAGTTTGTAATGCTACTCTAAAATTGAAATTCTAGAAAGATGGGCAAATAATAGTAAACTATGACCAGTTATTGCTCAAGTGTCATTGCTTTGAATAGTAATCTACGGCTTACTTTCTCAGCCTCCTTTCAGACAAAGAACATAACATAATACTTCTATGTGAAAAGATAAATCTTAGCAACTTCTGAAGGAATAAATTAGAAATAATTAAATTTTCTGACAGACGCATTAAATAATCACTTTAAAGGATTGTTTAACAATCCTATTTGGAGCGTTAATATTTCTTATAATAATACCTAACATTAAATTAATAATGACTGTCTTAAATCTTTCTAAGCTGCTCAAACAAAATATTAAATGATCAATGAAAAAGTTTATATTACTTGACCATGTACCAACAGCTTATATTAATTTGATTATTTTATTCAAATATTTATTTATTAAAAACTGAATATAAAAGCTAAAACAACTTTCGGTTTTAACTATTACTTGTAATTCTGGTTTCTAGCAACATTTTAGTAAAGAATATTAATAATTAATTATTAAATTTTATTAATCTCATTAACACAAATTGCAATACAAAATAAAGCTTTTATTGAAAGAGCTTTTAATGTGTAAGAAAAAATATAAAAAAATTAATAAACTGTTAAAATGAAATAATAAAAGGAAAGTCTGATTATTTTGACAATAGTATTTATATATGATAAGTTTTTAAAGCAAAAAAAAAAAAAGCTTACAAGAAATATTTTCAATAGATATAACAATAACAAATAATTAAGTTTTCTATTATTTTAATTTTTGAAATTTAAATTAATTTCATTACTATATTAAAATTAGAGATTTTTCAAAAATTAGACGCAAATGAAGCATAAATTATTATACTTAAGTTGTTATGATTTAAGTGCAATATCTTCATTTATAACAAAGTTTCCTAACATTTTCTTTTTATAAGATTCAATTTATGTCTTATGAACAATCACTTAGTAAACATTATTGATTTAAAGACTACTTACAGAAATTAAATACTATTATCAATGACTGTTAAGTTATTAAAGTATCATTTTATTTTTTCCTAATAACTTTCATTTTATCAAATCATTTAATTATATTTTAATCTTTTCCGTGAATATTTTTTGAATAATGACTTATCAACTTGTAATTATGTGCACAAATAATTTTTTTATTTCATGACTTTCATTTTAGCGATTTCTCATATTGTTTTAAAACTTTTCTTTGTTTTTAATTATCTGCATACTTCTCAAAAATAATAATTTTTATATATTACAATTTACTATCTTTTCTTTGGTTTTAAATCCATAGTTTTATTTATTGTAATGATTGAATTTAAACAGTTACGACAATCATAGTCCATTATAATACATTCCACTGCAAATTATTATTGCTCTTCATTTATAGTTTCCTCATCCTTCTCAGTACAGTTCCTAAATATTTCATTTAATTAATGATTTTCAGATCTTTGTCTTAAGGAAATCAAACCAATCTCATGTTAATGAGTAAAATTTTTTATTTAAGTGATCGTAGCAAACTAATTATTTTTCAATTTCTTTATTCCAGAATTTTTTCACTCTTACTGTTTCTTATATTATTTCTAAACTTTTATCTGATCCTACTATTTCCATTAGATTACTTTTAATACTAATTTTCAACACAAATATTTTAATCAATTTTAATATTTTTACAACTTTCATAAGTTCAATTAAAAATAACTGTAAAAGAGAATTTTAGCATAGTTTTTGAATTAAAATTGTTTACAACTGAATAAAACTTTAGCCTCAAATTATTTCCATTAAGACAAAAAAAAAAAGATTTTAATAACTTAGTTTACTGCTTTAAAAATTTTAGATAAAATTTTCTTGTATTAAACTTTACTATAGATATTTTTCAAGCTTCTTAACTTGATAGTAAAATTTGATTTGTAACTATATAAATTAATGTGAACATTTGTATGTAAGACCTTGATAATATCTAAATATGAATAATCTAAAGTATACCTATATTAGCTTAAAATTATTATTACATTTTTAAAAAACACTTTCACATTATGTCAACTAAGATCGCCAGCCCTGAAGTTGAAAACATTTAATGAAGTACTCCAGACTGCATTGCCTTTCTATATAAAAGAACTTCTTCAATATGACAACATCTCTTAAATTATATAAGAAGAAAATATGGTTAAACATAATATTTAGGGCTGTTGATTTTAACCCTTAATCAAAATTAATTTCAGTGAATTCTTTTTCAAATTAAGTAGGCTCTTTTGGCCAATAAAAACTATAGCTATACCTTACATGTATGTGAATTCATACATTGAGACTTGTATCATTTTTTTAAAATATGACAATCCAATTCACTGATAGGCAAAAGCTTTTTCCAATAAACTCTACTAGTTATTCTAAAACCAGTAAAATGCATATTACTAATTTACAATTCATTAAAATTAATAAATATTACAGTCTGAATAAATTGAAGCAATAATAAAATCATAGACTGCAGTTTAAGTCCATGGATCATGATCCAGTTCTATTATTTCTGGTGCCTGAACTTCTAATGAACTCCTGACCAATAAATCATTTGATTTTTTCCCCCCATAATTATTATACACAATTATTAATGTAGCTTTAATATTCTAATAATTTTTGTTTCAAATTGTATTCTATGGTACACTAATATTTCATGAAAAATTATTAATGTGATATATATTTTAATATTTTTTATATACAACTTATCTCATATTTCTTATTCATTTTCAAAAATATAATTAATTATTTTAATATAGTTACACAAGTATTACATTCATACATAAGTTTAAATATTAATTTTTAAATTTTTTATTAAATAAATAATCGAGGGTCAATGTTTGTTTGATTAGTTTTTAATACAAAAGAACGCAGATTAAGTAATAAAAAAAAAAAGTTTGGGAAATGCCATTCCAAACACTGTGCATTTAATTTATATTTTATGGGCCTACTAACTTGGATTCACATAATTTTTGGCATTTATGTCAGAATTATTATCTTACGATTTTTATCGTACATTAAAAATCATTCTAATTGCAGTGAAACAAAAAAAAAAACAATACACTTTTATCGAAAACACTTTCCTTTTTTTATAAACACTAAACACCTACCATCTTTTTATTTACATTTCTATTTTATTTATTAAACTTAATTTCTTGGCATCTTGTGATGTAATATAGCTATTCACAAGATTATTTCTACTGCAGATTATATGTAGTAAGATTATTTCTATACTTACAACTGAATACTTTTTTTAATAGGAAGCAGCATAGAAAACAATTATGTTTATAATTTTTAAAATTATTATTACATTTACATCCGGAAATATTCTACAATTCTGCTTTTTGTAAATATAAAGTGTGTAAATTTTTTCTACTTATAATCATTCTGAATTTACCAAGATTCTAGTTATTTTAAATTATAAAAACAGCTATGCTTTTATTAAGTATTAAGAAATTACATTGAAAAGTAAAAAAGTCTAAATAATGGTTTAAACAATAAGTTTAAGTATTTTATACAACACACTTCAATCCCTAATTATGGGCATTATATTTAATAATTTAAAAATGTCTTAAAAAGTAATCAAATAGTTTTTAGCCCAGGAAGTCATATGATATTTGAACATCAGAAAGTGACAGTATCAAGCTATGATTCATGAATTTTTAATTCTAACATCTGTATCACTATATTAAATCATCTAGGGCGCTGCACCGTCTTAGTGACATTTGATTATTATATTTAAAAAACTGATATATTTACATTTTATAATTTTAAACCTTAATTTTATTCAAAATATTTTATTTATGAGAATTCTAACACAAATCCACAATTAATATAGACCAACATTGATATTAACAATACACAAATTAATACAGTCCAATATTTATGAATAATTGTCATTGGCACATCTTACATTTTATATCAAGCAAAAAAAAAAAAGCTAGAGTACATTGAATTCCCAAAGTTTCTCAAAAATCTTTAATTGCAAGGATCGACAAATATCAATTATATAATTTCTTTCATGATTAATCACTTGCCTTTAGAACATGTCACAATTTCATCAAAAATACCTTCTCATCTAGTATAGCTTTTTATTACTCTATCCTCGTCACTGAATATAATATAAACTGTCTGGCAAAAACATGCTGTATTCAATGGTGTGAAAATCCTTTTGGATCAAGTTTTCTGTCTAGTAAATCAAGATGCATATATTTCAATCACCAAAAATAATTAAATTACCTAAAAAGACTAGTGGCCATCTTAAAATAATTTTTGATATTGCTAACACTAAAATTAAAGAGATCAAAATTATGACTGCTTTGATCTCATACTTGTCAAAAATAGTTAGTGAATAAAACAGTACCTTTTCCTATTAATATAAACTAAAGCCAGCAGCTCTTAGCCATCCAATTTTACCTATTTCATTATTTGCATATTTCATTAATTGGATATTATATTTTTTTTTACTAAAAAAATTCCATTACCAATTAATTATACAAACTATCTTTTTATTTTTTTAAATTAGAATAAATTTATAAACAAAAAATACATAAATTTTTTAATAAAAATATATATATAATCTGATATTCTACAAAAAATCATATACACTTAAAATTTTCTTTTTTTAAATTTACATGTATAAATAAATATTCATTTTCAAACAAAAATATGGTCTGAAGTCTATGTACATTAGACTTATTTGTGGAATATTTATTTAGCTGCATCATAAAAAAAACTTTAAAAAAATGCATGGCTATTAATCATTAAAATGTGTATAATAAATAGTTCTCATTTTTGGAGTATTTCTGCACAATCTTTACATATTAGACAATGACGAAAGTAGAGTAATTAGGCTAATTAATGATAAATCTCATATTGAATTTGTGTCATTAATTTTTTTCTATTTTAAAAATGAATGCCATACTTGACTTTCTATTATTATTCTTATAGTCTATGTCTATAGTAGATCAAATTTGGACTGGTCAAGCTTCTTATACTATATGCCACTTATATAAAAAAACTCTTCACCTAGCAATCATTTAATATATATTCAATCCTTCCAAAATAATGTAAACAAATACTTTGATATTTTCAAATAAGCAAAATTTTAAAAAAATTTTCTTTCTCCCGTTCCTTTTACTTCCTCAAATATATATATATATATTTTACTTCATTAGAAAAATTTGTTTATTAAATATTTTAAAGTTCAAATTATAATTCATTAATATTAAATGATAAAGTAACGGTAAATTGTAATTTACATATTTATTTATGTAATTATTTTTTTGTGATAAGTCAATTCATAAATCCATTTAATTATTTTAAATAAAAGAATATATTTCATTACTGGTGACTTGAGATGAGTTGCAACATTCTAAATGAATTCTTAGTCATGTTAATTATTCCATATTTTTTAATTCTGATAATGTTAATTCAAAATCAATATCCATTTTGCTAATGAATCATAGCAGCATTTCCCTGTTTGAAGAATCAATAGGTCCCTTTCTCACTCCAGCCCCTCCATATTTAAAAACACTTAACTCAGATTCAGAAAAATGTAAATGGGTGAAACAAAAGTAAAAAATAAGGGTGAAACAAAAATTCTAAATACGAGAAATGCTTCCAAGTTTTTAATAATTTTTCAACAATGATATTTTAACATTCATATAAATAATTTTTTTAGTTAATATGTATTTATAATTTTACATAAAACTATCATTATTATATATCATATTTCATTTAACATTCATTAGTATTAGTCTTACCCGAACTATACTGATAAACTTCAATTGTTCTATTATACATTTCAGACAATGCTTGCATCTCGATATGATTACCATGAATATGATCTATTCGCTTTCTCTGAATGTACGTGTCAAAATCTTCAGTTACATATTGTGAATAATAATCTGAATTTTTGGCCTTAAAAATATGTATTAAAATAAGCATATATATAAAATAACAAAGTAAACATGTGTACACAATAAAAAAAAAAAAAAGAGAATGAATTGTCTTATTTAAATAAATTTTAAAATAAAATTTTAGATATTAATGTAATAGCTACTTATAGAAAAGACAAACCATGAATACTAATGATTACATAAAAAAAAAACTCATCAGTTGTACCACATCGTCAACTTTGATCAACCACAAATTACAATCATTAAATGTTTTTTTTTAATAAATACTAAGTATATACAGTGGAATCATAATGTCTGTTATATTTTGTTCCACTACTCCCTCCCCATGCTATGTTTTGATTACAATAGAATATGTATTGTTTACTGAATTGCACATTTCAACATTCATATATATGACACAGACACATTTCTATGTGTATAGAATGTATATAATTATTAAAAAATAAAGTGAAAGAGTGTATGGGCTCATTAATTTGTATTAACTCAAAAAATAAAAATAATAACTAATTTACTGAATTGCATTCAATTTTTAAAAATAAAATGAACAGCAAAATACTGGACTTTTATTGCTCTGGGAGATATTCTTTGTCTTCAATGACTTTATAGTAGTTTTATTATTTTTATTATTAAAAAACAAGAGCCTTTCTAGTTGTTTTGATTTTTTAAATTCATATCAATTTTGGAATCTATATAGTCATCTCTTATTGTCGTTAACCATTTCATATTATTGTTGAAATTCTTCAAATTTTAAGGCTTTTGATGCAATATAATAACGATTTGTAGTTCTATTTTTTTGCTACTACTAAACTCATAATGTTATCAATTAACAGTTATTCCTCTCAGTAAGTAAAGTAAAAAAAATCCTTATTTTAGACACTCAAGAGGAATAGTTATGCTCAGTCTATCATTTGAGTGTTCGAATGTCATATAATAATATAAAATAATGTTCAAGTCTTTTAAAACAAAAACATGAAAACTGTACAGATGGTAAAATACTCATTTATAACTTTTTAATGATTAACAAGTACATATATAAATGTTTTCAGGTTAAGTGGAAATTAAAATACAAATGTATGAGTCCAAATTCATCTATAAAAAGCATGGATTGAGTGAGGTCATATTAACTGTGGCAATAACTATCCCAATTTGTGATCTCAGACAAGCCGAACTATAATGGGAGAACAAACACTATACTTTGATGAATGAAAAGCATGATCAGAATGTCCCAGTCATATCTGATACCAATAAAAAAATAATAAATAATGAGCATTCTAACTCCAAAAAAGGAGAGGAAAAAAATGACTAGAAATTTTGCAGTGATTGCACAAATACATCCACATAAAACATGCTGGTTCATTTTTCTGCTTACTTGATATTTCATGATGTTATCTTTTAATTTCTTCAGCAGAAAAGGTTTTTGTGAAAACCAATATTACAATTTTTAATAATGGACTATGGTCTCAACAACATCTTTTTAGTAGAGTGTTTTCCTGAAGATATGTGATGATGGTATTTTAATTGTATTTATATATTGGACTATTTCCATCATCTAATATAAGTGTTGAATGACATTCAACACATATTAGATGATGGAAATAGTCCAACATATAAATACAATCTTCTTAGTAGAGCTTTCATGTAATTTATACAAGGCAAATGAAAATTATGTAAATGTTTTATAACAAATATGTGTTTAATATCTTATCAGAAAACTGTGAGAACCATAAATTAATCACATAAGCACTATTGTTTGTTTCAACTGAATCCTCTGAAAAAAAGATTTGTTACAAATTTTTTTGCCACGTATTTTTAAATAAAGCTGTGACTAGTCTTTGTAGGCAAGACAAGATTTGAAAAAAATTCTTTAATTAAGTAGATAATGACAAACTAGAGGAAAATAATAATGAGTAACTAAGTTTGAACTCTTGCAATATTAGTCACTTATTATTTAAAACAAGGAGTTTTTAGAGTCATTAATTCAAGTCTTAACCTAAAACTGTTAATGTTCAAAATATTAAACTTTTCACATAGTAATATAAATCCATTCCAAATATATATACAAAAACTGATTGATGATTAACTATAAATGATATTTAAATATTTACATGTTTACAATTACAATGTTTTTCAAAAATAAATAAAAGCACACATTATTATTTTCCAATTAAATTTCTCACCATATAATCCATGCAATGATTTCGAACTAGTGAATGCATTTCTTGATCCCCATAAACTTGATCGGCTAAAATGGAAAAGGAAAAAAAATACTATACAATGATTTAAAAAAAAAAAAAACTACTACCATAGACATTTAAATACAATTATTTTCTGTACCTTTATTTAGGCAAACCACCACCCCTCTTCCCCATTTAATAAAAGAATAGATATTTTGTCAATTAATGACAAATTCTTAATTTTTAAGTTATAATATTTATTGATCTGCATATTTGAAAAATAAATATCACTTCCATTTTTTTCTGACTTATACCATTATATAAAATCTCTACTAAAGAGCTTTTATTCTTAAAATTTCTCCCATGCAAAACTAAAACTGTTTTCACGTAATGTATAAAAAAAAAAAATTACAATAGTAATATGAATGGTTTTTTACATTTTTTATCAAATTTCCTTTCAATACACTTTTTTCCAAAATAAATGGTAAATATTAATAAATAAGCCCATAGTGAATATTGTTTTGAATATCATTTGAAACCATACTGCAAATAGTTTCATAAATAATCTACATGAGAAAAATTTGAGAAATGTGGTGTATATCAAGGATTACAGCAATTATAATGTTGAGGAAATAACAGTCAAAGGGGCAAGACACTTTTGGAAACAAAAGGAATTAATAAAGCCAATGAGAATAAAAGAAGAAATTATGGTCAGAATGCTGATGTGAGAAAAAAAATCAATGATTAATTGAATTGTTCCATTCTACACTGAGAATGGATCATTCCAGATATTAAAAATAGCATTTGATAATATATGTTAAGTTTTTCTATGATAAAATTTGAATTTTTTTTATGAACTTTTATTTAAATAATTTCTTTAACACCCCCCCCCCCATTAGACTTTATAAAGAAAAGACCATATTAAATTTTTACACAGCAAAATATGGATTCTAACACAGATTCAAATATCACTGGCTCTTTTCTAATTACTATGTTGGATTTCGAAGATATTTCATTGTCTAGCAGTTCCAAAATTTATTTTTGGAAGACAAACTAATATCTTTAGCAGTGAAAAAACAAAGAAAGTATAATCAATTTGTACTTAAGAGAAATTATCTTTATATCAAATTCTTCATACCAACCATTTCTGAAAATGTCAGTGAATGTTAAAGGAATACCAACAAAAAAAATATGGTGTTAGAAAAGATTATTAAGTAAAGCAACAGATTTCATAATTTATTATTGAGCATGCATTTCCAATAATAATGAAAAAATACCAGATAGGAAAAGTAAAGACTGACCATATATATGCAGTGCAACATAAAATTCAAAGCTGCACATATAGATGCATAGAGAAATAGTAATTGATCAATCACTAAATTCACTAGTCATAATACATGCAACAATATGATCACTCAAAACTTGTAAAGTGAAGGTTCGAATAATGGATCTGCGCAAATAGCCCATAATGGGTATGCGCAACATATGGAGTTGTACATAGGTAAAAATACAATTTCTTATGATAGCCAGTATTTGGGCGCTCAAGCAGTGCTTTTGTAGTTTTACAACATTCAAAAAGTTGTGTTACTTGCCTAAAAAGGGAGTATGAAAGATTTTTAAGCTGTGTGGAGTGATGATCACACACAGTAAAATACTCGGAGAGGCTGCTTTATTGCTTATCAACTAAAACTAAGATAGGAAATGCATTTCTTCAAACTCCATTTCATTTAGCTTCTTCAGAAATGTTGACTGATGTAACAACACCATTCAACAACTTTCTGTGTACATACTTCAATTTTATGATCAGAAGAAAATAATTCATGAATAATTACATTTTTATTTATATGTTTATTTTGCTGTATGATTTCAGTATCATTATGTAAGCAATCATTTTATAGTAATCACATGAATTTACATTTGAATTGGATTCTACCTAACAAAATGAAATCTTTTTCAAAACATTGCACTAAATTTACACCTCTTTTTTTCTTATTAGTTACATTGTATATAAAATCCGAGCAATATGCAGACTCCTACAAAAAAAAAATCTCTTGCAGGATTTCTTGGAAAAATAAATGATATCAATGATTATTTTTTTGATGTTATGATCTAATGGATTGTTATAGGTTGAGTCATGTTACGTGTTATTTTATTCAAAATTTTTATAAAGAATATAATGAACCTGCTAATCAAAAAATAAAATTTATCTAAAATTGAGAAATTCTGAAAAAAACATAAAATAATTTTTAAAAATATTAATCTTATTTTTTTTTTATATTTCAAATATATAAAGATTGTATTTTTTCAGCTTTATTACATTTCTTGGTATTTTATTTTTCTGATAACAAACTACATGATGGTCCAAAAATCCAATATGGCTGCCAATCAATTGAAATAATTAATATAAGAATCTGAAAGAAGAAATGGAGAAGATAAAAAATCCTTGGAAAAGGTAAGATTTTTTTTTAAAAAGTAATGTTGGAGTTTCAGAAAAATTAAAGAAAAAAATTTTTTAAAAATATTTTGCAATAATTCAAAAAAGAAAAATATATTTAATCAAGATCTACTGCAAAATAAATTTTGCACAACTAATAAGTATATAGCTTAAAAACATGTGAGGTATCAAATCAGTTACAAAGATTAAGGTTCTCCTATTACCCACCTACACTAACTTTGTGTATTCAAACACTCAACATTAGTAATACAACAGCTAAAGTACAATAGAATATGAAAAATGTTCTTTATTAAAAATAAAATTATATTTGAAAGGCTATTAAATAATAAGTTATAACTCAGTTTATGCAGAAATGCAAAAAAGTTCTACATGTGAATCAATCATTTGATTTGGTATTAATCCTCTAAATGATATCTTTACCTTGATACATAGGTTATTCACAATCCTAGTAAAAAAAGACTTACATACGCTGACAACCCCAAGATCTAATGGATTTGTGACGTAAAAGGTAGATTAAGAGACATCATGATAATGGACAGCAGCACTGCTATTACGGATCAGGCACGAAAGATGAATGATATTGCCAATATCCAGAACAGGGATATAACATCTTTAATAGGAATAATACTACAAAAAAAAAAGCAAAGACAACCACTTCATTTATGTTGGGAAAAAACTCATGACAAAAGACAAAAAAAAAAAAGATTGACTTTGTATATAAGGTTATCAGAAATCATCGAATTTAACAATAAAATTAACAACTACTAATTATGACAAAAATCATATTACAAAATGATTTTTTTGCCTTAGACTATTTTCATAAAAGTATCAATATTTACATTTTTCTATTTTAACATATAATTCCTCTGATTGTAATATTTATCTACTCAGCAATGAAAGTAAAATTCATAAGACTGAATTAATCGCACACTTTCTAAACATTAATAATATTCATCTTTCAGCTTAAGTAAATCAGAGATGGTTCGAACTTTTAGAGTGTTTGAACCTTTTTACTAGCTTGAGTAGCAGTGATTCTATTTGTCCTAAGACGTACTTTTGCTGAAGGAGGCCAAGAAATTCAAACCATTTAATATCCTTGGCTGACAATTCTCCTTAAACAAGTTGAGAGAACGATAGATATATTTTGTAAAATATTAATTTATAAAATGATTTTCCAAGCCATTTACATCTTATTAGTCTCATAAACAAACTTGTATGACATGATTAACAAGTACTAAAAAATATCAAATTATAAAAAATAATGGACCTTATTATAACGGAAATGGTTATTCGTACGGTTGATTAATTATTTGTGCTTTCAACTATATTTATTTTGATTATTTTATTCTATATTATACTTATTTATTATATCCATTTATTCTTTTCATAACTTTTATTTCTATCCATTTATTGTTTACAACTTAGATTCTTTATTATCTTATTTATTATTTTAACCAACGCCGTTACAATACAAGCAGAGAGCTAATACAAATACAAACTTAATTTCATATCTATACCCTTGATCGAACCCCAAGGCAATACGTACATATTATCTTGGCGTTATTTTTCCCGACCAAGATACCCTCGGCTGCTGAACAAAGCAAACTATTTCAAAGAAACTTAACGAATGTCCAGCGCTTACTATTTATTTTTTAGAATTGGGATTTCGCACGAACAAGCAGCACATGAATATCTTAAACAAATCAGTATGCCCCTTTAACCACTACTTACAGTTTCCCCCCTGTCATAGGTTGGTGATAGGAGAATAAAGCAAGGATATGAAATTTAATGACAAATATGTTTAATAATAATATTCACACTTTATATAAAAAATTACATTATAATAATAATAATAAACACACACTTATAAATACATGGCCATAATAAATACATGCAAATAGATCAGATATAAAAGTTCTTAAAGTCCCGTTGATAGAGTTCTATTTTTATCAAATCATTAATTTTATATTTAGTTATGAATAGTAGGCAAATGAAAATGCATGCATGCTTATACCTAGGCTTTGTTGTAATTGTCCCATGGGTATTTCTTCCGAGCGCTCTTGATTAACTTCCTCAGTTTGTGGGGTTATTTCCGTTCCAGTTTTTGCTTGTTCATTCCTTAGGTTCTCCATTAACTTCCTCAGTTTGTGGGGTTATTTTCATCCAGTTTGCTGATTGATTCTTCAGGTTGTTTCAATTGACAGCTACAGAAGCGGCGGTCCCTCTAGCAGGTCAGGCAAAGATCTTACATTGTGAGTCAGTGATGAGACGGCTTGAATCCGAACCCACGTCCCTTTAACGCCACTAGCCACACACTTCTCCCATTTTCTTTTAGCTGTTGCTTCTCTAAAGTCTCTACTAGCAATGATCGACAAAAATTGTAATTTTATTAATCTCGTTCTTTGTTCGTTGTTTTTTAAAATTTTTAATTAAGACTTAGATTTCCAACCAATTCTTATCATTATGTTTCTTTATTTAATTAGTGGCTGGAATGTAAGTCCCAATTAATTTAACAGATCAGGCAAAGATCTTCCGTTGATAACATTTCTTTGTCCGTGGAATTTAATTTGTCCAACAGACTTTCACACCTACGGCCGTATTGTTTCTTTTTATAAATCCCATATTACATTTATTTTAATTCATTCGTTTTTTCTTTCACATTTACGTTTTACATTTATTTTAATTTGTTATATTTTTTAAAAGAGAGAAGAAACGCATTTTTTTTTATGCATCCACTTCCCCTCTCCCACAATAAACAAAAATAATTTCTAGCATTTGACTTATAAGAGAGAAAGAGACATATTTCTTTATTTATGCAGCCCCCCTCCCCTTCTCTTACTATTACAAAATCCACAGTAGTTTTGACATTAGAATTCAATTTTTTATTTTCCTTCCTTTTTTTTTTTTTTAAAAAAATTTATTAGCTAATTTATTTCACCTTTATTACTTTCTAATTTTATTAATAAATATATATGTGTGTCGACGACTTTACGTGGTCGTCACATTACACTCCGCCCGTTTTTGAGAATTAAAATCGGGTCGAATCTTATTCTGAGAAGAAAGCCAATTTTAATTCTTTGCTTTCAACTCTTACTTCTGCTTTTATTACATACTTTCCCATTCTGTCATGACGAGTGATAATGATGATGAGGATGACTGCAGAGAGACAGCTAGGTAAAGCTACACAATTCTTTCCGATCGATTTTGGCTGATCAACCAATTTAATCTCAACGCCTACGAGACCATGACATAACTTAACTCTACCAGAACAAAAACATAACAGGGTTTAAAGCGTGTGAACAGCAGGATATTTCTACTGCCTGTTCATCTTGCGCAAACAACAAATTCTTATTCTTGATTTATTTATTTATTTTATTCGAGGCACTAATTCTTATTTCTTCATTTATTTATTTTGAGACACCTATTCTTATTATATTGGGACATTAATTCTTATTATATAATGAGTCCAGGATTCTTACTGGCGCTTCATTTAAAAGTTTAACCACCGAGAGCCATGAGAATCTAAAGTGTGAAGAGACGGCTGAATCATGCTCAAAATACGACCCAAACATAATGCATACACACACATATATATGCCTCAATCTGCAACCTCATACACCTATCAGTGATATCTATCATTTAAGCATTATCACTATTGTTCATTTAGTTTATTTTATTAATTATTACATGGCTCTTTAATGAGCCTAAACAATTCTTATTTTATTTTTACTTTTATTTATTTGTCAATTATATCTGCATTTATTTTATAACTGACAGATTGTGATACGAATAAACTATTTATAGATTTCTTTTCTTTTTTTTTTCTTGTTATTACTTTTATTTACATTGGTCTTGCTGTGCTTGACTGCACATAAACACTCATTAAGTCTATCATACACATAAAAAAAAAAGTCTATCATTAATTTCCCTCCGTGAACACTACTCCTTTTTTTTTTTTTTGTTTATCATAGTGACTTTAATTATTTGTCGTGAGACGATTTGCCCCATCTGTCATACATATAAAAAAAAAATTAACTTTATTTTCATGATCCCATGCCGTTATTGTTTGATCGAACCGACCTATCCGTCCGTTTATTTTCTTTTAAGATTAGTTTTTATCTGGAGGCTTCTTATCCCTCCTTATCAGCCTTAGCGACCGAGCATTATATGTCCCCTTTTCCTCCATTCCTTGTGCTACTACGAAAGCATTATTCCCATACCTTCGTCTGATTACGTAAGGGCCGTCATAGATAAGTTGAAATTTTTTATATATATGTTTCTTGGGATGGCTCACAGGCTGCACTCTTACCATGACCTCATCTCCTATCTTAAATTCGATTTTTGCTGCTCCCTGTCTCCGACATCTTAAACTGCCCATCTTTTTTAACCGGCTGAGTGCTTGCTCTGCGTCCTTCCTTCTATTTATCGATCTTGTTCCCACTGGTAGTCTGGTCTCAAAGGGGCATGGGATGTTTTTCCCATAATGCAAACGAACAGGTTCGAACCCTGTGGATTCGTTTTTTGACCAGTTTATCATATTTACTAGTGGATTCGTTTTTTGACCAGTTTATCATATTTACTATTCGCGGGATTTCCTTTACCCATCTTCGATGGTCGTCCTGGATGTAGACGCGAAATAATCTCCCCAATTCCCTCATAATTCGATCACATGGGTTAGACTGAGAGTTACGGATTGACATCAGTATGTGTTTTATCCCATGTTTGTGAACCCAATTCTTCCATTCGTTTGATATGAACGGCGTTCCATGATCCGATAGAATTTTCTCAGGAATTCCCATAGCTCTGAAGTGTTGTTGCTCTAAAGCCCTCATGGTTTGTTTTGCATTAGCCTGAGTTACCGGATACGCCGCCATTAGCTTCGAGAATATGTCATATGTGACAAGCAGATATTTCACTTTATTAAATGGGGGTAATGGCCCGTAGAAGTCAATTGCTATTAAACTATTGGGTCGCTGGGCATAGATTGGTTGCAATGGACCTATCCCCGATGTGTTAGGCGGCTTCGTTTTTCCGCACACAGCACATGTGCCAAAGATGTTTATAATGTTAGCATACATTTGCGGCCAGTAGAACCAATGGCTGAGCCATCCTTCCACCTTCTTCGCCCCATAATGGCCGTATGTATTATGTATGTGTTCAATCACTCGTTTCCTCATGATGACCGGTAAGACAATACGCGTTTGTTTCTTTCTCCGAAACAAATGCTGAAGGACTCCTTCTTTTAAGCAGAAGTGCTTCCTGTCCTTCCACAATGGATTCTCCTTCATGTCAGTTGTAGGCTGATGTTGTAAATAGTTTATTATCTGCTTGCAATCGTTGTCCCTTCCTTGATGCTCTTTTAATTTCCGCAACTCATCTTCTATTGTTCCTTCTCCGTCCATTTCCGCTGTGGCTATATATACTCCATCACAGCTTAAGTGTTGCCCTTCTGCCACCGGATATCGGCTTAGGGTATCTGCTACAATGTTCTCTTTCCCGCAGCAGTACACTACTTTATAGTTAAATTCCTGCAGGGACAAACTCCACCTTATTAGCCTGCTATTTGTCAAAAAACTGTGGTTAATAAACTCGAGGCTCTTATGGTCGGTCATCAGCACTACTTCGGAATCTATCAGATATTGCCGAAATTTCTTAAACACCCACACAATTGCCAGCGCTTCCTTCTCAGTCACGGTATAATTCACTTCAGGTCCTTTCAGTAAGCGACTAATGAAGCAAAGGATTCCGTGTTGCCCCTTTTCTAGTATTTGAAACAACGTGGCCCCCAGTCCGAACCCGCTACTATCCGTCTGTACGAAGAACAGTCTATTGAAATCAGGTATGACAGCATAACCTCCCCTAAGAATTCCTCCTTCACTCTTTGGAAACTTCACTCATGCTGTTCACCCCACGTCCATGCTTTCTCCTTTCTTAATAAGTGTAGTCATGGCTCCATGTCTAGTGGAAAGCCCCTATAGAACCGATTGTAAAACATACACAGCCCCAGGAACGATTTAACATGTTTTTTATTTCGAGGTGTTGGAAACTCCTGAATTGCTTGGATTTTTTCCGGGTTAGGTAGTATTCCCCTGTCGCTGATATGGCCTAGAAATTTGACCTCAGTAGCCATCACGTGACTTTTATTCAAATTGATTCCGATTCCTTTTCTTTTGCACTCGTCTAATAACCGTTCTAAATGCTTAAAATGTTCCTCTATACTTTCTGATGCAACAACAATATCGTCCACATATATCACAACAAAATTTTTAACCTCTTCCGACAACACTTGATCTAGACACTGCACTAGCCCCGCCCCACTATTTTTTAACCCAAATGGAATTCTATTAAAGTTATACGCTCGTCCATTATACCTAAACGCCGTATATTTCCGGTCCCTTGGATGCAACTTAATTTGCCAATAACTGGACGTCAAGTCGAAAGTCGAAAATATTTTTTTATTTTTAAACCTTGTTAACAATTCATTCATAGGTGGCGGAGCGTTCGTATCAGGAATAGTTATTCTGTTCAACTGCCTAGCGTCTAAACACAACCGAATTGATCCGTCCTTTTTCTTTACTGTTACGATGGGGTTATTATATGGGGACGAGCATTTAGATATGATTCCCCATGTCAGCATTTTATCTATTTGCTCTTCTACCTCACGTTTATATTGATAGGGTATGGGATACGCGTGAGCTCGATAAGGCTGATCTTCCATGAGCCTTATCCTGTGTTCATACCCCCGGATCTCTCCGGGAATCTCCGAGAATACCACCTCGTGGCAGTGTAATAATTTCTTCAGCCTATATCTTTGTCTATCACTTATGACTTTCGATTCATCTATCACTTTCAGCATTTTCTATCTCCATCGAGGCATTTTGTATATAATCCATTTTATCAGTCTGTTCCCTTAAATCCATTATAAATGGAGTTTTACATTACCCATCTCTGCCCGATTATGTTTAAAATCCAACACACACTCATTTTTATGCATAAAGTCCGATCCTAGTATAACCTCATGGATTAATCCTCTAAAAAAAACTAGATTCTTCAGTTTAACTTTAAATTAAATAGAGATTTATACTTTTTTAAAAACAAAAAAAAATTTTTTAAATCATGGATTAATCCTTCTAAAATCAACAATACATGATCATATTCCCTATTAGCTATGCGCAATGTCACCCATACCTGTTTTGATGCCAATTTGACTCTCTTTCCATTAGCCATTACGACATATGTCGTTTTCAAAGGTAGGGTTTTAATCCCCGGGTTGACACAACTCACTTTATCAAACATCTCCTGTGACATAACAGATATCTGACTCCCCGAGTCTAATAGTGCAGTAGTCCCAATTTCTCCTACTCTTACTTTTATCTTTGGGCAGATCTGCGGTGCCATCGTAGGCATATTCTCTTCTCTGTTATGTACCAAAATCGCTAACTGTATATGACCAGCTTCCACGTCTGTCTCCTCCCGTACTATTATCTAAAGTTATTAAAACCTCGGCCATCTGTTCTACCGTTTGCTTGTCAATCATCATTTGTTCTATCTCTGTGGGCAAGCCTCGTCTAACTAGCCGCATGATTTGCTGTTCTGTTAATGGGTGTATAGTGAGCACTCTCGATTTTGCTACCTGTCTGCGAAAAAACACGTGAAGTGATTCCCCCGGCTGCCTTTTAATTTGTGCTATTTGAAACTTAAAATTTTCCTGAAGCGCCTCCCCCCAGTAGCTTGCTAACATCGAGTGCTTATATTCCTCGAATGTCGCCGGTTTTACTTGTAGTGAGTCCCACCAAAACCGGGCTTCATCTTGTGTGTGACTGCGTGCTATGGCAACCCTTGCCTCGTCACTCAATCTATTCAAGTTGCAATACCGCTCCAAACTCTCCAAATGCTCATTCGGCGTCTCTCCCTCCTGTCCTGAGAATGTTTTCACTCTTAACAACTGACTGGCTGCCTCTGTTTTACATATAACTGCCCATGTTTGCATGTTTTCCTGTTCCTCCTTTCTTTCTTTATTTCTTTCCCTTGCTCCTCTCTAAGCTTGTCTACCTCTTGACACACTGTTTCTAGCCTATCCTTCACATACTTCATCTCATCATTTACTTGTTCCACCCTCTGACTAAACTTCCAACTCTTCTATCTTCCTACTATTTCTTTCATCTATTTCCCTCATTTCCATAAACAACCTTTGCTGGCCTTCCATTAATTTCGTGAACATATCCATTACATTATAGCTTTCAATTTTAATTTTATCATCAACCACTGTCTCCATTCCCTTTCTAATTTCTATATCTCCATCACTAGCCATTTCTCCGGACGGTTCCATTAGTTCTTCGGAGGTTTTTTCCTATTTCGCCCCTAAGAGCATCCATTTTTATTTTTGATCTGGTGTGCATCAAATTTATTTAACACACACACACTAATTAATCACTTATATTTTATTCTACAGCTTTACTATCTAACCTTATCCTTATAGGATTATATTACTTTACTAACTTTATATATTTCACGGACACTAGGTACGTTTGTTCGGCTCTCCCCGTCTCACTCACTAATCATCACTCACCCACGCCTGCCTTCAAGACCCCTCCGCAACTGACTCCAATTTACAACCTAACTTCCCACGTTATATTACGTTCTCTTTCTCTCCTTTTACACTCTATTATTTATTTTATTTATTTATTTTTTTTTGCTTTTATCTACCATCAAGCTATTTTTTGATTTGTTTATTAATTATTGCATAAACTATTAATTTTGTTATACTTGAATTCAAATGGGCTGAACTTGTAAACGTGACAATATATCCCGGACTCTGGCCCCCAATTATAACGGAAATGGTTATTCGTACGGTTGATTAATTATTTGTGCTTTCAACTATATTTATTTCGATTATTTTATTCTATATTATACTTATTTATTATATCCATTTATTCTTTTCATAACTTTTATTTCTATCCATTTATTGTTTACAACTTAGATTCTTTATTATCTTATTTATTATTTTAACCAATGCCGTTACAATACAAGCAGACAGCTAATACAGATACAAACTTAATTTCATATCTATACCCTTGATCGAACCCCAAGGCAATATGTACATATTATCTTGGCGTTATTTTTCCCGACCAAGATACCCTCGGCTGCTGAACAAAGCAAACTATTTAAAAGAAACTTAACGAATGTCCAGCGCTTGCTAATTATTTTTTAGAATTGGGATTTCGCACGAACAAGCAGCACATGAATATCTTAAACAAATCAGTATGCCCCTTTAACCACTACTTACAGTTTCCCCCCTGTCATAGCTTGGTGATAGGAGAATAAAGCAAGGATATGAAATTTAATGACAAATATGTTTAATAATAATATTCACACTTTATATAAAAAATTACATTATAATAATAATAATAAACACACACTTATAAATACATGGCCATAATAAATATATGCAAATAGATCAGATATAAAAGTTCTTAAAGTCCCGTTGATAGAGTTCTATTTTTATCAAATCATTAATTTTATATTTAGTTATGAATAGTAGGCAAATGAAAATGCATGCATGCTTTTACCTAGGCTTTGTTGTAATTGTCCCATGGGTATTTCTTCCGAGCGCTCTTGATTAACTTCCTCAGTTTGTGGGGTTATTTCCGTTCCAGTTTTTGCTTGTTCATTCCTTAGGTTCTCCATTAACTTCCTCAGTTTGTGGGGTTATTTTCATCCAGTTTGCTGATTGATTCTTCAGGTTGTTTCAATTGACAGCTACAGAAGCGGCGGTCCCTCTAGCAGGTCAGGCAAAGATCTTACATTGTGAGTCAGTGATGAGACGGCTTGAATCCGAACCCACGTCCCTTTAACGCCACTAGCCACACACTTCTCCCATTTTCTTTTAGCTGTTGCTTCTCTAAAGTCTCTACTAGCAATGACCGACAAAAATTGTAATTTTATTAATCTCTTTCTTTGTTCGTTGTTTTTTAAAATTTTTAATTAAGACTTAGATTTCCAACCAATTCTTATCATTATGTTTCTTTATTTAATTAGTGGCTGGAATGTAAGTCCCAATTAATTTAACAGATCAGGCAAAGATCTTCCGTTGATAACATTTCTTTGTCCGTGGAATTTAATTTGTCCAACAGACTTTCACACCTACGGCCGTATTGTTTCTTTTTATATATCCCATATTACATTTATTTCAATTCATTGGTTTTTTTCTTTCACATTTACGTTTTACATTTATTTTAATTTGTTGTAATATATTTTTTAAAAGAGAGAACAAACGCATTTTTTTTATGCATCCACTTCCCCTCTCCCACAATAAACAAAAATAATTTCTAGCATTTGACTTATAAGAGAGAAAGAGACGTATTTCTTTATTTATGCAGCCCCCCTCCCCTTCTCTTACTATTACAAAATCCACAGTAGTTTTGACATTAGAATTCAATTTTTTCTTTTCCTTCCTTTTTTTTTTTTTAAAAAATTTATTAGCTAATTTATTTCACCTTTATTACTTTCTAATTTTATTAATAAATATATATGTGTGTCGACGACTTTACGTGGTCGTCACATTATGAAAGAAGAACTACAGAAAAGCACAATATTATAAATAATACTTTACAAGTAAGACTCGGTAAAATTATATGATTATGGTAAACTTCAACGGAAGTGCATTTAGAATAAGGTTATAAAGAAGATAGAAAGAAACCATTTTGTTAGTCAGATAAACAAATGTTTGCAAATTTGAATTATATATGTAAATTATAATAATAATAAAAATATTTTATTCCATCTATTGATTAACTTTTTGAAAAAATTAAAGAAAAAAAAAATTTGAATCATTAAAACATTTTTTTATTTTATTTTATAAAATTAACCAAACTTGTTACATTATCTCAAAAATTTTAGGACTGAGTAATAAAATAATCATATAATTTTATACTAAACAAAAAATTATGTAAACAGTTTTTTTTATTATTACTTTACTTTTTAATGCTTTTTTTAAAGACATTTATCAATCATAAACAATAAATTGGTGATATATATATAAAGACTGAGTTTAAGAGAATCACTGAAGTATCACTTTCAAGCTTTCACAAAAGATCACCATAACTTTTTAGTACAATGCTGGAAATATGAACTTTAAATCATATCAGAAGAGATTTCCAATATATTAACAATTTCTTATAAAAATAATAAGGCTTATACAGAAAAAGGTTTAAAATAACCTAATAAAATATGTATTATACTCTTTGGAAAAATTTTTTTTTATAGAAAATACCCCCCCCTTTCCCGGTTCGCTCGTTCACTTTTTAAAAAGCCAATGAAAAAATATATATGCATATTATCATTTATTTTATCAATCTGATCAAACAGCACATTTTAATAAATGATAGGAATAGATGGTAAAGTAATATATCAAGAATAATAATAAAAAATTATGATCAAATTTCAATCTGGTTTTTCAAACTATGGCAGACACTGGAGACAAAAAATATATGCTAATACCTCCTAAGAAGTATTTCAACCAGCTGGATCACCCCAGATAAGTCCACTAGCTTTCCAAAGACCATATATCATCATTTTGTACTTATTGATGTACATTATACAAAAGTATATAATGTGCATCAATAAATACAAAACAAAGATATGTTGACCCTGGGAGCTGGTTCTTTATATGTGATCTGGTTGGTGGAAGTGTATGCCCCCTCCCCAGATTGATTATAATTTCTAAAAAATATGATAACCTGAGTAGAAAGTTAAAAATGAAAATTATTATGCATCTATGTAAATGTAAACAAAGAGAGCAAATCACCTCCCACCAGGCTGTTTTAAAAGCACTCTAAATGTTAAACCAAGAATCAAGAATAGAATGAAACTACCTATTCTTAGTAGCTCTGATGTTTACAAGCATATCTTTGTCAACATTATTGGTAATTTAGAGTGAAATTAATTTATGAATCACATTAAGACTGGAAACAGCATCGCACTTTTAACATTTTGATTGTAATAATTAAACAATACGTAAACTTTAAGTTAAACATAGCTCAATGTATATGTAAACAAAGGGAGCAAATCACCCTTCCTCAGGCTATGACTTAAAAGCATTCTAAATGTTAAACAAAGAATCAAGAATAGAATGAACCCACCTATTCTTAACAGCTCTGATTTAAAAGCATTCTACATTTTAATTTTACTGGAAATTACCAACAATGTTGATAAAGATATGCATATAAACATCAGAACTGCCAAGTATAGGTGGATTCATTCTATTCTTCCCTCTCTTTCAAAATAAGTTTTATTTGACCTATAGGTGAATACAAAAAAAAAAAATTTAACTAGGTGAGATTACACAGTGATATATACAAAGGAATGATCCAAATTTTAGTAGAATACAAAATGATAGTTAGTAAAGAACTTAATCAATGGATGCAAGGCGAATGTTTCATTTATCTCAGCGCCCTATGCTTCATCGCATATATAAATCCTCTCCTTATGGATTTAGAAAAAAATCTACCAGGTCTCTTTATACCCAATTTAAACAGAGAATTCAACATGTTTGCCTACATGGACAATGTAATGATCATCCTACTATCAAAAAAACATATTCCTTTGCTACAAACAATATTAAGCCGCTATACTGAGAAATACAGGCTGTAATTCAACCCCAGCAAATCTGCCTCCTGGCAAATTGTTTCAGGAAGGAAAATCAACACCCTTTTCTCTGCCAAGCCACAGAGATGTCTTGGGTTTTCCATCTTCAAATCTACCACAGCAATGACCAAAGAGATTCAGGATAACATCCTGGAAACAACAAACAAATTCATAACTTCCTTGTCACAAGTCTACCTTTCCATCCCTGGCAAGGTAGCACTAATTAACATGAATGTGATGCCAAAAATATCATACTTCCATTTATCAAATGCAACAAAAGCTTCATAAATAAAATAAATAGCTTATGCTCAAGGCTTTTCTGGAGAGGTAAAACGGTCGCGATCAGCCTCAAAGGAACTCAGCGACCAAGAAAGCTAAATGGTCTGGTTCTCCACTCCATTCAAGCATTGATTTAGCAAAAAAACCTATAACGTCATACACAACTTGGTAGCATCATATGGTTTTAACACAATTCTCCAAAAAGCTTTGCTTCAAAAGGTAACACCTACTGACCGACCCCCACCAGACAGACAAACATGGATCACTAGAAACACACGTCTTATCAAACAGCACTGCCCAATAACCGACTCCACATTCAATTCTAAAATATCATTATGGCAAGCATACACAATCCTCCATCCAATCTTACATCCTATTTATTACAATAATCAGAAACTGGTATCCTACTTTAAAAGATGGGGTCTAGAGGCCAAATACCTAGACTTCCTCATTAAATACAACGTTAACGGTCTACCTACTAATCACTTCCTTTTTTACAAACGAAGTCACAACATAGACCCTACTTGCAGCATTTGCATGAACGGCGATGAGACATCGGAACACCTCTTCTCACAATGTACGGGATTCAGAGTGATCCGAGAAATCATACTCTTCAACATCAAGATAGATTTCCAACTGATCTCATCTCTGAAGGATAGTATTAACACTAAAACCTATCCAATAATATGTTTTTCAATATTTCTGAACTATGCCATATGGGTTACACGTTGTAAACTAATCATGGAACACCCACAACCTACTATAAAACAGGTTTTTTTCCAAAACAATGATTAAAATCCAGAAGAGAGACCAACTCCTGGTATCGTCAAAAACATTTGAGGATACTTGGACATTATACAATATACCAAACTAACAATCAGATAACAAATATGTGAAAGATCTAATGTTCACACCATATTGCACAACATAGACTCATCAGAACCCAAATGGAAATAACAAGATAGTAAGAACAACAATGTAAACCTCAATTGTATGGTTACACATCACTGTATACATTAGAAATAATAAATTGTTATTGAAACTATAACGAGATACCATTGTTAGTGTGCCCTATTATTCTATTCTTGATTCTTTGTTTAACATTTAGAGTGCCATAGCCGGTGATTTGCTCCCTTTGTTTACATAACATTGAGCTATGTTTAATTTAAAGTTTACATCTATGTAAATATATTTTAATTAAATTTATAAGTATATTTTTATTAGACTGCATTCATAGATAAATGCTATTTAACCAAATTCATTATTAACTAGTAATAAATGAAACAAAACAATGTCTAACCAAATAGATAATGATTATTAATCAAAATTAAATATTGATTGAATTAGAACAGTAAATAAATAAAATCATAAGATCTCATCCACTGAACAAAATAAAAAATTACAATTGCTAAATTAATTTTTTTTTTTTTTTTCTTTTTTAATGGAAGAATTAAATTCATAGATAATATGACACTGAAACAATATATAGTCTTAACAAACAACCTACAATTTACTAGACATTACTGGAAATCAATAATACTGATGAAATATTAAACTGATTGATAAGTAAATAAAGATATTCACTCATTTCCAAACTTTTTATATACATAAAAGACAAAATAATGAAAAAATGTACTAATATTCTTATTTACACAAATATTCACTTGAAGACAGTTTATCTGCAACATCATAAAGATGAAATAAAGATATGGATTGTAAATGTGGAGATAGAAGAAGAATGAATATTTATTTTTGGAGTGGAAAATGTTGAAAGAGGATCAGGATAATTTATATGATAAAGAGCTTTGATATTTTATGATCTTTTTGTTTAGATCTTTATAACAAAATTGGGGAGCATGAGAATAGGATAATAGAACTATTGAAACAACTTTTACTAAAATAGGATAGGTGGACAGAAAGAAATGAAGAATAGGAAGTAAATAAGCTGTATAGAAACTTCCAACTTCATTTAAAAAGAAGCCACCTGGGATACAATAAAAAGAAAACCAAAGACTTTTAATTAAAGATATCCAAATGTTGTTGTTAATACACAGGAAATTTTTTGTTGCATTATTTTGACAGCAATCAAGATATACCACAGGTTAATACTGGGAAAAGTTAGAGACTCCACTTCTATTAAATTGTGAACTTCACTTATGAGATGATAAAAAAGTCATTAAAAAAAGTGCATGATATTCAGAAAGCTAATAGTAAAAAAAATACTGTCAGATTGTCAACAGACAAAATAAATCATAGAACTAAACTTGGAGTGTTTTTGATAGAAATAATCTAATATTAAAAGAAATATACCTATGTATTAGAAAAATAAGTTTAATAGTTCAAAAAAAAAAAAAAAAAGTAAGAAGAAAAGAATAAAAAAAAAAAAAAAAAAAAAAAAAGGAAAAGGGTGGGGGGGGGGTTGGGAAGAATAACTGAGGTTAGGTTGAAATGGAAAATAATTATGTTAATTGCTTGCAAGATCATATGACATCCAAGCACTTTTAGTGGCAAGTATTTAGTTCCATGCAACTGACTGAACCAAACTTTTTTTATTTCATTTACATTACTCAAATGAGAATTGATCATTGTTATTCCACAACTAAAACTACACAGTCCAAATAGAAAATTAAAATTATTTACAAATTGTCTACATTTTTATATCAATCATTATTTTAAAAAAAACTAAAAAAAATTAATAAAGTAAATGAAACAAATACTTACACAGAATTTATTCATATTTATATTATTTAATTAACTTGTTATTAAAAATATTTATTTATTATGTAATCAACCAATATTTACTCAGAATTATTGTTTTCTCTATAGAGATTAGCTCCTTTGAATAGATTCTCATAGGCAGCTTTTTTAATATCAAATATGAAATGAGTAAATCTTTCTAGCACACGTGGCATGTAAGCCATAAAAATATTTATAAAATTATTTCAGTTTGGCAACAAATGTTTGATTTAATTTTTTTTTTAAATTAACTGTATGAATGAAAGTTTTCAATTTAACATAATTCACAAATAATTAGTATTAATTTTCATAACTTACTTGAACATTACTCTTTCTCTCATTCATTCTCCATTTTCTTTAACCATTTTAAGTTATCGCAACCTCTCATGTCATTGCTCATTTCTGTAGTAAATGTGATAGTAAGATTGTGTGTTTGTGTAACCACATTTCCATCCTTTAATTAAAACATCGAAATTCTAACATTAATCTTCATATTTTTTTCTGTTTTGTAATTTTTTATTTTCTATCTCTTTACCCCCATTTTCTTTCTCTCTCTGCAGTTAGGTTGATCTATTCATTTACTAGTGACTGCTGATGATAGTTTTGTCAGCATTCTTCATCTTTTATCACAGTCATCAGATTCCATTAAAATGATTAAAAGACTTATTAAATAAAGACAAATGAAAAAACAAGTACAAAAATACAAAAAAGCTTAGTCAGACAATCACAGAGAGATTCAACAAAGACAATTTAAATGATGATTGGTTCAATCACTTCTAAAAAAATGAGAACAGAGTTGAGAATGAAACTAAATATTGTTATAAATCTTCAATTATGTATGTGAAAGAGGAACAATAAAGCTTATTAAAAAAATATATTATTATATAAGATGTAAAATACATGGTGGGGGGGGTTAATAACCTTTAAAAACTGGATTTAAATAGAACAGAGATTAAGGATTGTAGACAAGTGAAAAATTCAAGAAGCTAAGCAATTATTGAGACACCAATGATATTTATTATTATTAATGCAGAAAAAAATGAAGGTAAATGAAAAAAGACAATTATGATAAAACAATACATGGATTACAGAATGACAGGAATCACACACAAAAAATAGTTATACAGAGTGCTAAGGACAAATTTTTGGAAAACAATGACTGAAGTTCTAAACAATAGATATCACAAAATAATTTGGATAACAAAATAATCTGCTATCAGTTTAAAATTTTTAATTACCATCAAGAAAAATGAGATAGCATAATTTTGGAGGGTGGTTTGTGGATCTCCAAAAACCACAAATGCTCTTAGGGAAATCGTATAGAATTAAAAAATATTATGAGCTTTTACAGATAAATAGATTTTAAAAAGGCTGAATGAAAAGAATAAAAAGATAAAAGAAGTACAAAATCCTAATTTATTTATGTAAGACTTGGGTTTTCTAATCTATTGTCTCCATTGAAAACAAACAAAATTAGAAATCATTTTGTATTCAGCACATTAAGGTCTTCCTTGAAGTCTTAGTGCTCTCTTTCACGAAAATATCCCTGAGTATATCTTTGGTGTTTCCATAAGGTTAAGAATGGCTTAAACAGATGAATAACAGCCTATGTTATTTAATGTAATGGTACAATGGTGGAGCTCAAGATCATGGCCCCAACTATGCCACTTTATTATCTGAACTTCTTATAAACTTCCGAACAATAAACCATTCAATTATTAATATGCCTAATGCATTTGAAAAGGAAAATAATTTCATATTATTATAATGATTAAACAAGAATCTATGAAAATATTATAAAAATAAGGGGGCCATATTGTAAAAATGTTGAGAAAACTATTGAAGCAGAATAATATGGGAGATAAATATGACAGAATTACCTTTTATAATTTACATTGTAGGTTTTATTTTCAAATTAACTTAAAAAACAAATTATCAAGATTAAACATAGAATATAAAAAACCCTAGGCATATATATTTTTTTGCAGATGATATATTATCTTTGCTAAGAAAAAAAAAAGAATGAAGATATAATTATATTACTTAAGTTTGGTAAAAAAAAAAAAAAAATCAAAGATAATAAAAATAAGTAATGAGAATAATTGAAAATTTTGTATAGTAGTGGAGAAATATACTTGTGTGACTGAAAATTAATAATAAAATGATATAATACAATGAATATTTTTTTTTAACAGAAGCATTATCTACTTATTATATGACATAAATAGAATCTTATGATAGAGTAGCTTTATGTAATCTCATTTATGCAAATAATGCAGTATGAATTATTGACCTCTGGATAAGATTTTTTAAAAAAACAACAGAATATATGGATTCAGGTGCAATAAGTGGTTAATGGACAAAGCTATACTACGTAAAATGTGATTGTTTTTCAGATGAGGAAAATCAAAAATAAATTTAAAATATTTGAAAAATTCCAGTTTATGAAGGGTAGACGGATTTCTAGATTAATTTTTAATTATGTTAAAGCAAGAATATTGACAAATAGATTAAAGCAGATATTAAAATATGCAAAAAGAATAAGATGGTAAATACATTTAAAATAGTCTTTAAATTAATATTATGAGTCATGCAATGCGTTAAGGAATCAAAAATTTGCTAAGTAAAATGTTATGAAAATTAAAATCATATGTTGAAAAAAAACTCACTAATATTATATTTATGATATAATAGTAAAGGTATGAATTATTGTTGAAGACAGCGCAAGAAGTTGAACAAAGATAAAAAAAACATCCTAAAAATGGAAAAAAAAAGATTTAAATTTGTTAGATGATTTATGCAGATGTTGATTTAAAAATGCTAAAAATTTAATATTAGAATGTAGCATGTTTTAGTGAAAACTGAGAACATGTGACAAACTGTGGCATAAATGTATATATATTCTAATGAAAAAAAAAAAAGATTGAAAGCAAAAAAAAAAAAAAGTTATTATTTTTTTTGAGGGATAAAAAGATAGAAGAAATTAAGAATAAAATAATGAAAGAAAAGAGGGTCTTAATAATTAGGGATATTAGAAATATATTTTATACTATATATATAAACTAATAGCAATAAACACTTTTTATAATATGATTTTGCAAGTTATTTGCTTAATGTTTAACTTTTGGTCTAAGTTGTTTACAAATTGATAGCTAAATTTTAAAAATAACTTCACTGAAATGTAAAGAGAAGTTAATCTTTTTTATCAGTAAACATACTTGTCAAAATATAAATTCCATTCTATTAAGAAATCAAGACAACTTTTGCAAGATTAAAAATTCATTGACAAAAAGAATATAAACTTCTCATAAAAAAATTAAGTATTATGCAATATAATAGATGCATAAAATTTTATGTTATAAAAAATCTGATAGAAGTTTGGGGAAAAAATAAATATTTGAACAAGTAATTAATATTTGTTCAACATTTATATAAATATTAATTAAATCCGTATGGTTAAAGTACAGACTATAATAAATTAATTAAATCTACTAACATTACAAATTCTAGTTGAATAACTGGATTATTAAAATCCCACAATGCCACTTCCCAATACAAATAGGAATAAAAGCAACATCCGACAATGACATATTTCCATTTATTAATGTTATCAATGATACTTTTCAAAAAGTGTATTCTATAATTAATGACATAAAATGAGAATTTTGATAAATATCTTAGCCTTTGATGATAAAAGAAGTCTTACAGTAGAAGAAAAATTCTCTACCTAGAACTATCAATTATAACTAACAGATGTATTGTCTTTGTAGTTAGTTATTAAATAAGTAATCATTTGTATTAAAACATGTTTTCCATAATTTTATTCATACATGATAAATTATGAAATAAAAGTAGTAAAGCAAGGTTCACATATTGTATTTATGCAAATTTGTAAAATGCAGATGTAAATGTGTATATATTTCTATCAAAAAATTATTGGAAAAATTTATAAATATTTATGAATGATTTCTAAGATTAAATGTTATTTTCATTGTATTGTTTTAGTGAGATCATTTTTGAAAGAAATTTAAATATTTTTTAAAAAACTATTGAAAAAATAATTAAACAATAACCCAAATAAATATAAGCTAAAACACTTTTTGCATGGCTTATAAAAAATATTATTTTCTAAATGAAAAAATTAAAAACGTTCATTACTAAATATACTGAAATTCAAAAGATTAGATGATGAATTTAAATTAGAGGAAAAAAAAATTATAATTCTTTTTATTTGTTTTTCATTATTAATCTTTTAAAAAAATCAGTATTTTTTTTTTTTTTTTTTGGCATTTACTATTCAAAACAATTTTTAAAATCTCTTCTCCTCCTTAATTTTAAAAAATATTATTAATACAGTGTAAAGATCACAAAGCACAACTCATCTTTACTATAATTGCAATCTTAGTGTTTTTTAAAATTGATCATATATCAAAAATAAATGGTATGATACAAAATTTTAATTCATTATCAGATTCAAAATATACAATAAATTTTGAACATCTTTCTAAAAAATATAATAAATGTTAAAATAAGCATATTGTTAAAACCATGAATACTAACCTGTGTTTAAATATAGTTTATTGTTGTGTGGAAGTTATGTTGCTTTAGATTCTGCTCTAATTAAAATCACAGCAAATGAAAGTATATAGGACACATAATAAAACATATTTTATTTAATTAAATGATAATTTTTCTATTTATTTTTGATGTAGTTTGCAATTAGATACTGAATGTAACTTTTTTTTTTTTTTGAAGTGCAATATTTTTTTAATATATAAAAACAATAATTTGAATGATGATATTTTATTGTAATTATAAACATAGCTATATTAAATAAAAATTAAGACACTAAAACATATTTTAACTAGTGTAATGAATATTTTCTAACTACTTTTCAGTGCAGTTTATATGACTAATATTTTTTACAAGTACGGAATAAAACTTATAATTTTGTTTTTATTTTAATGTGAATTAAACTATGACCAAATGCAAAACCATAATGTAAATGACGTTATAGTTATGAATTCAGCTCAAATAAAAAATAAATAATAAGACATAATTTAACTAATACAGTGGACATATTGTAATTTATTTTTAGTATACATAATTCAATTTTTTTATGTATAGAAAGAAACATTGCATATATTAATCACTGAAATCATAATATTTTAATTGACATAGTAATTGTGGTAATTACAATCGCAAAAAAATAAATACAATACATATCACATTGTAACTTGATAATATATATACATTACTATAGTATTTTACAATCTTTTTTGTATGTGTTTTATTATTATTATTAAAATAAATAAAAAGACCATAGTATTGTGCACACAAACAATATCAATCTGCTAATGGCTACTATTTTTTAAAGAGCACCATGGCAATCAACTGGATATTTTCAAAATAGTGAATATAAATTTAGTGTGATTACAGAAAAAAAGAATAAAATTACAACATATAATAATTATAAATAACTGCCCTTCTTAATCACTAAATAAGTGAAATATGGCCATTTTAATTCTAGAAAGCCAATAAGTAAAGTTATACATACAAATCAACATATTATCTACTGTATGCTCTCTTTTAACTTTTCTTTCTGAAAAATTTCATATTTCCTATTTGTAATTCCTCATTGTATAGTCATTAGCAATATCCATTCAATAAAAATAATCAATACAGTATATTCTTAAAGTGACTTTCACACAATCTTTGTAATGTAACAAGTTTACCTCTCCCATTAAAACTTGATTCCAATACAACATAAAATACTATTTTAGAAAGTCAGTTACTATTTATTTGCGCATCATGCTTGATCCAATAAAGATACGCCTATAATTGTAAATTCATATCATATTCAGTAAGTTGATAAGCATGTATAATGAGTTTATAATCTTGTCATCATAATTTTACAGTATTATAAACTACTCTTAAGTGAAAGTTTTCTAATATCTTAATGCTAGAAGATAGAGATGTCACTTCCATAAAATAATTTCTGGCAAAATAGTAGCCTGATGTACAACAAATTTTGTTGAAGTAACTGTCATCAAGATAAATAATCCATCTTTTAATTTGTAAAATACAGTAGCAGATTGGAATTTGTGATGCATCTCAACTACCCAAGTTCATCATTTTACTTAAAAGCTACCAAGATAATTAAAATGATGCACATTTTCAAGCTTATAACTATCCTAAATCAGAAGTTACTCACTGATAAAGCATCAAAGTTTTTTGAATATTAAACCAAAGCTATGGTTTGTCCTAGGCATATGAATATAATGCTTGCTAATATCTATTAATAGCATATGGAGAATAATACAAGATTTGCATAATTTTTTACTGTAAGTCCCAGTATTTATAAAATATTATTTTTAAGGAACATTTAATTACATTATAGAATTACATATACTGTTTACAGCGTAATCAAAATTAGTTTCACTGTTATTCCAAAGCAAGTTTCATTAATTACACATTTGCTAATGATAAAATTATGTTGTTACTTTCTTCTTAGCATTTAGTGCCATTTATTTTGTAAATACATAATTTGAATAATTGCAAAGTTACATTTTCATATAACATGCAGCGTGTTCTAAAAGAATCATTAAATGGAAAAAATAGTTATATTTATTAAAGAACTTACCAACTGCTCTAAACAAACATGCTCCATCTTCTCCCATTTTCTTTATAGTTAAACCTTTTTTTTCTTTTAGTGTTTGCTCAAATAATCTTTCAGCCTAAAAATTAAAAACATATATATACAATATAATATTGTGAAGAAAACATACATACTGACGAAAACATATCGAATATAAGAATCAACTCATGGATTAGTAGATTATCTGGATGCAAGTTTCAATTTTAATTCTTGCTCTACAATTTGAAGAATTACAATGCAAGATAACATCTACTAAAAGAATAGATCTCCCAAAATGAACAGAGTTTAGAATTATAGTCACCAAGAAAAGAAAAAAATCTTAGTAAACATCAGTGAATGCTAATGATCTAAGGGTTTTGATGAATAACATTAGCATCATTCTATACAGTTCAATGAGCATTTTCAGAATATCTTGAAATGATTTATACTGCAACTTAAATAAATTATTGCATCATATAATCATAAGAGATGACAAACCAAAGGGAATGAACTATTAACAAAAAACACATTAGATAATGTATGTATATATATTATATTTAAATATGTAAAAATAGTAGAATTAAATGTATATAAAAATAGTTAATACTGTAGTAATAATACACAATGTGTAATTTTTTCTGATTAGGTCTTTGAGAAGTTTGTTGAACAATCCAAATGTTGACATTATTTAATGAAATTTGAATGTTGCAAAAATTAAGTCTAAAAAAAGAAAATAATTTACAAAACAATAAACTTACTTTTAATTTAAATGCAATTATATTTTCTAGGACACAAGAAAACAAAAAAAAGCAATAGACATTTCTCATTATCCTAAAACCAACCCAAAGACTAACAAATAAACACTAAATAGCAGAGCAAAAACATTCTACGATTAGTAGAAAGCTCACGTCTGCAATGAATCCACTGAGCCACTTTCTACTCATTTTAAATTTCTAAGATATTGAATCTAAACAAATTGCTTGCATAACTACAGTGGTAAAACAATTTAAAATATCCCACTATTCTGAGTTCAGACCTCCCCAGCCTGTCAACTAACTAATTATTGATTGAAAAATGCTTTTATAGCTTTTCTTTTTTTGTTTAACTGTCCACTAAGAATAATTAGTCAATTATTTATCAAATAATTGGATAAGTATATTAATTGATTTGTATCTGCTAGATGAAATGAAATCCTAAGTTGACACGAAAATCTCCAACCATTTTCCATATTCCACATAAGTTTGAATCCTCAGTTATGACTTGATAGATTAACTACCACTACTTAATGTCCTTACTGTTGTGTATATATATATATTGTATATAGTACAATAGAAACATTTGCAGACTTTATGTGTGTTCCAAGGATTGGGAAAAAACAATCAAGATCAAATAAGAAATAGTATGAGTTTGAAAATTTAACTGTTTTGAATGATACAAGTCATTAATAGAACTGAAGGACTGGGCACTTATAATTGTCAATAAGTCATTTTTCTTGAACGGAAAAAAAAGTTAGAAAGTATAGTAATCTGCACTCAAGCATTGCACATCTAATCTAATCTTCATGAATAATCTAGTTAATTTCCTTTGATAGACATATGTCAGCCATTTTAATAACTTATTTTACTTAGTCCATTTTCATAAAGCTCAATGAATAATTTAAAATATGCAACACAACTTTTTCATCAATCAAATATTTGAACAAACCTTCAATTTGATATCTCAAAACAGTCTATTGATAATGAATCATCACTGTAACTTTTCAAAGAACCATAAGCAGTAAACAGATGACACTAAACCTGTTTGTTTTCAATAATGATTTATCACTTAAATTCTTGAGTAAAAATGGGAGGATTTTAATCTATTAATCATACTGATTATATTATATCTTTAATTCTGTCACTATAAGCACAGATTTAAAAGTAATAGTAATTATATGTGTCCTGGTTTGTATCAGACTAAAACAACAAAAGCTATCAAATTTCATTTCTGAAGCAGATAAGAAATGTGGCCAAGAATGTTTCTGAATCTGTTAAATGTGATTCCAATAAAAGAAAAACTAAATTCAGCTATTGAGACTATTAAAAAAACCATTTGGCCAAAGCATCAAAAGAAGTACATTTCTTATAATCTAATTATTCAGTTGTTGAGATAGTTGCTCGAGTATATTGAAAGGGAATAATGATCTGAGGCTTGTCATACATAATGTATTTTTTAATTAGTCGTGTAATTTACTTACATTTAAAATAAATTTTCTATAAGCAATTTCTCTTCTAAAAATCAAAAAGAGGAATATATAAAATATAAACAGAGTAGTGAATTTGAAAATACCAGTAATATTTCTCATATTATTGAATAGTGTGGTTCTTTGAAACACAGATGTTAATCATCAGCAGATTATGCAAATGCTAAGAAAGCAATATTTGCAACCTATTCCAAAAAATGCACTTTCCAAAATAACTGATCCTAAAATGTTTCAGATCTAACCTTTGATAGATAAAAGAAATATATTTTTTGTTTCATCCACCAAAATATACATAAACTTATGAATAAAATTGGTTTGAAATTGCAGCTCCCTAAATTGTAATTTTTCTGTTTTTTGTCAAAATGGCTCTCTGGCACAAAAATCTTCCCAACCCCTGCATTACATATTCTATAAAGAATGCTCAATAGTTTTTTGGCAAAGTATGGAAAAATCTTTTATTGAAACAATACATGTGAATATGTAACAAATACAAAATATATAAAATATGAAATTTTTCTATGCTACAAGATAGACTGGAATGGCATTTTGAATTGCATTTAACTCCTTTTTTCATACTAAACTACTTTAAAATTTGCCACTTGGTCCTATAAGTACATCTCGCAAACCTTTGGCCACTATCCATGAACTTCCTACAAGTATATCTCAAAAACCCTGGGTACTACCCATGAACTGAGCTGAAGCAGCTAACCAATAAGCTATTTCTTTGCCAGGAACATCAATTCTCAGTAAGTCCTTGGGACATAAAGTGGATTATGATCTGGCGTAGAATTGGTTTAAAATTCCTTCAGCACTTCCAAGTCAGGAAAAACCGTAAACTGTCACACTTATAACAACTGCCAGCAGATTGCTTTGAGTCACCCCATCTTTTGCCTACATTTGAAATAGAAACTTGCACAGTGGTCCCCAAAGATGAAAGAGAACATTTTTTTATCAGAATCCATTTTCATTTTTTTTTTTGACCTGTATTTCCAGATTCAGTTTAAATTGAATTTTATCTTGATCAGCATTCTCAATATTGAAGCAAAGAGTACACAACATATTAACATCATAAACTTCTATGCATTCATTTCAATCATTTTTATGTTCATAGGGGGCATGAATGTTTTGGTGAGTTTATGCATATTGGTGCACCACTAGTTTCCTTGGCAAGCATAGCCGAAAGTCATGTAAATTTGCTTTGCGACATTAAATGTTATTGCTGACAATATTTTATATTTTGTCAATTTTTCTTTTGCCATTTAATAAAATGCCTAGGAAATGTGTGAAATTCTAAGCCTTCATACGGACTTCATATTATTGGAATTGTATAGAATGCCTAGGAATTCTATACAATTCTAGTTTTCATAATTTGCTAGCAACAAATATATATAAATTTTAAATTACAATAATAGTAGATAATAACAATATATATATATATTAATTAAACAGAAGTACTTTCAATTACATTGTAACCATTATCAATTGCATAGACAAAGAAACATTACAATGAAATCAAAAGTACTTCTGTTTAATTAAAAAAAAAAATTATTCCCTACCATTATAATTTAAAATTTATATATAGTATATTTTTAACTGGGAACTTGTTATTTCGTATTAAATATATATATACTGTATTGTTATTCATGAGATCCTCTGGTTTCAGCAATCTTTCCCATTTTAATTAGATATGTTCTTATTTACATCATAGCTGAAAATTTACCTATATTATTACACAGAAATTCTCATTTATATTTAAATATATATCCCTTTAGTATTAATTGTAAGAAAAAAGCCCCCCCCCCTCACAAATTAATAAACTATACCCTAAAATGGCTGCTGTAGTAGTAAGTTATATAAAAAATTATCCAATTAAACTAAACTATAACATATTAAAATATATAAAAACTTACTTAAATCATTTTTATATAAAAAGAATAGCCTATTCAACTCAAGACTGTATGTATGATTGATATAGTGCTTTGATTAATAGATAAATATAACAAGCAATGAATTGAAAGGGTCTTAATAATATTTCAAGCCATTTTTCAGAATCTATACAATCAGTTAAATATAATGCAAAATATTTAAACTAATGATTATTGCCCCATTGATGAAATCTAGTCATTCACTCTTTTTATAATAAAATAATAACTGAAAGTGACAGCAAATAATATAACTGATCATCTTAAAAATAATGTTACATACTTCTAAAATTTTTAGTAACAAACCTAAACATCAATTAAGGGATCTATCTTCAAATACATTAAACTCTTACTATATCTAAGACTTTGAAAGCAGCATTCCAACAACTCTTTAAGTCCTAATAGTAATAATCAAATGGTTTATTGTTCCGTTCATAAAAAGTTTGCGTACCATAAGTGCCAAATCTCAGCTACTCACCCACTCTACAAATGCAACAAACCATGTAGATTAAAAATAATAAAATAGTTTATTGCTCAAAGTTTATTAAAAGTTCCAGTATTAGAAATGCCGGAACTGGACTGTAATCTGTAAATCTTGGAACTTCAAAATCTGCCATTATATCACTATACAATCAAATTTAAAATCTAAATGAAATATGCACTGAAAATGAAGAACTAAATTACTATCAAATTTACGAATTGAAGACAAACTTTTCATTACCAAGAAGAAATTCCAAATTTTTGTCACAGTTCTAAAAAATTTCCCATTTAACCCCAATTAGTGAATAATAAATATCTATCCTTTTTTCTTCCTCGGTAATTAAATTAAATCCTCTATTGAAACAGTTAACTTCTCACATCAGGAAATTGCAATTTATATTTCTTAAAAATATTGAATTAAAAGCTGACATATGAAAGTGAAAGACATGACATATTACCATCTTCAGCATTTAATACATGCTTCATAGTTTAAATCGTGCAGCAGTTAATGTCAACAAAATTCCTTGCTAAATTAAAAAATTTTATTATTTTAAAAGTTTTCCAAAACATTAGTATTCTTCTAATTTAAAATAATGGAGAAATCAACTCGAAATTACTGATTTAATTAGCTACATACTTGTTAATGAACTGACAATTTCTGAATATGAAATAAGATTAAAACACTTAGGGATATGCAAATCAAAAAAATACAGAAACAAAAAATATATTCAGAAGTAGAACCAAAATATATTTTATCCCCAGTCTTTTTGTGTATATCCTATATCATAATCATTTACATTTTGTTAATAAGCTTTAATTACAATAAAAAATGAATCATAAATCATTCTAATATTCAGACATAACTGTAATAATAAAAATATTACAAATTATGTCAACTTTCCAGACCATTAATCACTCCTAAATGACTGAAGGGAAATTTGATCCTCTATGGTGTAACGCAGGGGTGGGCAAATAGCAGCCTGAGGGCCACATGTAGCCCGCTAAGTTTTTATGTGGCCCGCCAAGACAATCAGAAAAATCCACCTTGAACTGAGATTTCCTTCCCGTGCGCAACGAAGATTCATCTTGTATTTTCCACTAGGATGGCCATGTCAATACACATGCGCAGTGTAGATACGATGTGCAGTGCTTTTCCAGTTGATCTGGTTAATTTCAATTTTGTCTTTGCATTAGCAAATATATATATTTCCAACTTTAGTGAAACCATGAACCCTCTGAAAAAATGTAAAATCGGTGATGAATGTCGTGTGTTTATGAAGAATGGACAACAAATATTTCCTTGGTAATACAGGAATAAAGCAGTGTGTTTATTGGGTCGCTCCTGAGCCAAAACAATTGCCCACCCCTGGTGTAATGGATCTTCGCCTTGCATAACAGTATACTTGATAGGCTATCAGGGTGGATGAGAAAGCTTATCTAGGGTTCCAGAACTTCTAGACTCATAACCACCCTGATCAAAATCCTAAGAGATGTCATGATTGCATATGGTCCTGCATCAAATATCTCCATGTATATTCATATCTCTTCTCCATTTATTCCAGTATTTGCATAACATTCTACTTCAAGGAATATTCATATTATTAACTATATTGTGCGAGCATATGATAAATTGATAAATGAATAAAGAAAAATGCAACGACCGATTTTATTCAAGAGATTATAACAAAAGCAATTAATTTGTTTAGATATCTATGACATCCTTTGATCAATATGGTAATATTTATTAATCCAATCCTCCTTTTCCCTTCAAAGAGTAATTATTCAATATCAATAGTAACAAAAAAATTTAAAACTTGTTATTAATTATATATATATGCTTGCTTGCTAATTTAGACATTAGTAATAATAATTGCTTGTCTCCAACATATTTATTCATCGATTCATATTAAACAATGTAGTGGTAGTCTGGGATCCCCCCTTTCTATTATGATGTGGTTCTATAATGACAGAAAAGACCATTCATGTTGGAAGTTTTTAATTATATATATTGAAAAAAAAAAAAAAACAAATAAATGAATGACAAAATGATTAGTATCAACAAACAAATAGCAGTGCTGTACAAGTGTTGGTATTTAATGTTGGAAAATTTAGTCTTACCTCTAACCCTAGTGATAGTCAAGTTCATCCACAAGTAAGTTCACGCCTGATCCTATATTTTATTTAGATTTAAAATTAAGCTAATAATATCCCCTACTAGTATATCAAGAATTTATACTCCCCATCAACCTATGGTAAAGGAAAGAAATAAAAACATAGTGTCTTCAGCATAAATGAATTTAGAGTCAAATTCAGTTTTGGCAGTTACAGTTCCATGGGTGATGAATCTCTTCCCATTTGGTAACTTTACACTTAGCAGAGCATATTTATGTATGTCTCTATATACTTAGTTGATCAAAGTCCTTGAGTTTGTTGAATAGCTAGATATTGACTATTGGGCATCTCAAGTTGGAGTTGGTCTAACTCTCCGCCTAAAGATTGAAAATATTCTTGAAGAATCGAATAAATTTAAAGCTTTTGCTGGGATTTGCAATATAAAATGCCTTAGTTTGCTGGATTTGAATCCATCAACTTTTATTTTAGTTTTTATCTGTCTTCAATGAGATATTCTTAAGGTTTTTACTTTGACATCTGCAGACTTTTCTCTTCAAATGACAAGTTCGATCGCTACTTACACAATATACGTGTTGATTAGTCAACAAGAGTTTTTGATCTGATTTTTGCAAAGAAGGTCATTTGCTGATCACCAAAACGAGGTTATTCTTAAGTGTTGATGTGATTCTTTTAAATAGCAAGTTCAATGAGTTGATCATTTATGTCATGTGTTACAATTTATATATATATGTGGTGGATTAATAATAATAAAAAATTATTATTTCCTTCCTTTATGTTTTTTTGATTTTATCACTTGCATCTAAATGTCACCATTTTTTTCTTTTATTGTTATATGTGTATATCAAACAATAACAAGTATAAATATTTAAGTTTTATATAATAAGTTTAGATTATGGATTTTATCACGTTTGTTTAATATTTAATTATATAAACAATTAATTCTCGTCTAAAATGTTTGAAAACATTTTTATGTTTTGGGAGCATGTTTTATTTGGGTTACATTCTTTTTATGCATATAAATTATGTTACATTATATGTAGAAAATGTTGTTATTGTGGGTATTGAAATAGATAAGGGTGTTCAATGGTTCTTAATGGTATATAAGATCGATCTTACAATGGATTACAAATTTATATTGTTAAAAACCTGAATGTCATCCCAAAACTGAAAAATTCTTAGAATGTTTATTAAAAATACTCCCACAACTAATTCAGTAGAATATGAACCCTTATCTCCCTAACTACTATAAATTTAATTTATAATTTAAATGGTAGAACTTACGAAAAGAGAAATAGGTCAGATTAATAACTAACAAAAAAAAAATATTTATTATACAATAAGACATAAAATATTTAAAACATCATTACATTAAACTATAAAATATTAAGTATTTAAACATTATCATCCTTCAAGTGATCACACTATTAAACATTAAAATTTTATTAATGTCTTCAGTTTAAAATCTCTTTTATATTAAGCTTAATATTTTTTCCTTTGTTTACTTTTCATTATGGAGTCTATTTCAGCATTGAAGATGCTGTAACATCATACTTGAAAATGTAGAAACAACAATTCTTTTTAATTTAATTTATTGAGATCATACTTCCTTAAATCATATTTCTTCACCTCTCCAATTAACAATCATTTTGAGAAACTAAATTTTTACTGTAGGTTTAGCAGAACTCAGAAATGGTAGTTCGAAATTTGATCACATATCAGGCCAAAGATAAAAATCAATTCAGGCTACCTTGATCCAGAATAAATGATACACACACTGAAATTAGCTGCCATGAACCATAATATCCATTTTATAATATTTATCTTTGTTCATAACTTGGCTACTAATAAAAATAAACAAAGTTTTTACAAGCTGCTAATGATAATTGTAAAACAAAAGACAAAGTGGAAATGCTATCAGAACAGTAGCTTCTAATAAAAATTTAAATCACATTTTATTAAAACTGTCATCAATTAAAAAAAAAAATCATATTGTATTATTTTTCTAATCATATTTCTTTTAATTAATTTTATTATTCAGAATAATAACAAAAAAAATACTTATTACAACATGAATCTTTTAGAGACAACACAATTTGTAAACAAAAAAAATTCTTTTTCTCTCTTTTTTTTATTGTTTTTATTAAAATTGTTACCCAAAGATAACCAGCACTTAATTATTCTTATAGACAATTATGTATCTTGCTTCACAACCATATATATAATCACACATATATAATCAAAGCTCATAATAAATTTGTTTATTTTGATGTTTATGGATTTTACTTAGTTTTTATTCATTTTATTTTAGAGAAATTATTGTTGCTTTTTCTATTTTTTGAATATACTTTTTTTTTGTAATAATCTCTTGAACACAACCTTCAAGCATCCTCAGCTACCCATTCTCATACATCAGTTGGTTCATATGAGCATCTCCCACACACATATAGTCAGTGCATATAAAAAAAAAAAATTATTTTGATGTTTATTGATTTACTTACTTTTTATTAATTTTATCTTAGAGAAATTTTTGCTTGATATTTTTTGAGTACACTTTATTTACTTGAAAAGAATACATATTTTAGGTGGCCCCCCTCCCCCAATAATATAATAATTATCATTTTTAAGTATATTACAATTTACTAAAGTTCTCTTTGCATAATATCTCATAAACTGTTCTTACTGTTAATTTTTTACCCACTAAAAACCAAACATATTTCTAAGATACTCTGCATGGAAGAACAACTAAACATTTCTAGCAAATACCCTGAAATGGAAGGACAGGATCTGGGTCAGTTAGAAAAAAATGAAAGTCACCAATCGCATTGTTTTTGTAATTTTTATAATGAAAAATTACCTCAGATAAGTCATATATAATTTTTTCCAGAATTTTATGACAAATGTGATGAAGCTGTCTATGAAATTATCATTTTAACATTTAACTTTCAAAATTTAGAATTTGTGAACTGCTAAATACATGTATTTTAATAAAATCCGATCAAACATTATTTTTATTGAAACAGAAAAAGACATGAAAATGTTAAAGTTTAAATTAAGTATGTGCATGTATAAACGCAATGGACATATACAAATGTTATGAACTAATTAGGCAAAATTAATTTAAAGATCAGCAACTCTGATTAAATATCAAATAGCCCTATAGCAAATTTAATTAAATGCCATTGTAAAATATGGATTGGATTCCTGATAAGAATTATCAGGAAAAGAAAACCTTAATTAATTAAATATATATATATATAATACATTTATTAAACAAAAATGCAGGTTGGAATGTAATAACATTGGTACTACCACGTGATACCATCGGATTCCAACCAATTAGATTTTAAATAGGGAACTGAGAGCCGTGATCTTCACCAGAAAGGAAAGAGAAAATTATTAGCTAGTTGAAGCCCTTGAAGAACAGACATGTTTCTTCCTCTGGCAATTACTGTCAGCCTTGCCAATCTGGCCTCTCTGAGAACTATTCTCCAGATTTTAATTAATATTCCGGGACCACAGTACCAGGTCGCAGGACCATTATAAATCAACTTGTCTTCAACCCATTCCAAATATATATGTATGACTTCATATGTTGAAGAGAGAAGAAAATTTCTAAATAACTATTTAAATATTATGGAGTATCTACAATTTGAATTGCCATGCCATCTGTGATCATATTAATGCCATTTTTTTTTAATTTGCAATCTAGATGTGTTGTCACTTGATCATTGCTGGACATAGCAACTGGTGCAGTCATTGTGACAAATCCTGACAGTCAAAATCCCATCAGATTACGTAATGGGCTGAAGAAAAATTATTAGTTTAATTAACTCGTGTAAGCAAACTATTCGTTTCTTGTAAACAAAAAAAAATTAAAGTGATTAATTATACATACTGTAATGCGGCCAGCAATATCGGAATTTGATGCCGCAGAGGCAAGCGAATGGCCCCTCTTCGTCTAATAAGATGACAAAATTAAAACTGCAACGTTATTGTGCTATGCAAGAAAAAGCGTTATTCAGATTGCTAACAGACTGATTGAACCTAAAACCCCGGAAGAACTAACGTTTCAGCAGCTCAAAGAGAAATTAGAAGAGTACTTCAACCCTCGTGAGTCTAGAAACAACACCAGACTCCATTTTAGGAACCGCTGTCAAAAAAAGAACGAGCGTACCCAAGAATATGATATGACCTGGCAAGAATTGGCCAAGAACTGTATCTATGAATCATACCTGTAGGAAGCAGTCATTGAACAATTTCTATGTGGTATGACCAGTGATGCCTTGAGACAACAGTTATTGGCAGACAATGCCATCAACTACAAGGAAGCTATCAAGCGTGGGATAGCCCATAAGCTCATGGCCATGCAAGCAAAAAAATTTGCAGCCATCAAATTAGTGAACAGCGATCCCTATAAAAATCATGGTTGATAATTCGAAAGAAAGCACACCCCAGCAAGTTAACACAACGCAGAAAATTTAAAGCAATATTACGTGTTTCTGCTGTGGGAAAATAGGACACAGGTCCCGCAAATGTGTTTATAAAGATCAACGATGCAGAAACTGTAAAAAAATCGGCCATTTAGAGAAATGTGCCGAAAACAGAAATCCATTATTATACAAGACAAAGGAAATCGACGCATGCAAAAATGGTCACCATTAACAACACTGAAAAAACAAACTGAAAAAATTTGAAATAACATTAAAAACCTTCGAAAACCTGTCCTTATGGAAAGAGACAGCGGTAGTAGAGTATCTTTGCTGTCTTACAGACTGAAAAACCATCGTGGCCGATATGATACATCCCCCGAAGATACTACAGTCAAACTTAAAAGCTCGTGACGTAAATGGAAACAACAATTAGAATCAAAGGGTTAATTCACGCACAAATTACAAACAATAACAGCAAGAAAATAGCAACCCTGCCTCTCTACATCATTTACATCCACATAAACTCCCTCATTGGTCATGAATGGTTCAATGAACTAGGTATCAAAGTCGTAGTAATAAAAAACATCGACCTTAAAAAACGAATAACACAAGCCTTTCCCAAATTTTTCGATGGAGAACCCAGATTAATAAAGACAAGACCGTATCTTTGGAAATATCGCATGAGGTAGTTCCTATTATCTGTAGGCTGTGTAAAGTCCCTTATGCGCAGAAAGGAAAAATAGCTGAAGAAATAAATCGTTTGGTCAGTGACGGTTTCCTCCGACCTACTGAACAAGCGGAATGGGCCACCCCCTTGGTGGTAATAACCAAATCAACTGGACAAATATGTTTATGCGGTGACTAGTCAACAAGCATTAAACCAACAAGCATACCTACCCCGTCCCAAACTCCAGAGAAATCATAGCATCACTACAGAAATCAAAATTCTTCACTAAACTAGATCTTAATGCAGTGTGCCATCAAATCTCAGTCACCAATAAGGCCGCAGAAATCCTGACATTTATGACACACCTAGGGCTATACAAGTGCAAGCGACTCCCATTTAGCATAGCGTCAGCACCTAATATTTTCCAGGCCAAAATAGAAAACCCTCCTCAGTGGACTCAAAGGTATTATTCCTTATTTCGACAACATTTTGGTCACCGCTAACTCGGAAAAAGAATTGAGCACACATTTATACAAAGCCTGCTATAGACTAAATGAATTTGGTGACAAACTAAATGCAGAAAAATGTATTTAAAATCATCAGAAATTAAATTCCTGGGACACATCAAGTTCAGACACTATGCCCTCCCCTGAAAAAGTCAACGCCATATCAGAAGCGATGAGACCTAACAGTGTAAAACAGCTCCAGTCGTTTCTAGGCCTAGTAAATTATTTTTGAGGTTTTTTGGTAAGGCACATATAGCAATGCCACTGTGTGACTTCTTAAAAAAGAATCAGAAATGGCAGTGGAAAGCTCCACAAGAACAAGCGTTTCTAAGCATCAAGATCCTCCTTACACCCAAAAAGTTACTTGTACATTATGATAGCGAATTGGAAATAACCCTGACGACTGATGCATCAGTTATGGTGTGGGAGCGGTGTTATGCCACCCAGCCCAACTAGGAGAATGGCCCATAGCAGATGCATCGCGCTTATCTAAGGCTGAGAGAAACTACAGCCAACTAAATAGTGAAACTCTAGCCATAATATTTGGAATCCGGAAATTCCACCAATACATATATGGATGCCATTTCCACATCGTGACTGACCACAAGCCATTACTGGGAATAATAGGCATGAAGCAGATGCCTGAACATTTGAGCCCATAAATGCTAAGATGGCTCAATATTCTGGCAGGCTACAAATATAGTATCGAAATACAAAAAAGCCACTAGAATAGGCTTCGCTGATGTTCTTTCATGAATGCCAAATCAAACAGAAGAAGGCATCAACATAGTAAAAATAAACTACATCGACACACTGGAAAACAAAACACTAAATAGCGTAAATGTAGCCGAATGGACTAAAGAAGACCCCGGATACAGTTGGATGATCGAAAAAATCAGCAAGGGCCCAACCCAAGATCGCCTTTTTTACACACAGAACTATGGAAAGCAAAAGAAAATCTCTCCATGTGCAAGGGATGCAAACTCAGAGGAGACCAAGTCCTGATTCCAAACAAAGGCAGGAGCCAAATCCTCAAAATAATATATGAAGGCCATCCAGGCATCGTCAGAGCAAAAGCATTAGCCTGCAGTTATGTCTGGTGGCCTAAAATTACCAGCGATATAGAAAACTACATGAAAAACTTCAAGAACTGCCAGTCATGAGCAGATGCGGCTCCGACCAGATTTGAACCCTGGAGAGAAACAGATAAACCGTGGCAGAGGGTACATATAGACCCCTGTGGGATGCCTATTCAGGTTAGGCTGAGTACAAAGCAGTCAAAAACACGAGCACTGAAGAAACCATCGATAAACTAATGGAGATATTTGCATACCACAGGTTTCTGGAAAGCCTGGTATAGAACAATGGATAAGCTTTACGTCAGAAAAATTTGTGGAGTACATGCAGGAATGGGGAATAAATCACATACTGACACCATCTTACCACCCCCAGTCGGCAATAAACAAAATGGAAAATCAAAAACTGCAGCACGCAGTACTAAACATTCCACTGCACCAACATTCAACACCCACAGCCAACCTGCACATCACCAGCAGAGAAATACTTAGGACGAAGACTACGGACAAAATCAGACAAAGTGGTACCAACTGAAAGGATTAAGTCACTCACTGAAATCAAAAATAAATTTTCATCGAATGATCGAGTTTAGGTCAAAAATAATCAAGATAAAAAGTGGACCAGTGGAGAAGTAGTATGTCATCTGAGCAATCAAGTTGTTGCGTCCGGATGGTGGATAAAAAGTATTTCGTAAGCATATTAATCAACTATGAAAGAATAGTGGCAAGTTTACTTTCGAAGTTAGATCGAAAGCAGAAATGGAAAAACTGCAAACTGGGAATAACCCAGTAAAACCTCCTAATGATAATAATTTTGCAGCATTAAAATCCGACACCCCACTATGCCCTAGGTGCGAGAGGAAAAACCCCACCAAATTTTAGTGACTATGCTCTTAATTCAGAGAGCAGAAAACGAAAACCCTCTGATCTCTGAACTGGGGGAGGTGTGCTCAATACGTGTATTTTAATAAAACCGATCAAACGCGTATTTTTATTGAAAGAGAAAGACGTGAAAATGTTAGTTTAAATTAAGTATGTGCGTGTATAAACGCAATGGACATATGAAAATGCTATGAACTAATAATTAGGCAAAATTAAAGATCAGCAACTCTGATTAAATATCAAATAGCCCTATAGCGAATTTAATTAAATGCCATTGTAAAATACGAATTGGATTCCTGATAAGAATTATCAAAAAAAAAAAAACCTTAATTAATTAAATATATAAAAACTTGTATTATATATTTATTAAACAAAAATGCAGGTTGGAATGTAATAATATTGGTACTACCACGTAATACCGTTGGACTTCAACCAATTAAATTTTAAATAGGGAACTGAGAGCTGTGATCTTCACCAGAAAGGAAAGAGAAAATTATTAGCTAGTTGAAGCCCTTGAAGAACAGACGTTTCTTCCTCTGGCAATTACTGTCAGCCTTGCCAATCTGGCCTCTCTGAGAACTATTCTCCAGATTTTAATTAATATTCCGGGACCACATTACCAGGTCACAGGACCATTATAAATCAACTTGCCTTCAACCTATTCCAAATATATATGAATGACTTCGTATGTTGAAGAGAGAAGATAATTTCTAAATAACTATTTAAATATTATGGAATAACTATACAATTTAAATTGTCGTGCTGCCTGTGATTATTAATGTCATTTTTTTTAAATTTGCAATCCAGCTGTGCTGTAACTTGGTCACTGCTGGACACAGTATGAACCAATATAAAAATAAATATGTTTAAAAGTATTAAAAATCTCTCTTTTCTTAATTCTTTTTTGAGGTAATGGCTATTTTATCAGCTTTATTACTTTCTTTCATGTTCCTTCTTTCTAACAATGTATATATTTTTATATTTACTGTATTCAAGCAGAAAATATGTTATAAATTTTATTTGTTGTAATTTTTTTTTTTTTTTAATTAAAAATGGTGGCTTAGGAGTGTAAGAGATAAAAAAGATCTAAGAATTTAAGAAGGTAACTAAAAAAAATAGTCATAATTAAACAAAAAAAAATATTGGAGTTCTAATTTTGATTGTCTATAAATGACAAAATGAAGTAATTTTGCAACTTTGAAGCAAAAGAGATAGAAGTGAAATTTTGAATGATTTAATGTCAAAACAAATTTCAAAATATATTGTCAGGCCTTAGATTTGACGATGCTCCACTGAAATAAGACTAAATGAATAATTAGTGATTTTTAGGGGCAGATATCCATTCAAATAGAACATTCTATCAAAGCCTGGATCATATGAAATAAAATTTTGCGTAATCTACAATTACATTACATCATATGCATTGAAATTTAAGGCGCACATTGGTAAAAATGATCGAGAAAGAAATCAAGTGAAAATGTTAAGAGATTAGTAACAGAAACAGAAAACTCTGATAGCAATATAACAGATAATTATTTTATCTTGTGTAATTCATATAGAAATATAAGTCAGAATTACTAATTTGTTTGTCAATCCAAAAGGTAGACAAACATATTTAACATTATTTGGATTTCAGAAGGATGCATCTAGTTTTACACGGCTCTAAAAAGAAAAACTGTGACATTGTTATCCATAGTACATGATGACAGAAAAATAATTGTCTCAAGAAAAACCCTAAAATTATATTTGGTTAAGCTATTTAGATACCATGAAAAAGATATGTAGGAAACATTCATGTATACTGTGTTTTAAATGTGTTAACTAAATATTTCATGTTTGTTAATAATATGTTAATTTTGGTTTATTTTTTGAAAAATATGTTATAACTTTTTAATTATGTAGACTTAAAATATGGATTTATGTGATAAGTAATGAAAAATTATTTTACAATAGACCAAGAGTTAATATATATATAAAAAAAGTGAGTCAACATAATTAAAATAATGGATAAATTAATTTTATATTTATAAAATTATAGGTATAATTCTTTTTTATGATTCTGTTTTAACATTAATGTTTTAAAAGAAAAAAAAAATGCCATTTTTATATAAATACAAATTAAAACAAAAACTAATCATATGACAATTAGCATCCTAGTGACATATTGACAAAATAACAGTTCATTCAATGAATCTGAAGTTTTTTTGTTTTAATTATTCAGTTGAGAATCAGTTCCTAGAGTTATTACTGCTGAGATCATTCATTCTACTACTGCTCTAAATCATACAGGAACACAGATTTTAAAAAAAATCTTATTTAACTTATAAAGAACAGTTTTTTCGAAATGTAAACATTATGAGATAATTTATTAATGAAATTTATTACAATATTACTTTAAAAAAACCCAAAATAATATAGTGTAAGATTCCTCACCTTTATACTAATTTACTATACTAATGTATAAAAATAAATGTGACTAAATGAACTTTAATTTTATTTTAATTTATACAATAATTTATAACTTCTTTATATATATTTTACTGGTTTAATTCTTAATTTGAATATACAAATCGTTCCTATTAAAAACAAAATGATTTATAGTAAATAATATTTCTGCAATGTAACTTTCACTACATCACTCTCACTCAAAATAAGGACTGATTTCTATCCAGTTTTAACACCTTGTGGAGAGGTGTAATCATAAATATATAATCAAAGACAAGTGAAAAAGATATATGATCCCGAAACCTCTAGTTTAATGAATGACTAAAAAAAATTATTGAAACGATCTATAGTATTTCATATAACAATTTTGAGTTTAAAAATTGAAAGATTAATAAATATATCACTCCTTAGGAGAGTTAAAAGAATTTAAAATAAGATGAATTCAAATTTATATAAGCAACAATAGAAATTTTTTTATAGCAATCTATTAAAATATATCTTCAACACTTCCTTAACCAAAAATTCTAATTCAGAAAGAATTTTACCATCAGACATCCTTTAACAAAGTTCCTTAAATTGGAAAAAAAAGCAGAATCATGCATACCAGTGATTCTCTATAGATTGTGTCTCCTTAAGAGGGTGTGAAATAATAAGACTGGTTACAAAGATGCCAAAAATAGATAAAAAATTTGAAAAAAAAACCCTCAATTAATTATTGAAACCAAAATAAGGAAAGTTATCTTCTGTTAATATAAAAATAAAATATCCTTAAAAATAGATAAATTCATATAAGTAACATAAATAGTATTTATGTAAAATTAAGAGCATGCTAATGAACTCTAAACAAGCTTTTTTTTTTTATTTATTTTATGATAAATCCTACTACAAGAGAAGGCATTCAAATCATTTTTATCTTGGATTGTAATGTTTAAAATTCCACAAATTAATGGCATCCTTGAGCCTATCTTGCAGAACAAAACTTTTCATAAGGTATTACATTTGAAATTGACAATCTGAATTCTCTTTCTATATTTAGTTGAGACCTATATTTTGTCTTCAATGCAGCTACTGCAGAAAATCCTGCTTCTCTGAGGTAAGATATAGGAAAAGGTAAGTATACGAAATGCTCCATCTTTCAGTGAAGAAAATTGATCATTCAATCCATCCCAAAATTCAAACAACTGCTTATTACTGAATTGCCTTTTAATTTCGCTACTTGTCATGAAGTCTATAAATAGTTTTTGTTCTGTAACTGAAAGTTCTTTGGGTGTATTTTGAAATGGATCACTGACCCATTCGTATTTTATTATTAAGTTTTTGTCAGTTATAAAATGCCTTAAAATTGTGAGTCAACATGGTTAAATGATTTTCATTTAGTTGCAAATAAAACTTTAATGTATTTCTCATCAAGTATATAGATATTACAAAATTCATTCATATTTGTAAACATTTTAAAGTTTTTTGCTTTACATTTGTATTCTATAATTCCAGTTTTTTACAAAAAGCATTACTTTCTCACTCATGTTCCAATATATGTTTATTTGTTCCTTGGAGAGTTGAAGATTTAACAAATTTAGTTTCTCACATATATCCATCAAGTAGCACAATTTCAATATAAATAAATAAGTAATCTCAAAATAGCTCTATTACCTGGTGATTTTTCTCTTCCAAGAATATTGTGATTTCATCTTTTAATTCATAAAAACATTGTAAAATTTTGCCATGTGATAACCACTTCATTTCACAATAAAAAAAAGTAATGCAAAATGCTCTGCACCTAGTTGTTTGTAAAGTGCATTAAAAGTCTTGACTTTAAAGGTTTAATTCACGACAGTTACAAATATTGTTAGCACAATGTTCACAGCAGGACTCATTTCTTTGACAGAAAGAATCTTTATGAATCATGCAATGAGCTTAGATGCAATCCAATATATTGAATATTCCACATACTGTAGCTCTAAGGATTTATAAAACAACAGCTACTCAATTGTTAATATTCCATTGCAAAAATCAAACATAAAACAATTAAATTGGTAATTCTTGTTGCTATCTATTGTTTCAACAAGTTTGGATAAAACTTGTTCTATATCTTCAAATATATTGCTAATTCAATGAACAACTGATCCTTTTGAAAGAGGGATGGATTGCAGTTGTTTGGTAAAATTATTTCCAAGCATAATTTCTACAATTTCAATTGCAGCTGGCAAAATGAGTTCTTCCCAAATGATGTGCAGCTTTTGCATCTGGCTATTTGATATACAACTTTGTGGGAAGTGAGAAGAGCTTTGCCATTAATAGACAAGACTTTTTTAAAACATTATTTGCTTTATATATCATTTTAGTTTAACAGCAAAAAAACTCTGGAGGTTCATTAACATATTTGCTATGAATTGTTTCCAAATGTCATTTAAACTTATTGTTTTTCATGCTGACTGCTGCCAAAATTTTCATACAGTTTGTTGATGCTTTACAATCATTTGATGTTCGTTTGCACGCAATTAAAAATTTATCCAGGGTTTATACTGGTACAATATAAAAATAAAAAAAATCTCTAGTACAAAAAGAGAGCAATTTACCCGAATGTATGAAATGTGTGAAGAAAAAACAAGAAAATTTTTTAAATGATTTAGCAATTGATATATAAAATGGTACACAAATAAATTAAAAACAATATACAAAATAAATAATTATGAATTGGCAAGAAAGCTACAGAAGAGAATAAAAATCTCAAAAGTATAAAACATTTGGGTAATGAAAAGTTATTTCTATAATAAGATGAATTATTACTAAAATGAAAGATATAATGAAATGTGTAGTTCTATAAAGAATTATATAGAATAAAGAACAAGAAAATAAAATATCCCCCTCTTCAATTACAAAATATTTTAAATGAAGATGTAACACATGCAACTAAATCAATAAAGGAAAAGCTCCAGAAAATGATGGAATGAGTACTGATATTTTTAACTTTAAAAAATATCCACTTTTTGAAAAAATATAAGATGATTTTTATGTTTCCTATACAAAAATGAAAAACTTAGTCCACTTATGCTGGTATGTTAAGTTTTTCTAGTTTCACTTTCTGGTTAGAATATTATATAAATGAAAAATAATTTTTTGTTTCAATTACTGATTATAATCAAGGTGTTTTTATAATGAGCAGAACATGCGCCGCATAAAACCATCTTGTGAACCAAAGTTTGCCAATCTTCGAACTACATAAATAGCATTTCCAACTCTATTTCCTTTTCCTCTATTTTTTTAGCTCAAGCCCTTGAAAATTAAAGAACACAATAACAGGAACAGGCTTAGTAGGCTGGTAGTACTTAATGGTGATCTTTGCTCAAGGTAGTACAATCATTAATAAGTTGGTTTGGAACTGGATTTAAGTAAGACAGTAGTTTTAGCTGACAAAAATTGTATGTTTAGGCAACCCTGTTTAGGATCCCCCTGCCTACCATAGAAATAAAAGGGCCTAGAAAATGTGATCTAAAACTGACTATCTCATCACATTTAGTTTAGGTTGTCAAGTCTAGAGAATATTTATTTCAGGAGTAGAAATAATATCAGTAGTAGTGGTAAAGCAAAAGGCAATGGTAGTAAAAAAAATTTTTTTCTTTCTAAATATACACGAAATGTGAGAACTTTACCTGATACAAACATTTCAAAAATAGAATGGAGGACTGCACTTGTTGTTAAGAAACAGTCAAGATTTAAGATAGAACATCTGCTCTTAGCTAAACTTGTCTTCCAGAGAAAAAAAGTTTATTAAAACAGATGGGTGGATACAAGTTTTCTTAGAAAGGCAGGTCTGTCACTGAAAGAAGAATGCATGGTGTTGGATTTTTTGGAATCCCATGTATATCAATGAAAGACTAATGATCTTAAAACTTGACTTGCATAATATTACTAATGCTCATTTTATTAATGTCTATACTCTAATCTTAAATTAAGAATATTCAAAGAAGTAAAGTTTTTATTCCTTGTTGGATGGCATTATTGTAGCAATACCATTACAAGATCAAATTTTTCTTCTTAGAGAATTTAATACATGTGTTGGTACAAATAGTAGACTTTAACCCAAATTAGTAAAAATAATGCTATTACAGCTGTAAATGCTAATGGTTTGTTATTGTTGAATTTATGTACAACACAAAGATTGACTATCACACTTTATTTAGGCAGAAAAATCACTATAAAGAAAAATGGATGCACCCACACTCAAAAACAATGGCAATTATAGATTATATTATAATTAAGAATCAGAATACAAGAGTTCACATTATGTAAGCACTTACAAGCTGATTGTTGGACAAATCAAAGATTAGTATGCTCCAACATTAAAATGATAGTTGCATTAAAAAAATAGATATTATTCCAAACATATTCACAAGAAAATTGATGTCTGTTCTTTAGAAAAATCTACTATACATGCTAAATTTCAACAGCTATTGAACACTAAAATTGCTAAATTTGGATTTTCAGGATATTACTGAAGCCTGGAATTCTAAAGCATGTGTTATGGATACAAGTAAATCTATTCTTGGGTTCATCAAAAAGAAAAATTATGACTGCTTTTCTGACAATATTATAATTTGGTTAAAAGAAAATGTGGCATTTTCTGCTTATCAGAATAATAGATTAAATATGGAACTTCATAACGAAGACATGAAGTTAGAAGTTCAACTAACAAGAAGACTTGAAAATGATTAGTGGATTAAAACTGCAATGATGATACAGACCTTCACCGATTGTGCTCATTCTAGGTCTTTTTTATTTGATGTATTGAAAGCAATATATGGACTTGAGAAACAATATCATAATCCTATTTAATCCAGCAATGATATAAAATATTGAGGCGGTGACTTTTAATAATATATCCATTTTATTTACTGATTTATATTTGGACAAAGATATTAATGAAGTCAAAACAGCTTTTTGAAATCTAAAAAATGGAAATGCTGCAGGTTCTGATGAATATCTGGAGTTTTAAAATGTAGTGATTAGATTAAAAAATATTGGAATTTTTTAGAAATATATAGACTTATGAAATTGTGCCATTCAATCTTAAGGATGCTTTTATTGTTCCAAATTTTAAAAACAATGGGAATAAGATTGCAGTAATTATTATTGAATATAATTATTACTTTGAAGAATTTTGTTGAGTAAGTTGTTTCCAGTTATAAATGAATGGTTATCAGACTCAGTATAGTGAGAGTTTAGGATCACTATAAAGCTGCCAAGTAAATGCAAGATAAATGTTAAAGAATAAAAAAAAAAATTTGATTCGATTAAAGCACCATTTTAATGGCATTGTGGTTTTGTATGAATTTAATTGGCCGTCCACCAAAATTTAATCATATTATACAACTATTATAAAATGGAATGAGAGGAAAATGTTATCTAGAGAAAAAATCAGTGTTAAACAAGGATATGTGCTTGCTCCAACACTGCAATCAATTTTTAAGACAGTGGCCTTTGGAAATGTTTATAGGTGGCTTAATTAAATAGGCTTAATAGTGAGGTAGTTAAATTTCATTTTCTTAAATCGTGAATTTACAGTATGCTGATAATAGTACTATTTTTGCAGTTCAAAAAATTTACAGAATGTTGTTAATGTTTTGAATGCAACTTATTTGTAACATCTTGGCTTATTAATATTAAAAAAAAACTCAAGTTTTTTTTTTTTTGCAGCCAGTGATGAAAGGAAAATTCTCCGCAACTTTTAGTTTGGATGGTTATCAATTTGAAATGTAAATGTTTGAATACCTTGGTGATTTTATAAATAGAAAGGTGATCTTAGATGTACACAGACACCAGTGTGCTGCTGTTGCTTTTAACAGGTAAAAGATAGAGCATTTTTATCACAAAGAAATAATTACTCTGAAATAAAACAGGCAAAAACTCTCCATACATATTGCCACTCAGTGCAAGCCAGAGTAATCAATGGATGCCAGAAGGCTTGCTGAAACTTTTCAATGCAATATAAAAGCTTACATACAAAGTTTCTAATATCAGCATAAAGAGATCATTACTAAAATATATTAAATGTGAGAGAGACTCATAACTGTGGCATTCATATCTTATAGCAACAGAACCAGATTTGTGATCATATATTCTACATTAAAAACAATCTATATAAATATGCACACAAAGTTTTTTGTTTGTTTGTTTTTGTTTTAATAACATCTGGAAAAATTTTGTTTTATTAAATAAATATCCTAATGTGAAACAACAAATGTCTTCCAGATAAATTTAGATTTCATACACTTTTCATTTAAATTCATTAAACACATCAAGGAAGTTGGATTTTTTTTTCTTTATGGCAAAATTAAGTTTTTATAATTTTCTATTTTTATTTCCAAAGCTTAAAAAAATATTTTGTGTGAATTCTTAAAAGATTTGTTTATTTACTCAATTTTTTTTAAATTTAAATTATACAATGTATTTTAAAAAAACAAACAACCAAACCTCTGGCACCTTCTCTTATCCGACTGGCAGATGATTGAAGCCCAAGTACAACAAATGGAAGAATCTTACACACCTATTAATAAAGTAAACTTCAAATAAATTCAAAATGGTTAAATTGTAGCAGCATTTCCCCCCCCCCCCATCTAACCAATCAATGCTTATTTGACTATTCTATTACTATAATGGCTCTGTATATTATACAGTAGAGGTAGCTAGTAGAAGGCTGCACAGATACATGAACTCAGCCACAACCATCAACTAAAATATTTTATTTGTTTTACCAGACATCCTTTAGTATTGCAATTAAAAAATTGCATTTTTTAAAGAAATAAATAAACATTTTTTAAAATTTTTTAAAAATTATGGTACTTTAGTATTATTTAACGATGACGGTACTTTAATATGATTTACAAAATGTAGCCAATTTTTTCCCAAATACTACTCTATAATTTACAAGTATCAAACTATCTGCACTCAAAAGACTAACCATTTCAAATAAATACATTAATGATTATTACTAAGCATTTATTAAACTGTTCTATTTCAGTTGTCTATTCATGTTTCAAGAATGTGTGGTGAAGAAGTAATTTTAAGTATATCTTAAAATAGATTTTAAAAAAACTAAACTAGTTTAAATAATGCAAACTTTAATTAACTAAGAACTTACTTTTTTTTAAAAAAAGTAAAGGCATATATTATTAAGCCAGCATTCTTGGTTTCTAATTAAAAAGGATTAACAACTTTACATGCTTCCCATTATTAAAAACTTTTGCATCTGATAACATAAAAACAAATAAGAATCAAATGATTAGTTACTCTCAAAGTCTCCTGATCTTCAAGTGCTAAAAATAAGTTTGAGCGTCAACCCAGAAAACATTGGTGATTGTAGTCCATTATTAATGTTATGCTAAATCGCTCAGGATTAAATAATGCATTAACTTAATTTCATTACATGTTGAATATTTAAACTATTATAAACAAAAATAATAAAATTAACATTTCTTCACATGAATTATACTTTTTAATTTATGGATGTTTATTTAAATGTATTTTTTAAATTTAAAACATACAACCATTAATTTACAATGAAAGCTTAATTATTTTGAAGGGATAGTAAAAAATAAACAGATTCAAGAAAATAATATTGAAAACCCAAAAATTGTAGACAAAATGGTTAGTATTGTGCAATACATATAAAATACAACTTGTTAAAGTATAATGCTAATATTATAATTCAATACAGAAAAAAAATCAGAATTAAACTCAATTCTTTTTTTATGTTGCACTTCAAGTATACAATAGTCAAATATGTTTAAAAATATATATATACAAGCAACAAAGATTACAAATTATAAAATTATCATAGAAAAGCCTTTTTTGGCAAATTATGTTTTTTGTCCTTTTCAATGTCTCCATGATTTAAAGCACATACAGCGACATCTATATCAATACATGAGAGAAGACAGATAAACAAATGGATATCCGACACAATCTATTATTTGATTTTTTTTTCTCAATCCTACTACAAAATTACTCTGTTATATATATTGAATTGATATATATCCACATATATTAATTAATTAACTATCCATTCTTTATTCAACTTAATAGATGTTTTATATATATATCCATTTGTCTTCTCTCATGTATTGATATAGATGTCGCTGTATGTGCTTTAAATCGTGGAGACATATTGAAAAGGCAAAAAACATAATTTGCCAAAAAAAGCTTTTCTATGATAATTTTATAATTTGTAATCTTTGTTGCTTGTATATATGTATTTTTAAACATATTTGACTATTGTATAATTCAATACAGCTTTAATATCCTAATATTTTTTTTTGTAATAATCTTGTTTTATTTTATTACAGACATAATTTTTTTTTTACATCACCAGTAGTTAACAGAAAAAATTTCTTATTGTAATATGTTTTGATTAAACTTCAACCTCAATCTAAAACATGGGTTAAATATGCTTAAGTCAATCAAAAAATTTAGCAATGTTGACATGTTTCTTTTCAGGATTATCTACCTGATCTCATTATTTTAATTAATAGTAGTAGATGATTTAACAGAAAAGTGATAATATACTAATTTAAAAAGCAGCAATAAATGTTTTCAGATAGAATCTAGTCACCTGCAGATGCTTTTATTTATTATTTTATCTAGAATCCCAAGAATGTAAATTAAAAAAAAAATCATAGTGATATAATTGTAAACCCTTTAAAAGCTCCATACACCTCTCCTTCCCATGAATGTTTTTTTTCTTTCTTTTCACAATCTATTATCTTTAGAGGATTCAATATGTCAGTTTATATGCAAGTTATTTTAATAATAACAAATTAAATCACTAAATTCTTTATCTTTCATAATATTAATAATGTAATATTTCGGAATATGAATACAAAAAATATGTAATATTTCGGAATATGAATACTTCATGGATTAATCACATCCAAATATGTTACTGGGACAAATTGCAAGCAGATTCTAAAGAATCATTTTTAATAAACTTGCAAATATATACGAAAAGGTTATTTAAAAATGATTTAGAATTTGCTTGCAATTTGTCCTAGTAATGTATTCAGACATGATTATTTCTTGAAGTATTTTACTTTTCACAATATATAATAAAACAAAAGCAAATCTCTACTCTAGTGCCACATAATGTATTATAAATCACCATTCTGAGATTTTTTCTGATTTTCACCTTTATCAGTGAAGTTTGGAATTTAAAACTTGGAAATAACACAGTTATGCATCTAGCAATCATTTTTTAACTTTATTTTACAATTCAAGCTAAAAATGTAAAAATTCAGAATGTCTTAAAAGTTTTGAATCTAAACCACTAGAGTAGAAAATTGCTCACTTATCTATATTTATGTAAAGAATTGTTTTGTTATAGTATATTTTGAATTTTCAGACTTCTTAAATAGTAAAATGGCATTAAAGTTAATTGTTATATACATGTACTGAATTATTTTCAATTTTGAATCCCAAGCTCACAGATAAAAATTAAAAGATAGGGTCTGGGGATTCAAATACACTATCATGTGGTATTCATTGTTTATTTTATCTTGCTACATAATAACACTAGAATAAGCAATTGATTTTATCACACACACACCCCACTCCCGATATTCCTTTACGAATGATTTTTTAAAAAAAAGTGTTTAGAAATTATTTTCATGGTCTGATTAGAAAACTGGTGCAAAGTTGCAATGGAACCCTTATTAGGAATCATAATATCACCTACAACAATGTTGTCAAGTGGTTAATGTACTGCCCATACTTTAATAGAAAAAAAAAATTTTTAAACTTATACATGATGGTTTTTAAATTCATGTATGGCGATATTTAGTGCTTTTCAATAAGATTCCATCAACAGTTATTATAATATTACCACCTCAAAATAATCCTACTTCATCCACATCTATTTATTTGGCTATTTATATAGATAACTGCCATCAAGTTTTCTCTTATCAGTCTTTACAAGCAAATTATATTTATTATATTAAATTTACCAAGCTCTATTTCATTTTTTTTTTTTTAATAAGTAATAAAATTTGCGATTAAACCCTCCCTGTTCACTATTATTATTTTCATCTATACAGTTTTCTAATTATTTTGATAATTTGTTTTAGTTATTTGTTCTTTTATTCATGACTTTAATTTACAGTATCATTTAACAAGTCACAAAAAAATGTATATTACTTTGCCAATGCTCTTCCCATATTTAATTTTTTAGCATTCCGAATTTTTATTCAAATTAATTTGATAACTTGAATCAAGATCAATTTAAAAAAATTGGGACAGAATCTAAAAAACCAGGATTTTTTTTTTAGTGAGTGGTGAATTGATTACAATTTTCCATTTTTATACAAATTTAAGTATAGCTTAATGCTTTTGTAAAAGTTAGTTGAATAAAGTATATCAGCTTAGTGAGTTAAGTATTTATCATTAAGTAAACACCAAATAATTACCAGAACATAGCCTTCTATAATTTTTATGAAAAAACTGGTAGTAAATAAATAAAATTCTTGAAAAAATACTAATAGAACAAAAAGAATAAGCTTTCTTTATAAAATCTCTTCTCTATAAACACATATGTATTTCACTCCCCCTCTACCCTTTTATTTGGCAAGATATTTTTTGTTGAACAAATGAATGGTTTTTTTTTTCTTTCTATTTTACGATAATGATATCTTAAAAAATTACAATCATCATATTCAAAAATTCATAATTATTTCACAATTAAGGCTAAATGATTTCTTTTGTTACAACACATGTATAGCATATACAATATCTCACAAAGATGATTTATGAATACATTTCATATATATTATTTAAAAGCAAGTCATATTCTATATTATCAAATATATTTAATCTTTCTTATATATGACTAAATATACTATGTAAGAAATTGAAACAAATGACATCCGGCCTAGAGTTCTTTGGGACCCATCTAAAGAGAGCTGAAAATTAGAATGTAACAAAAAAATTTGAGACAGTTGGTCATTCTATCTCTATGGCATTTTTATAATTTATAATATCTAAATTAAGACAGTCATACTATGTGAGAAATTGAAACAAATGACATCCGGCCTAGAGTTCTTTGGGACCCATCTAAAGAGAGCTGAAAATTAGAATGTAACAAAAAAATTTGAGACAGTTGGTCATTCTATCTCTATGGCATTTTTATAATTTATAATATCTAAATTAAGACAGTCCATGGTAGTGCAAGTAGATATTGATTTTTAACGAACTGGCCTTATTTGGATAAAATATACTGCACAGTGACATTTTGTTTACAAGTCATTCAAGCTAATAAATCTGTATGCACTGCTATATGATGTCCACTGATTATACAATGCTTATAAATTAATTATCTAAATAGGCATAGAGAAATCATCAATAGTACCTGATGATTATTTTTTTCAAATAATGCTTTATTTTGATATATACCAGTTTGCCAAAAATCAAAACTAATTGCCATTAGCTATAACTGAAATAATTAAAATACACACATTTGTAAACGCTATAAAGTAATTTTGTAAATAATGTGTAAATAGCATATTATTTAACATATTAAGTTCTCTGTCAAAAATAATTCAGAAATTAAGCAATAAAATATAATCATAGTTTTAGCATTCAACCAATAATAGACAGTCTGACGTTAACTTCCCACCTCAATATCAGAGCTTAATAAATGTATATATACCTGGGTCTCTTTTTACGCGGACTTATTTAACACAATTTTGAAGTTACGCGATTCACGTTTTACCGGAAGTCGAGCTCCGATAATGCGCTATTACTTTAAATAATAAATTTCGTGCACTTACGTTATATTGAAAGTAGTAGCACATTATTGGAATTCGACTTTCATCTTAGTAATTTCAATATTTTCAGTGCTTTATAATAGTAAGATTTTATGCAATAATGAAATTAAAATCAGGATTTCCACATTTTATGTATACACTCATTAAATTTTACAAGATTATAATGTAAATTTGTTCAAACATTGTGTGTGTTAATTTTGCATTTTAAATCACATTCTGTTTTTGCTTTTTAAAAAAGAACGTTTAATCATTTAGTGTCCGCAAGTTTATTTTTAAAAGGTGAGTAAAGCAGTGAAACGAAATTTGATTTTTAAACGGAATTGAAAATTAAAGACAAAAATAAGAATTTAATTTTTAGTTGTTAGTTTTAATTAAATTTTTCCCAGCAGTGGTGAATAAATATCTTTTTATTATCATAAGTCTAAATTCATAAACAATTAATAAAATCATCGTCTCAAAGATTAATTACTAATTATGTTGTCAACAGAAAACCATTAGCACAACACGAGAGTGCAAACGACTGTGTTTTTTGACTAATACCGATAATAATTAAAACAAGTATAAAAAAATGTAAATTACTGTACTGTAAATTATGCATAAAAATATATTATTTTGAATAAAATTAAATATTATAGTTAAACAAAGTTTGTCTTGTATCAATTTTTTTCAAATTTAAAATTTTTTATTAGTCATATTTTATTTCCATATATTTTTTTTTTGCGCGAATTTTAAAGTAATTTTACGTTGGTGCTTTGCTTTTACACGAATTTTGAAAAATCACAGACTGCATCCCCCCCTTTTCAATGTACGTTACGTCTATTTTTGCACGATTTCATTTGCGCGTGTTTTCTGAGGAACCTATCTATCGTGTAAAACGAGACCCAGATGTATATATTGTAACGCTAGCGAAATATGTCGCCAGGCGCACTTATATAGTTCACGTTACATATTTTCGATTTAAAAGTAAATGATTAAATTATTAATAGAATAAAAATTGAAAAAAAATATACATTTAGAGTAGTTTTCTTTTGTTTAAAACGTATTTTAAAAAAAAAAAAAAAAGATTGTGTTATATTTTCTTTTAAAAGAGAATAAAGTTTTAGTATTGAGAGGGCTGGGGGATAATCTAAAATCAAAAGATTTAAAAACTCTTTCTTTTTTAAAAATAAGTAAATATAAAAAATCAGAATAAAATTTTGTAAAAGAAAACTTTTGCAAATGTAATTACTTGGAAAAGATCTTGCTGATAAAGAAAAAGTAAAACTAACAATTGAATTAATTAAAAAACTAGGTAAACTATCGATGAGATAGTAGATTAATCTAAGCAAAAGATTAATTATAGATTAAAACAAATGTAAAAATAATTAAAAAACAGACTTATGATCAAAATTCAAAAACTACGATAAGGAATTAAAACAATGAGAAAAAAATATATAAGGTCACTATGGCCTATTGTTATTTAATTGGCTCTGCAATCTGTAATTCAGTCCAGTTCCGAGTTCAGCTCAAATTGAATTCAGTCTAGCTATACAGAATGCAGATTCAGAGTTTTGGAGAGCTTTAAATGCCATAACAAACCACTCACAAACTGCTGTGGTCAATATAATGCAGAAGCTGCATAGAGTATTTGGCAGGACTTCATGCCCCAAAGTCATCAACTACCCCACCTGAATCAATGCCTGGAATCAGTGCCTAGATTGTGAAGTAGAAGCTGCCACATACTCTCTCATTATTTGACAGAAACCTGGAAGGAGAGCTATAAAGCCATTGATGGAGAACAAAGAAACTAACCGGTTGGAAAGCCAAACCAAATGGAAACCAAAACCATTGGACAAAATTCACTCTAATGAAAACCAAGGCAGTCTATAGGGCCATCATAATTTGGCCTGAGTTACTTATATATATATTTTTTTTTGTTTTGTAAATTTCAATATTATATTGTTGTATTATATTAGATATGTGTGTGTTTGAACAAATATTACTGCATGCTTAAATATCATTTGGTCTATTCTCTCTCGTCACTGCGTCATTACTAATTTAAGAGTATAATTATTTTTATGTGTTAAGTTAAATGTGCTAGACTCTGGTTAAGACTATGAACTAGCCATGGAATATTTCAAGCACTGGATTGTGTGCGTGTTGTCTGAAGCATGCTGACTATATAACTTATGATTGGCTGGCATCTGAGGTTGATCCTCAAAAACAAATAAAATGTGACTGTGTTATGCTTTGCATAGCTCAATCTGACCGTGGGAATCGTTGATGGCTTTGCTATAAATGGCATTCCCCCCTTTGTTTGAATGGCTGGTCTATTCACATGCTTTTTTAAAATTATTATAAAAGGTATTTAAACCAAGTTAATATGGTTAGTTATTAAAATTATTTTCAGACTCAATTCAAAATTGACCCAGAATAATCAAAGTTAAAAACGTAAAATCATAATTAAAATTGAAAAAAAAAAAGTAAATTAAACGCTAAATTGTGTAGTTAGAAAAGTGAAAATTAGTGAGCAGTGTGAGAAGAGAAATAGACCAAGGCAAGCAAAGTATATGATGTGTATAATTAATAATAATTAAAAATATAATTTAAAAAGAGGGGAAAAACGCGGCCAGAAAGATAAATAAATTTATTATTGGGATTGTTTATAGTCAGGTGGGAATTAGAGAATACTGAGGGGGCTTGTTTTTGAGTTAGTTATGCAAAAAAAAAAAGAATAGATAACTGAGATAAAATTGTTTTTTCGAAAGTTAATAATGGAAATAAAGTTAAATAAATAAGATAAAATAAGAATTTTTTGAGAATCAATATATGTAAATAAAGTTTAAAAGTAAAATAATATTTTAGAGTAAATATACAGTGATAAAATAATAAATAAATCGAATAAAGCTATAATAGAATGAAATTTAATAAAATAAATAAAATGTTACAAAATAATCTTTCATGTGAGTGAAGATTAGTCATGGAGGATGGAAGTGCAGATAAGTATTAAATGTATGGCTGTTGCGTAGCGGATTAAATGGGAGGCATCATCCAATAGAATGAGGTTCCAGTAGAATGATTCTGGACCCATCCGACACACTGAGATGTTGTTCCAGTCTCTTATCTAAAAATATGCACCCTGGAAAATAGATCCAGTTAAGCCGCAAGTCAATTTCATACCCCAAAGTCATCAACTATCCCGCCTGGAACCAATGCCTAGATTGTGAAGTAGAAGCTGCCGCATTCACTCGTTATTTGACAGAAACCTGGAAGGAGAGCCATGAAGCCATCAATGGAGAACCAAAAAGCCAACCAGTTGGAAACAAAACTAAATAGAAACCAAAACCATAGGACAAAATTCACACAAATGAAAACCTAGGTAAAAATACTTTTAAATAACAGTCTATAGACACTTTATATATATTTTTAATGAAATTTAATTAACGAAGGACTATCATAATTTAGCCTGAGTAATTACTTATATATATATTTTGTTTTGTAAATTTCAATATTATATTAATATATTATATTAGATACGTGTGTGTTTGAGAAATATTAATGTTTGCTTAAATATTATTTGGTCTATTCTCTCTTTATCTTGTCACTATTAATTTAAGAGTATAGTTATTTTTATATGTTAAGTTAAATGTGCTGGACACTGGTTAAGAGTATGAGCTAGCCATGGGATATTTCAAGTGCTGGATTGTGTGCTTGTCATCCAAAGCACACTGACTATATAACCTATGTTTGGCTGGTGCTTGAGGTTGATCCTCAAAACAAATAAAATGCTTTGGATGGCAGGAGTTTGAATCCAGCTGTTGAGGTGGGCCACAGTCTGGAAATGTGTTATGCTTTGCATAGCTCAATCTGATCTTGGGTATCGTTAATGGCTTTGCTATAAATGGTATTCTTCCCTCTGCTTGAAGGGTTAGTCCATTCATATATTTTTTTAAAAATTTATAAATAAAGATATTTAAACCCAGTCAAACCTAGTTAATATGGTTAGTTATTAAAATTCCTTTTGGTCCCGGTTCAATATATATATCAAAGCAACTAAGTCAATGTACTAAGCAAATACAAATGTACTGCATACAAACATTGCATCAAAAGAATAAAACAAAACAAACTATAATTATACTTGACGGCAAAAAAAAAAAGCTTTAAATGAACAGAGCAAATGAAATCTGGGGAAAATTTAAAGTAAATATCAATAGGTCCTTGAAGACTACATTATAAATGTGAGGCAGAGCTTGCAAAAAGAATATGAATAGTAATTATCTATAAGTAATAAAACTGCAAAAAACATATCTAAGTTTATAATTATAATTTATTTAAATGTACTACAATGATGGCTTGAGATCATTAGAAATAAAGTAGTTTTAAACTTAATGGGAATTAATAACGTAATCAGGGAATGTGAAATAAGGAGAGAATAAGTTGTGACCTGATTTAAAACGAGTAATTAAATATAAGAGTTTAAAAAGTGGTAAACATATCTATTTGGTCTGTTCCCAATATAATCATTATAAAAATGCTAATTGAAGAATTATAGGGACAAGACTGAGCTATGAATACTTTGGCAAATCATTACATAAATGTTTACTTTAATCATTTAAGATTCAAAGTAAAACAGAATCAGCATATAAATAATCTATTTTTTAAACTTAAGTAATGATATACAAAACACACACATATACATATGAAGAGATGGGAAGAGGATAACACTTGCGTATAACAAAAATTAACACTTATTACGAAGCAACCAATTAAACAGAGTACAGAACTAGTTAATTTTCATATGAACAGTATAATGGAGCTACTACAGTCATTGATTCATTTAACCACAAAATATTAAATACAAAAAATTTGGAGATTAATAAAAAAAATAATTTTTCTCAACTATAATTCACTACAACCTATTACAAGAAAATATCTGCAGATATTTTATACTGTAGGCATCAATAAAAAATCACTAGGAACTATAACTTTTGCATTTAATCGTCAATTTTTATCAAAAGTCTTAATGTGATTATGTGATTTTTTAAATATTTATATATATATATGTCAAATAATGTTCAAGGCTAGATAATTTTATAAATGCAAATTCATTTAAAGCAGTCAAGATTGAAACAATATGAATATCAATTAGCCACCTTATTGTTAAAGGAGGTTGCCTTGACAACAGATTGAGATTGTTGATTTGTATTGATCTTGTTTAAATATTGATTGCTTTCAATAAATGTATATATGTATACACTACAGTTAAAAATGTATGTATTAAAAATATGTAGTCAAGCATTCTACTTTTTTTTTTATCGTTAACTATTTTTTTGCTGATGTCATAATGCGTTTAATTTTAAATTAAAATATATTATAGTATGTAATTATTGTATATAAATATACATATATGTCTGCATGTATTTAAAATGTTTGTCTTGGATATATATAGATTTAAAATATGTTCTACCCAGAAATTTCAAACAAGCATGAGATCATGAAATATTCTTTATTATTGTACAATTTCATTATCATCAATTTGATAACAACTTAACAATCTTTGAAAGGTGTGTCATATAGATATTAATGAATAGGTGAAAAATAAGTAGAGATCAGCTAACCAAATAAAACAAAAAAGATTTATGTCCATTGTGACAATTTGCATTGAGCAATATATAATAAATTAACAACATTCTTTGGCTTAATTAAATAAAATACCTAAAAGTATTATCTGATAAATTTATTAAACTGGATTTTTTTTTAATGGAATTTTTACACTTTCTAATATTGCAATTATCTGAATTGGAATTTTGACATTATGAATAAATATATGACCATGACTAAGATCTATAAGAGAGGCTAAAGAAGATTTTTGTTTCAATTATTAATATTATCATTATAGCGAGCAATCATAAATTGCTTTAACTGTACCATTTTGGAAAAAAAATTAAAACCACAAACATTAATCAAAGATATATTTATATAATCACCATCATCATCAACCATTATCAATCCACTGCAGCATGAAGGTCTCTCCAAATTCAATCCAACTTCTCTGATCTTTAGCTTCTCTTCTCCACATCACTCCTGCACACTTTCTTATTTCATCCGTCTCACATGTGGTCTCTTTCTGGGTCTTTTACAATCTCTTGAAATCCAGTTTAAGACTTCAATTGTCCACCTATTATCATCCCTTCTAGTAATATGTCAAGACCAACTCCATTTCAGTCTTTTAATTTTTTCAATGAGGTCAGTAACGTGCGTTTGTTCTCTTATCCATATATTGTGTTTTCGATCTCTTCTTGTTACTCCCAACACGCATCTCTCCATACTTCTTTGAGTGCTCTCAAGATCTGGTAAAACACATTTATTAAAAATCTTCCTTTTCAAACACATAGGCATATTTCCTTTTAGTATCAAGTTATTTCTACCAAAAGCACTCTAACCAAGTTTAATTCCATGATTAATTTCATCCATTATGTTTCCATCTGTATTAATAATCTGACCAAGGTATTTGTAACTGTCAAATTCTTCTAGCTCATCATAATTTTGAAAAAATCCATTAAACATTACTTTAGCCTTTTTAACATTTATCTTTAGTCCTACTTTCATCTGATAACTCCTGCAACATTTCCTGCAGCTCTAAAGCATTATTTGCAAAAACAACTACATCATCTGCAAAATCTAAATTACTTAAATAATCTCCATTTACTTTCACTCCTTTAGATTCCCATTTTAATCCACAAAATACTTCTTGCAGCACTGCTGTAAAAAGTTTTGGCGATATGGAGTCATCCTGTCTTACACCTTTCTCAATGTTGACTCTCCTAATATCATTATGTAATTTAATTGTTGCTGTTGCATTTTTATAAATATTCTTTAAAATATGACAGTATCCTGGATCTATATCTTGATGATCCAATGCTTTAATCACTGAAGAAATGTTTATAGAATCAAATGCCTTTTCATAATCTACAAATCCAAAGAATAATGGCAACTCATATTCATTTGTCCTGTCTATAACTTCTCTCAATACCTGGATATGATCAACTGTATTGAAACCACTTTTAAATCCAGCTTGTTCTCTTGGTTGGTGGAAATCCAATGTTCTCTGTAAACGAGTTGTAATTATCTGGGTAAAAAATTTGTATAAAACTGATGAAAGGCTGATAGGTCTGCAATTTCTAATAACTTCTTTATCATCTTTTTTAAATATCAATACTGAAATCTTTCAATCATCTGGTACATCTTTAGCATTTAGACATTTGGTATATAACTTTGCTAAAAAAAATTCTATTTCTTCACCTGCTTCTTTTAATATATCAATTATAATTCCGTCATTACATGGAGCCTTTCCTTTCTTCATAAATTTAATTGCATGTCTCACTTCATTTAAAATTTCTGGGCAATTCGGAAGGTATAATACTTGTTATTTATTACTATATAATTCTTGATAGAAGTCTTCTTCTATCCATTTCATGATGTCATCTCTCTTTTTAGTAATAATTCCATCTTTTTTTCTTATTGCAGATATAAATTTCCTAGCAATACTGAATGTTGTTTTACACTCTTGAGATTTTTATTCTCTTCTACAGCTTTCCTTGCTAGTTCACAGTTATACTTTTTTATATCATTTTCAACTCTTCCGCACCATTTTACAAAATTCAAGGTATTCAATCCTTTTTAATGCATCATTTTTGTATATCTTCATAGTCCTTCTTTTCTTCATGAATTCTCTAGTCTCAGTAGAAATTTTATTAGTCAATTGCTGCTTTTTTCTACCAGCTATCTTTGTTGCAGTTTATATAATATTAGTTAAATAGAAGCTTTTGAATGAAGTTTTTCATTACAGTGTTTATCACTAAGATTAACAACAGTTTTTGTAAACATTTTTGAAATCAACCATCATATGAACAAGTCATTACTAGATGAGTAAATGATTAAGTTTGGAAAGTTAATATCAATGAAGACAATTACCTGAATTTGAAATTAGATCAATAATGGAAGAGATAAACAAAAAAGTTTCACTATTCATATCAAAACATATACCATGTCAAAATCAAATCTGATTAACATGAAGCCAATGAGTTATATATGATATGAGAAATTTGCTCATAATTTATATTGAAAACTGACAAGTTAATGACCACAAATATTGATGGTAAACTGAACTCAATACATAAAAAAGGGATATGGTAATTTAACAGTTGAGCACTCTTTTACTTTAATAGCAACTCTTCAAATTGTGTATTATTTAAATCTTAAAAATATTAATTAACTTTGAGATGTTTTTGATTCTTTTTAAAAAACACCATTAGTTTTCAGTTAGCATAAGCAAAATATGGTTATGTATTAAATAGGTTTAGTATCTTCTATGACATGAATTTCTGCAACTTCATGTTGATGACTAATAAAATATTCCAATCCAAATAAGATTTACCTATAAATATATAATTGCCAATTTGAATGTTTTAATGAAATCATAACTTTATATTTTCATGAGATAATCAGTTGGAGAAGGATAAGATGGAGAAACAGGCCATTAGCATTATGGTAAACCTCAATAAAGGTAAAAACGGAAATAAGCAATTTTAAACTATTAGTAAAATTAGGTCTCTACTGTTATACAATTCAGCAAAGATTTGTTGGTCTTTTGATTTGGATTCACACTATTCAGATTAATAATACATGTAGCAGTATTTTTAAATTTATGATTATGCAAGATCAATTGGTTTTTTTCACAATTTAATTATATATAAAATTATTTCCACACATTATTAGCATCTAATAAATTAAATAGCAATGTGAGAAAAACAAGCAATATTAATTTATATTTTTTTAAAAAGACAAATTTACTATAAAAATGTTAATTGCACATTTTCATCTTGAAGTATAAGGAAACTGAAAAGAGATATTTATACTACCTTGTGAATCTATTTCATAAAAAAATAGGCTAATCATTAATAGTATGTGCAAACAGAAAAACAATACTAATTGAATTAACTGGTAAAACATCAACTTCTTGTTCATTTAGTTTATTAATTTTAAATTTCCAGAAAATTGTATTACAGGATCTATTATTTGAATAGAAGCATTATACACTTTTAATGAAGCAGTAGATACAACAGGCTCTGCAGCAATACTAAGAATATTTAAACCTTTTTAATCTATAGATTCAACTTTCTACATTTTAGCAGATAAATTTAATGGTATCCAGAAAAGGCTTTCCAACTAGCTTTTACTTCATAATGACACAAAAATTTATATGATTGCATTTAATGACATATTGATCCTATCAATTGTTCAAATATATCCAGTTTTATAATTTTAATAATAGAAAAGTTTCAAATTCTGGAAAAAAGTTTTGAAATATGAAAGATAATAATTAAAGACACTGGAATTTCCACAAAGTTGTATCATTTCATATCAAGGATGTTTTTATAATTCCAATTTATAAAACTAAAACTAGAAAAAACTGTAATAATTACCCTGGGATAACATGACTATCCATTATATCTAAAATATTTTAAAATGTTTTATTAAATGAATTGCTTCTGGTCATAAGTAAAAAACCCACTAGATTTATAGTTTTCAATAAACAAGACACTATATATTGTATTTATATATTGGACTATTTCCATCATCTAATATAAGTATTGAATGCCTTAAGAAAAATTGAACTTAATTTAAATATTCCAAATATATTTTAACTGTTAAGAATAGCACACAAGTTAGTATATGCATGTTTTGGTAGGTATTATTCTCCCCCTTCAGGTGTTGCTGATCTAACCAGTGGCAGCATTAGCATGGGATTTGAACCTGGACCCTTAGATTCTTGAGTAACATTCTAATCAACTGAGCCATTCTGCCAAAGGCAAGTCAGTAGAAATTTTGTATACTTATCTATGAGGTCCCTCCTGATTTCTCCACTTTTTTTTTCATGAGCAAAGTTGATTAGTGGTTTCCATACTGCAACAGGGCAGGTATAATCAAACCCTATTGCGATAAATAGACAAATACGTATTCGTATACTTAACATATTATTAAAAATATATATATTATTACTAATGTATTATTAAAAATATATATATATTACTTTACTAATAAAACTAATATTTACAAGTTGATGTATAATCAACGGTCATTTGTGTGATAGTATTGAATTGTAGATTTAGTTATTTCAATGAAAAAGCTCATAAAAGAGGTATGGGGGGTATACACGTGCTCTGATTTTTTTTTCTTTTGCCAAACCCAGCTATACACATCGCTATGTATATGTATGAGTGTGTTTTGAATCAATTAAATACGAAAATTCACAAAATAAAATAAACATTTTGTTTGATAAACTTTTAAATATATATATATTAAGTCAAAGAAAGAACTATAAATGCCAAGATGGAAGACCGTGATTTATAGAACAATGAATGTGACTGTTATAAAAACCTTGGAATGTCAAATTCTAATTAAATACCAATTAGAAAAAAAAAGGTGTAAAAAGCTTTTACGGTGCATTCCAATGAAGGCACATGGAATGTTAATTGCAAATGGAAAAAGGAAAATGAATGAAAAGAAAGAATTAAGAGAAGGGGCAGAGTCGGCAATTCCTGATTTGAAAAGAAAGATAAATTTTATAATTAAAAAAAAAAATTGATTATTATAAGTTTGGGGGTGGAAGAAAGCAGACTTGAGATTTGTTTACAGAGAGAATAATCCAGAGATCAATGTTATACATTGATAAAATATGATCAGGCTGGGGTAGAAACTTCAACATGCGAGGTGTCGGACAAGGGACGTCAAGCCTGGAAAATCGCCTCAATAAGTAACAATGTTGGATCGTCATGAGATGTGTAAAAGAATAAATAAATAGAATTCAGCCATGGAATATGAAATTCAAAAAGTCCGTACATCATCCAAGGACCGGAGATTTCTCTTTCACCAGGTGAATTCAATCAATTCCCTAGGGAAACATGGGTACCTTTTTCTATTTGTATATATATGTGACCTCTTAGTAATCTTACTCCACATAATTCAGAAAAACTGTTGTTTGGCCCAATTGTGAACTTAATTTTTCTTTTCTTTTTGCACGGAGAGTTTAAATTATTTCCTACTGTCACTATTAGCCTATTAATTCTTCCATAATTAAATCTTTGTTGCAACATACATGTTATAGCATATTTGTGTGGGGGGGGGGGGTTGGTAAAGAAAGAAAAGAGTAAACTAACAAAAGGGAAACTGATAGCAATCTTTGATAAATAATAAAGTAAAAAAAATAGAATTGATTTGACTTACGTAAATATTATTACAAATAAATATGTATCAAATGATGAATGTTTTTTTTGTGTGTGTGTTTTGAGTTTTTTTTAAAAAAAACAAGAAGGGTTAGATCTACTCCCGGTAATTTTACCACCCGCCCTGAGAAAGCTGCAGCCTGGGTCATTTTATCATCCTATTGGCGCTTGGAGTCTTTAGTTAGATGTCTATAAATATACTGTGTATATCGAAAAAAATTATATATGTATAGGACTTATTTTTTTTTGTCCATACGCATATATAGATATACACGCGCGTACTTGCAAAGACGAGTACTTCAAGAAACATAGGTAAACGGGTGGACCCGTTACAATACATTACGAATAGTCATACTAGGTTGACTTTTGGGAATGTTTGCCATTGTCATGTGAGCAGCTTCTTTAAATTTTCTTCTTTGTACCTTTTCTACTCTAACCATTTTGTATTTTCCCAATTGAACATATATATGTTCATTGGTACATACATGGTCTGCTACCTTAGACATCTGTTTTCTCTCTTCTAATCATCAGTTTGTGTTCTTGCAAGCACTTTTCAATGGGATGACTAGTCTCACCAATATGTTCTTCCACATTCACATGGTTTTTCATAGAAGCAGTTTTTTTCTTTTCAGCATTTCAAATTTAGACTTTGTAGATGTTAGAATTCCTCGTAGTGCGGTATGGGTCTGGAAAACTGTTCTAATGTTATACAGATTGCAGATTTTCCTTAATTGGTCTGCTATTTTTGGTATATATAAATACACTACAGTACCAATAATTATTTTTTCTTTTGGTTTTTTTTTTTGTTATCTATTTAAAGCTTTCTTAATAACAACTGATGGATAACCATTTTTCGTAAGTTTGTTCTATATAGATCTTTTCTTTTTCCAAATTGCTGGTTTCTGAACAAACGACTTGCATAATATCTCGAAATATTGTGCACATACTAACCTGTGTACTATTACTAACAGTTGAATGTATTTGAAATACTTAAATAAAGATAAATTTTCTAAAGACATTCAATATTCACATTAGACAATGGAAATAGTCCAACATATAAATACAACTAAAACACCATCACCACAAACCTTCAAGAAAACACTGTATATTGGTTTTCTACTGGTAGGCAAATGCAAAAAACATTATGAAAAAAAAGGGTGATTTTTTTAGAAAAAAAATTTGTGGAATTTAAAACTGAGCAACTACTCACAAAAGACTATTCATATTATACACTTGCTACATGATACAAAAAAATACTTATTGGCAAATGGAAAATCTAAGGCATTTAAAATAAAAATAAAAACTACTGTGAAATAGAAATATGCACTAGTTCCAACTTTTGTTTCCCATTTTTATGACAGTAATTTTTGGGAAAGTTTAAAGAAAGCTTCATAAAAAATGCATTTAAAAAGATATAAAACAAAGAGCTTCATTTTCTTAGTTCTAGATTTGTAATACAATGATGATTATGCTATTTTAGCCAATTCAAAATACATTCTACAGAATGTTCTTAATACTTTAAATACCATTCATAAAGCATTTCTTTAGGGAAATGATACTCAAAAAAACTCAATGCTTTTATTTTTGATTTTTATGATTATAAGACTGTGAATGTGGAAAAGTTAAAAATAACAAAAATATCATACATAGCAGCTATATATATATAATAAACAATTAATAGCATAGGAGATAAATCTACAATTCACCATTTAACATATGGATATAAAATATATGCTATAAAAAATTTTAAACCTTTAAATTACATTAAAAACCTAAAAAGACACATATATAAAACATATTAAATTATGCATATTATAAATGACTATGAATATTTATAAAACTTCAATAAATTTAGTTAATAATTGAAAGCCATAAGCTAGAAACTAGTCTGGGAATATTGGATGAGTAGGCACTAGATATAGATTTTATGCACAAACCTTCCTAGATCCATTGATTACTCTGGCTTGCACTGAGTGATACTATTGAACGGAGAGTTTTGTCTCTGTAATTAAAAACGAATGGAAAAGTATATAATAAAGTAGTCAATATAAAGTTGTATAAAGCCTGTTTTTTTATTTTTTATTTGTGTATTTTTATATTATATAATTAATTTGTTTCAACTTTTCATGATTTTCTAACAATCCAGATTGTTGTAACAATTTTATTTTATTTTATTCATGTTTAATTTCATTATTGTTATTTTTGCTTCTATTACAAAACTGTAAATAGTGCTCTGTATGGAATAATAGGATAAAGCTAAAATAAATATTCAACATTTGATGACATAAAATCAATGTGCCCAAAAAGGCTTTTTATGTATAGTTATTAATACATATATATTTTATATTGCTGATAATTCTAATATTTTCATGGATAAATGATGACTTCATATTATTATTATTTTTGGAATATTCCATGTAGTAAAATAGCTAAATAGCTGATGTTTCAATACAATAACATGTACCTTCCTCAGATCAGCCTCTTTCTCAAATCATATTTATATTGCTGTTATATATAGTATTTTTGTTATTATTGTTTATAATTTATATGAAAAAACAGCATAATGGATTTCCTTTATTTCCATTTAGATGCAAAAATCAAGTTTGATGATAAAACACAGCATAGTCTTGAATATATTTCTGCGATGTTGCTTTATTGTATACTGAGAACTGCTTAGCAAGATCCAAAGACCAATTGGTATGATATTCAGTTTGCTGCATTTGATTATACTGAGTTTATATGCATTGTAAAAGTAAATGCTGACTTAGATATGTGAAGGAGATAAGATTTTTATTATCCCATAGATACTTTAAACATATGCAATACCAACTACTTTCATTAGGAATGTATAGTTGAAAAGAGTTGAATGAGGATCTACAATTAGACAAGATATTTGAGTTGGGGGGATATAAATTGGGAGGAAAGAATTTGCATTACAATCAGATGATATTTGTAAGGTTAAATGGCCATCTTTTTTATTTAACATTTAGTTAAATGGATTATTAAATACTTATTTTTGATAAAGATGAAATTATCATTGAGAACAGAAGAGTTCACTATGAACAGATTTATTAATAATATAATTACTTGCGTAATTAAAAATATTCTTAAAAAAATAAAGTGCATGAAAAAAGCTTGGAATAAAAATAAATACAAGTTAAATTAAAATGATTAAAATAGATGATGAGTATAACAAATTAGGAATAAGTATTGGACAATAGACTGACTGCAGGTTGTTAATGCTTTTACATATTTGAACCGAAAATTGTTTCTCAGATTATGGAAATAGCAAAAAAAAAACCTAGGAAATAGAATTGTAATGGTTAAACAGCTTTTAATTAAGTATAAAAAATTATTTTTTAGCTTATTGATATTAAATCTAAAAAAAAAAAAAATGTTTTATTTGCAATGTAACTTTATTTAAATGGAACCAAAAATACAACATTTAAAAAATGAAATAAGATGGAGGCTTAGAAAAATGAATTTAAAAAATGAAAAAGATAAATCAGAAAAGGTGAACAAGGTAGAAATATTTCAAAAAGTTTACTAAAAAAACGATTATTTTTGAGAAAATTAAAGATCAGATAAATGGTAGAAATAAAGAAAACATTAAAGATATGTTGGGAGTGCAGACAGCATTGGGGGGGAAAAAACACAGGAAAAAAAAATTGTTAAAATGAAAAATAGCTTAATTTTAAGAAATAGAGTAAGAGACGGAAAGGCCTAGAGAAGATGATTTAATTTAGTATATGGATCGGCCTTTTAGTAGATACCTAATAAAGAAATATAGAAAAGCTTATTTCCAAGCATCTTGGGATCAAAAACTAACAGACCTTAATGCTGTTATAGAATTTATGGTAATGGTAAAACAGCCTTAAAGAGACATTTGTAAGATAAAGGCCTCTTAGATTTCCTTCTCAAGAGAAATTGCTAAGCTAGACAGCTTTAAAATATTGAGGCTTTAACAGTTTTCTATTTGTTTTGCTCCCTAAAAATACAAAGCTACTTCCTAACCAATAGGATAGTTGGTGAATTGACTATAGGCTTGCCACTTGAAATAACCAATAATGAAGTTTAGAAAAACTTATTCTCAAGCATGTCTGCAATTTTGGGATCAAAAACTGACAAATGTTCAACTTTGGAAAATGCTATTATAGAATTTATGATAAAGGTAAAAGATAAAATAACCTTAAAGAGACAACTGCGATTTTCAAAAAACACTGCCAAGCTAGACAGTTTTAAAATAGTGAGGGCTTTAACAGTTTTCTATTTATTTTGCTCTAAAAATAGCTATTTCTGAGCCAATAAGATGGTTAGTGGAGTTGTTTATAGGCTTGCCATCTGAAAAAATTTTCAAAGCTCCATCTAGATTCAATCCAAAGATTATGAGCATGATCGGAACACTATCATTATATTACAAAGTTTGATGTCTAAATAGGCTTATTAGCATATTTATAATAATCATTATTTTAATAAATGCATTGGGTTCATATAACTACTTATTTATTTATGTAGTGTATGATTTTTTTTTTGACAGTTTAACTATTAACAAAAGATCAAAAAGGAACTTACAGAAATTCCAACCAAAAAATAGATTCATCAGTGGCTTTACTAAATCCTTCAATTCTATCACTGTAGCCAAAGATTTATGAGTCATGAAATATGTGTTTCATAGTTTATATTTGCACACATATAAATTAGTGGCTGACAAATTCCATTTATGAAGCAGATGAACACACCATCCATGAGTTATCCTAAATTTGTTTGGAATATCATAAGAATGTCATTTTTTCATGCTATAATTTTTCAATTTTAAATTCTTGGATGAAGGTCCAAAAAGGAATCTTGATTTGAATTTACCTTTTACAGCCTGAAAGTTTTCATCACGATGAGCAGGTCATTTCCAAGGAGCAGCCTTTTTTAAAAGCTGCAACATGCGTTCTATTTCAATTATAAAATTATTGTAGAAGTGACTATAGGCAACTCCAATATGATTAACAACTACATTTTCTATTCAACAACTTTTCTTCAAATATCTGGCAGAAGAATATGTGAAAGAATATATAATTTAAATACATAATAGAAGTGACTTGACAAAAGACTGACAGATAGGAAAACACAGCATCCAAAATAGCTTGCTACTATTTCCTGCATAACCCTTAAAAATTAATACAACATTATGATATTTATTTATTTAATATATTACTGAAATATCATAAAGTTTGTAAATTCTGTCACTGTAGCTAAGATTTGAGACTTAATAACATGGTTTATGATTTGTGTTTGCCCACATCTGCATAGATCAGTAGTTGCTAAATTCTATTTATAAAATAATCGAGATCAATGCTCATATTTTTTTTAAAAAAGTTTGGAACCTCAATTACTGTACACTATTAAAGAAAAATGACTTTGCATAAAAAATAATAAGAAAAGCAAAAAATCAATGCGGAAAAATATTGAATGTTGAAATCAACTATAGTCAAAATACTATCTTACATTAAAAAAAAATCTGAAAAAAAAATTCTAAAATTAGTGTGCAGAACACATAATGTGATAAAAAATGAAGTTAGTCATCAAATAAAATATCAATGGATCAACCAAAGATGTTAACAATGCAATATATTTTTGGTCAACAACAACATAAACCAGATAAATGGTAACACTTGTAGAATCCCTCAACTAGTTTTGAACTGAAATTGAATAAATGATTTATTATATGTAAATTAATAATAAGCTATAGATAATTGCCTTCAGAAAATATACAATTTCTATAACTATTTATTTATTGCATAGATAGTTAGTTGCTCTGGAAAGACTTCAAGTGGTTTCTTTTCTTCATATTTCAGCTTAGATCAATTCTGTGTCCAATTATACTTCTATACACCTAGGCTTTTGAAAATTTATTGAGCCAATCTCGTTTTTAATATTTAACATTGCTCTATATTTCAATAATTAAGACTTTCTATTTATAGCTTGATGTGGGTTTATTAAAAGTTTATGATGAAGGTAATGTAAATAAACATTAATTTGGCTTCATTTCATTTGTGTGTATTTTGATTTTTGTCAATTTCTGGCCAAAGTGCTCAATAAAAAATTGGGCAAAAATAAGCAAATGGGGTATCAAATTGATCATGATTTCTTTTCGATGGTTGAAAATCGTAAAAATCTAAATTCACCATCTACGATTAGCAATAATAGTTCAAATTCATTATAACACAATAAGCAGTTTAGACTACAAATTCCAATATATAAAAAAAGATATATATCGAGATTAAAAATCATAAACAATGTCAAAAAAAAAAAAGAGAGAGAGACAGAAATACTACATACAATTAGAAAACAATATGATTTCAATTCTCAGTTAAAGTTGATTTTTTTTTTTCCAAAACACGGTATTAAATAATAATTGAAATAAAATTTAAAATATCTATTTAAATCCTTCCATTCAACTATTTATAAAATAACATTTACCATTTGAATTATAAGGATAAATAAGTTTAACAATATACAAAAATGAAAAAAAAAATTTACTTTTAACTCAACGAAAAGACCACATTACTATAAATAACCTTAGGATATTACTTTTTCAATAATAAATACACCACAAAATCTGGTTTTTAAAAATTAGAAAAGGCTTAGAAATTTTCACTTAAAAAAATAAGTCAACAATAATCTTTATCTCCATATAAAAATCTACATTTAAGAGATGTATATATATATAAAAGATAAAAAATATGGCAAATTTTTGCTCCCACCCCCAAACTGACAAAATAATATACAGTATACAATAAACATATTAGCCATACTAAAATGTTTAAATATTTATTCCACACTTTAAAATTTTATTATGCATACATTTAACTTCATAATACATTTTACTATTTTTATACTTACGATTTATTAAAATGTAAACACTAATAAATTATTACCTCTTCTATTTCATCTTCGGTACACATAGAATTTGGTCCATACTCGTCACCGCTATTATATCCAGAAAAATCTTCTCCCCCACTAGCATTTGATCCTGAACTTGAACATGAAACTGAATTTGAACTAGAACATGTACTAGTTCCATTATTATTATTATTACATTGCGAATTATTTCCAGTGCTATGGTTAATGCGGTGTTTCCGATTAAGTCTAAGTGGTGACGCCCTATGTCGGCGTTTACTATGACTTGGACCACTTTCTAAATTGTCATAATCATCATAAGTTGTGCTAGAAGCATGAGCAGGTCGTTTTTCATCCCTCGATGTAGACAACGTCCATCTAGGAGGTGAAATCCTTGTTCTAGTACCCCTATCTCTATTCTCATTTGCTGATGTGTGAGTTATTTGAAGGCTATGGCTTCCATGATTATGGTCAGTTGTTTCCGATTCGTTTTTGTCCTTCGAATTTTTCTTTTTTGGTAATATAGTCATTGTAAAAGTTCCAAAAACATTTAGAAATTATATCAAGTGACTTTGTCCCACCTAAAAAACATTTAAAATATAAATCTTTGAAAAGTATTTGATGGTTTTTAACACCAAAAAAAAAAATGGCGAACATCAATTTATGACATCACAAGTCATGTGTTGTTTAGACAAAGCTGAAGGCGCCCTCTTAAAAACAGCATTAATTTTTGTTTTGTGTTTCGTTCTCATGCTTTGATTGGTTGGAACTTGGAAGCCATGACGCAATTCCAGGAAGTATTGAAATCAAATTGTATTGTATTCATATTGATTGTTATTCTTACATTTTTACTAAACGAATATATATATTACTTTTTGTTTTTGAAAATAAATAGCATTTTGAATTTAAGTTTTTTTTTTTTTTCACGCAGTCTATATTTTGCAAACATCAAATTTTACCGAGTTTACTGTTAATACATATATATTTGTCAATGTTAATTGACAGCTGCAAAGAGCATATTTACAAATTACTGCGAGCACATTATATCTTATTTTATACTTTCTCTCTCTTTTTTTATCCGCTAATGAGAGTCGAAATGTTATGGAAAAGATGTAAGAAAAATGAAAGTATAAATCTAATACCACCTCATTTTTTAACCAATATTTTAGAAGGTTATATATCTTTCAAGGCTGTATGATCTCTTATACCTTCAGCTTGGAAGTCATTTTTTATAGTTCTATGAAAAAAAATTTAAGATAGCTTAAAGATAACTTTTAAGTGATTAGACCTATTTAGTATTAGCATTTGACAATTATATTGTCTTCAACGTACGTTATCATGAATAATCATTGAATACTATATGTTAGAGCCAAAACAGATTTTCAGAATAGCTTCAAGCTTATTGAGAATAAACTATTGTTGCACCATCCAGGTTCTTTTATCTGTTATTCAAGACTACGGATTGATATTTTTAAATTAGTTTTAAATTCAAATTGACTTGTTTCCTTAGATATATAAATTTGACATTAGATTAGTAATTATGTATTTTACTAATTTCAATTATAAGCTAATTACTGGCATAAATAGCTATTTGACAAAAGAACTATTTATAGAAATGGAAACTAAGTACTGTGATTTATCTAATTTACATTTAATCTGAATATGATTGCAGATGTATTTGGACTAAAATATTTGCATTACTGCTATTGTATAGAAATTAAATGTGAGCTAATTGATTTGTGATATTTTATAGTAATTTTTCATATTATTGCAAAAATTTTCCTTTTTTGGTGTGGTAGTAAATTGGCAGATTCTGGAATTCACTCGCTGTTCACAGATGAGCTCCGTCCCAATACTCACACTTTCTATAAACTATTGAGCAATAAACCACATATTTATTTAATATTTCAAGTGATATTTATTCAAATTTGATGCATTATTCAAGCAAGTAAGATGTTTTAACTTTCAATAATAGAATTAATGTGGCAGCATTTAAAATTAAAATAAATGTGTAACTATGGATTAAATCTCTATTGTTATATCAAATGATCTAATACATAATAGATTTCAGGTTAGCAGCTAATCTCTTTAATTGTATAAAATCCAAGATTCTATAATTTTTAATTTCAACAATATAATTCATCATCAACACATAAATATTAGTTGAATATTGGTTCAATACTTATATGAATTCTTTTTTGCTTTTAATCATCTGTATACTTTTTATTTATTTTTTAGCTTCAATCATTTTATTAATTAGTTATGAATGTTTTAGCTCATTATGTAGCTATTACTTATTGTCATTATTATATATATGAGAAAATTTTCAGCTTTTTCCCAATATGTATTTGCTTATTGTCATAGTACCACTGTTTTGACTTGATCTCAATTGCAATCATCTGAATAATATGCATAGCTTAATAGTTGCTATAGTTGTGAGAGCTTCTGGTATTAGAAAAAGGCAAACAGCATGTCACATATAACATGATTTATTTTTTATTTTAATTATTCTGGAATTAAGAAGGATTAAAGGAAATTACTGAAAATCAAAACTTGAAGCATGTGTTTCAATAATCTTTTATGTATGAATGGGAGTTTTGTTATTTCATGATTTACATTAATGCTAACTGATCTTTTTTTTTAGAAATCCAATACTCTGACTGTTCTCTAATAGCAAACAAATGCTTTTTTTTAAATCTACAAATCTAATAAAATAATCGATTAATCACTCAAGAGATGACATCCATGAATTAAAAATGACAGTTTGAGTTTTCAATTGAAGAATTTATTCCAATGATAATAATTCTTCACTGAGAAAAATGTCTATTGGGGAGGGGCGAATTCCTTTTTACTCTAGAACAGCGTTTCCCAACCTTTTTTGCTCACGTACCACTTGGTAGTACCTCACGCTAAATTCTACCACTTCGTAAAAATGATTGTATTTCATAAAATTTGTTATTGCGAGTGTGTTATTTTATTTGCATTATGAATATTATAGGGTGACCATGTACGTATTCACATCACATGAGACAAATTACATTGAAACATGCCTAAACGTCATACCGGATTATAAACTCACTGAAATTATAAACTCACTGTAACATATTTATATGTATGTGTTTGTTCAAAGTTTCATATTTTTTTCAAAATAATTTATTAAAGATTACATTATTACATTAAAGGTTATTTGGTACATATTTTGTTCAAAGTGTTTTCTCATTCCTTCATTTGGTTTTCCCGAATTTGAGTCTGTTTTCTCTTTTTCGGAGCATCTTGCTATTGGTTGGGCCATGGAGAGGATAAATCCAGCATGTCCCAAGTCATAGTAAAAATAACCTCGGGTTATCAGGCTATCTCTTGTTCTTGTTTTCTTTATATTGTTCTGCATGAAGTTAATAGGATTAAAATTTTGATGATTAAATACTAACTTACATCTAGTAATCCACAATAGATGATCAAGAATTAATGAGAGTCTAATTTCTGGGTATGATCCTTTTCTGATACATTCTTTCAAATTAAATAATTTAGATTGATTTGCCTTGATCCGACTCATTATTTATCTACTGTTTTGTCATATTTCGTTTACTAATAGAGGGTTTTAATAAAAACACAAAATTATAAAAAAACAATTAATATATTTTCTTATCATAATCAAATATTTTTATAAAATAAATTTAATGAGATTCTTGTGCTTGTTTCGAACAACATAATTTTTTAAAATTTGGTTCAAAAGATGCGAGATATATCCTTAAGTCTACAGCTGCGTTCAATCTGTTTCGATACTTATTTTTAAAAAATATATATAAAGAAAAAGCTCTTCCTACTAATTCCATACTAATAAATGGTAATAATAATTTAAGAGCTTTCTCAGAAAGTTGTTCATATTCTTTAATGTTTAACCAAAAATTAATTAGATTGTGTCGTGTGAATTCTACTTGTAAAGTTCTGTCACATGATAATTCTATTAAAATTTTTTTATCCTTTATTGATAATGATGTAGCTTTTTCTAAATTTTCTGAATAGAAGGGGTTTGAAATCCAATTATCATTTGTGTTTTTGGGTTTTGGAAAATATTCCATGAAAGACAATTTTAATCCAGTTAAATGTGCTATTATATTTTCTCGTATATCTTGAGACAGACTAACCTTATTTTCAAATAAAAAAATTAGTAGAGTTTCGAATACTTCCGGTTGATTGTTTTCGAAAATCTAATTTCTTAATCATACTTTCAATTTTATCATTAACATTAAAGATCGTTATCGACTGTACATATTAACAACTTTACAATATTATTAATTAAAATAATTTTTATGAATTATAGGAAAAAACGTTTCTATGATATTTTTATGATTTATTTTTTTTTTATGTCCACCATTATTGATTATTTTTCATGTACCAGCAACTGCTCTAGAACAGTCATATTAAACTTTTTTTCCTGGGCCATATATATTTGTTTGCTATATCAAGCAGGTCGCAGCATGCTATATCAGCGGTCGACAACTGGTTAGTACCACATGAAAAAATGTCTGAATTCTCAATTCGTGTGTGCTATAAGTTGTAGACTACTGTATTATGCCTTATAATTAACAATTAAAACATAAAAACCTTTACTTGATTGAAACATTTATTTAAATATTAATGTGATTTTTGATATTGATGTAAACTTTTAACAATTTTAGATAAATCCGGTTTATAAGTGCTATGTGCTATTCTGAATATATCAAGATGTGAATCAGTAAGTTTATTTCTATATATGTTCTTCACATATTTCATTTTCAAATAAGATGATTCACAAAGATATTTTGAGGAAACAATGTAAGCAACATTTGTGCACACTTTTTGACAGTTATATTTCTCAGGCACTAATTTCCAAAATTCCATATATTCCTTTCCCTCTTTTTAAAAAAAAAAACCCAAATTCATGTCAGTTTTAAATTCAACAAATTCATCAAATAGTCTAGCATAATCATGTCCAAATGTAATTGATTGTGTAATAGTTTTATTTCTAATCTCACAATCTGCTTTTAAATTATTTCAATTAGGCAGCTAAGTAATTTGAAATGATGGTACAGGTTTTTGAAGAAATAATAGTGACATCTTGCTTAGCCTTTGTTAATGTTGAGAAATGATATAGTATTTGTTTTTATATCTTTTGGTAATAAATACTTAGTTTTTCTTTAAACCCAAATACTTTATTTGCCATTTTGTGTAATAATTTTATTTTTGCCTTATAAACTAATATTACAACCACAAAGATTTTCTATGATGTTGCATAAAAAAAAAAATGCCAAAAGACACCGCCATCCATCATTGTCCAACTCATTATAAACTTAATTATTTTTTTGTAAGAATGAAATAATTTTATGTCATAATGAAAAAATGTGATCCAAACTTTATCTCTGCTTAGAAGCTTCACCAAAATATGAACCCATAATTACTATTTATTTCTTCCAAAAGATTTTTAAATTTTCTGTGTTTTAATTCTCAGGCTTGAATACAATTCACAATGTTCATGACAATTTTCATCACAGCATCTACTTTTTAATGGATTATATTTGCTCCCAAGTTTTCTTGATGAATTAAACAGTGAAATGATAAGAGATTTATTAAATTGTATGGCTTTTTTAATAGGAAACAATTCCCTTTTTAGATCTAATCATTGAAGGATATCCATCAATGCATATAACCAAGTTTTTAATATAATATTATTTCTTCCCCCCAAAAATTATAATATTATCAAGAAAATCACCGCCTTTGGTTTGATCCATCATAGAAAGAAATCTCAAAAAATCTTCATGAATTAAATTCTGTTCAGTACACTATCTATCAAAAATGGCACATTGTGATGTTGCTGAAATACCAAGTGAAAATATTTGCATTTTTTCAAATCTATTATATTATCACAAATATGTTTTGCAATATCTTCAGTGCATCTAATGCAGGTGAAATCTGAGTGTAGTAGTTTCTTAATTTGTAATAATATTTGAAAATCAGATAATATATTGGAAGCATTTACAAAACAATCTTTCTAGCACTGTACAGTGCAACTGTTCCCAAAAGCTATAAAATATTATTTGACTTAATCGAAACATTCTTTCAGAACTTTAGCGGCCATAAATGGTTTCATATTTTTGCCAAATATATAATAAATTTCAAATGAAATCACCACTGGCATAACACTTTGTTGTCATTGCAATGGTTTCTTGAAGAAAGCTATTTTTTTCACTTCTCATTAAAGATCCATGAGAAAAAATGTCTTTAAACGATTTATGCTTTGGGGTTCAATGATGATCAAAGTATTTTTTCAAAGTGATACTTTCTCAAAATGTTTCTGAACCTTTTTAACATAACACAACAAAATATTCCTCTTCCTAGTTATCTTGAAGCACTCTATTTTCATATTTTTTATTTCTTGTTTGAAGATGTCATTATGGATGTTTATATTTATAATATAATATAAAATAGTATATTACAAAACAACTGCAAGTTTTTCAAATCACCCTCGATAAACATCATACCTTGCCTTCAAATAATGTACTTGTCCAAATTCCATCTTAAAAAATACTTTATGTGCCTGTGTTTATATTAATTCATGTATAAAACACTACAGATTTGGAACAATTATAACATAACATTATTAACAGCAATCATCATTAGCACGTCAATGGAAAAAAAAATCAAGTGCAAGTAATTACTCATTAATAATAAATGCAATTTCATCCCCCTGCGTTGGTGTTGCTTGGATCTGTGAAATTAAAATTTTGATATCTAACATTTTTATCGCAATAAAAAAAATAAAAATCAAATCACGAATGGTTACTTGTTAATTAAGAAGAATCAAAAAAAAAATTTTTTTTATCTCGTGGCAGAAAGAAAGATGGTTTAAGGGTTGCCTGTTTCTTCTTAACTGTCAATCAATTATTGAGTCTCAAATAAATGCTTGGTGGATCACTGATTGAATATGACTACTTAGAATGAAACAGTGATCAGAATGATCTTTACCTCGCTGGGGTGCAAATACAGGTAGAGCTTCCAAATAAGATTTCTAATCAATCTTAAGTTTGTGGGAGGTGGGGGTAGTCAGCATTTTTAATCAACCAATATTGATTTTAAAAAAAGGGATAACATTTTTAAACAGAGAGTGAAAGTTCCAAGATAAACTAGTTGTTTAAATGATATTATTGTGACAAATATATTAGTAGTTGTGTACAGAGAAAGAGACAATTAACTGTTGTACAGTAACGTTTATATAATTAAGAGCTTATATAAATACAGATATACATATCAAAGTAATGGCATACTAATATAAACATACAAAGTGAATTAGCGATCATGTGTTAATAACAATATGTATGGACATGGATACAAATACAGATTACATCAACTGGGCAGTATAAGTTGCATCAGCAAGAAATTGTATTGACTAAAGTGGAAGATTGTATCACCCAGAGTTGCATTGGTACTCCAGAAAAAGCATCAATAGAATTGAGGATATAAAAAATGATACTACAGATGGAGAGGGGTGAACTTTTCCCCAAGAGCCTGACTGAAGATGGTTTTTTGCATCAGATAAAGCAGCAGAAGATCTCAAGGGACTGTTTTGCTCAACTCAGCCCTTAAAAGTTCCAAGCGCTGAAAAGTTGTAATTATAAGTCTTATGGTCTTTATCATTATATTAGTAGTGCCATTGTTGTGAACTTTATGTATATGTATACACTTCTGTAATATAAATTGCTTCATTATTGTTATAATAAATCTTACTTCTCTTATCACCAAAACTGCATTATTTGTGGTCCTATTCTGGTAATACCTGGGATATCACAAAACTGGTGCTGTTAACAGCATCGATATGATTCAATCCCTGGCTCTTGAAATCATAAAGTGATATAGTGACAATTGGATAGGCAGATGCTAGAGATTCATTAGATTTAAATACATTTTAAAGTAGTTTAAAGGGATGGTGATGATCAATCAAGCTGGAATCAAGGAGTTTTATGTGAGTCAAACAGCCAAGTGGCTATTACATATCCTACAGCTAGAAATTTTTTTTTACACTCAATGATATTAAGGTTGATAAGCATAAGGCAGCAGCACTATTACATATGTCAGGCAAAAAAAGTGATAGATGCCACTAATAGACTTTGTTAGCCTTCTAAAGTAAGTGAGATAACTTCTAGACCTTAAAACACATGGCAAGGTTATAATGATAGGGTGAAAAGTTTAAAAGATTTTCACATGGCATTGCTGGAGTTAGCCAAGAACTGCTCTTATGATGACCACTCTCAAATACTATGGGAAGCTGCAGATAAAAGACTCGGGTTATACCTTCTGAATGAGCCTATACTAATGTATGAAATAGCTACTTAAAAAAGCATAGCATATTAAATTGTACTAGAACAGTCACAGACTTTCAAAAACTGAAGAAGAGAAAACAGGAGGGTTTATGACAGTTAAATAAGAAAATTGACAAATAAATTTAGAAATTTCATTTGCAGAAAAGTTGATCATCCTGCTAGGCTTTGTAAGTAAAAAGACAAATGTTTTAATTGTAATAAAAAGAGGTATCTGACACCTAAATGTGTAGGGAAAGCAATAGAAGAGATGGAAAAATGGAAAATATTTCAAAGTAAGGAGATGACAAGTTAATAAGCATCTAGGTAAGAAAATGAAACTAGATAGTACCAAACAGTATATACTAGAAGTTAAGTTTTGTTCTAAGATTATTAATATAAAGGTTGACAGCAAATCAAGAATATCTGTAATGGTTAAGAAAGCTTAGTAAAATCTAATAAAATACTGTAGAGAGACTTCCAGAAATTGAAAAAACGGTTATAAAGGCACAAGATAAAGGGTCAACAATTAAAAATTATGGGGAAAGTCCACCTACTGATAAAAAATAAAGTTAAACTATTATGCCTACTACTGTGTATAGTTAACGACAACATAGATTTGATCATTTGTAGGCAATGATTCAGAAATTTGGGCGTCAGATTAAATATAGTAATTTATCTTGAAGCAGGCGGTTCTAGCAAAATATCCAGATCTGTTCAGCAAAAACCTTGCACTGATTAAAACATCTCATGGAAATCGATTTGCCGAATGAAGTATATCCCATAATATGCAAACCATAAAAATCCCATTCTCACAGAAAGAAAAAGTAACCAAAAACTATAAGATTTAGTAGACAATGTAGTACTTGTGCCCACTGAGAGATCAAAATAAACCAAATATCTATAGATATTTGGTGACCAAACAAAATGGTCAAATTAGAATTTATGGAGATTATCGAGTGACAGTAAATAAGTTTTTATGGAAAGGATCATACTCTGTCACAAATATCAAAAAAGCATTAGTTACACTACAAAAGGCATTTTTCCATATTCAATCTAAATGCAGCTTTTTATTAGATTTAACTCTGCAGGTCAGATTGTTTATATGTAATCAGCTGCCTTTTGGTATTACAACAGCCTCAAATATATTATGATTCAAGATTGAAGCAGTTCTACAGTGTTTAAAAAGGGTAATTTCCATACTTATTTATGCAGAGTCAGAATACAAGCTATGAGAAATTCTGTTTAAAGTGTGTGATAAACTAAATAAAATAGGAGCTAACATTAATCCAGAAAAAAGTGTTTGGATAGTAAAGGAGATTAAATTTGTCAGGCACATTATTTCAGAAAAAGGGAAATTTCTGATACCAGATAAGATACACACTGTCAGGCACAGCATCTCAGAAAAAGGAAAATGTCTGATATCACATAAGATATACACTGTGAAAGAAGCAAGATATCCAAAGAATGTAAAAAAAATTACAAAGTTTTCTGGATTTAATAATTTTTTGAGGCTTTTATATGAAACAAAGCACAAGTGGCTATACTACTATTTGCTTTACTCTGAAAGATCAAAGATGTAAATGGCTAAAGAGAAAGGACTGCTGACTTCAAACAAGATACTGGTTTATTAAGACAGCAATATGGAGGTGTGATTGTCTACAGATGCTTGAGAGAGAAGCTTGAAGCTGTACTCTGCCATCCAATGCCCACCATAGAAAGATCCATTGCATATGCATTAAGAATACTGTCAATAGTCAATTGACAAATAGGAACTAACTTTTCAGGATTAAAAACTCCACCAGTACTTGTATGGGCAATGATTCCAAATAGTAACTGACCAATTCTAGAAAATGATATTCCTACTCCCAATCATCTCAGCCTTTGAATAGTGCAATGCAGAATATTCTTATTGCCTATGATTGTATCTTGATGTATAAACATGGAAAAGAGATCCTTCATGCTGAAGTTTTATCACATTTTTCAGATAGAAAAGAGCCCATTAAAAGGATTAATCATTTAGATATGTAGGGTGAGATTGATACTAGTAAAATGAATTAAGGATGGCCCCAAGTGTCACTTGATTCATTAATTAGATTATCAGGGGATGGCAAAGCAGAAAGCCACAAAAGCTACCCAAAACCATCTGGAACAATAAAAAGCACTTGTCGATTGCAGTACTTGTGTAATAATGGGTGATTAGTTGTTATACAATCAGAAGGTAGGACAACAGTATTAAAATTGCTACACAAAGGCCATTCTAGATTTTTATCTGCAAAAGTACTAGCTAGGAGTTGGTGTAGTGGCCAGGAATCACAAAGGGCATCAATTTATGAAGTATAACCAAGTGCAAAAGTTGCCACAGAGTAGACTCGTATGGTCCAAAACAGAGAACCATAGCAAAGAATACATATGATGACACAGGACTTGTAAATTGAAAAATTTTACTGATATTAATAGATACATATTCTAAATGGATAGAATGCACAATGATGAGAAACATTGGAATAAGTGAAATGAGAGCAAAATTAAAGGAAATTTTTGCCTACTTGGAATAATCTGAAGTATTAGTAATTGATAATGGTACAGGATTCACTGTGAAGTTATTGCAAGATTATTTTAAAACAACTTGGATTAAATTCTTGCTAACACCTCCTTAGCACTCACAAGGTAATAGTATTACTGAAAGCACTGTTGGTAAGTCAAAAGTGCATTAAGAAATTCAAGCTAAAAGAACATGTAAGAAATAATGTTTGGGACATTATGTTATCAGCACAATATACCATCATTGTCTATAGAAAAATTTCCAGCTGAATTAGTGATTGGCAGAAAGTTAAGAATTGAACTGTCAGCAGTAATACTAACAAAAAATTAGCAAAGAAATCAACCAATAAATAAGAAGAAAATCCAAATCTGTATACAAAACATGGTTTTAGGATAAACTAAGCAAATGGATGGTTGGATTACCAAGAGAAGAATTATCAAGACAAATAGTGACAATATAAACAGATAATGATCTAGAATATTGCTAGCACTGAAATCATAACCACCAGAGATGGAGCCCCCCCCCCAAAAAAAAAGGAATCATTGCCTGAAATTAATATCTGCCTACAAAACGAGATGGCAAAAGAAGACGAAGAAGAAACACGGATTCCAAATAAATCACAAGCAGTCGTGACAAATCTCAACTAAGAAGATCACAGGAGTACAGAAATGAAAAGCAAACAAGATGCCATCCTAAGAGATTAGAGGATTTCGTATGAAGGTACAAAACAAAAACCAAGAAGAAATAATATATTTTCTGGAGTGAAAGGAGTTATTGAGTATCATCACAAGTATAGTATCAGTTGTGTTCAGAGAGAGATATATGTTAACCATTGTATAGTAAGATACTTGTTAGTTTTCAAATAAACCTAGATGGCAGTCAGTATTTTTGATAAATCTACAATTTGGGCATCCTCAAAAATGTTTACAAAAAAAAAATGCCTGTTAGGAAACTTCATATTTAATAATTACATTTTATTACTGTTATTTTAAAAAAAGAAATCATTGGGCGAAAATTAATTACAATATTTATAGTTTATTTTCTTTTTTTTTTTGGATTAACTCAACAGAAAAATGAAAAAAGTATATAAATACAATATTTACACTTTATTCATGTCAGCGGAATGTAATCATATCATGACTTTTCAGGAGGGCAGGATCTTGTATCTTTGGAAATACTCTACTGCATCACATTCTGTGACTTTTATCATTATGACAATTTACCAAAATAACTGCTGACAAAAAGAAACACATTGAATTGAATCAAAGTATGACAATATTAAGAGCATCTCGTCACTCTTTGTAAAACAAGTATAAAAAAATATTGAAATAAAGTTTCTTAATGAAATTTATCATTGAAATAAAGTTTCTTAATGAAATTTATCAGAATGAATTTAACAATCAATTTATTAATTTTGTTTTAATTTAACTACTAACACATCTTCAGTAGATTATAGACCCTCGAAACTGTACATTTAACAAAATTTTGAGATGCCATCTTGGTTTACTTGAAAACTCACAAGTACTTATAGTAATGCCTATATAATTAAGAGTCTATGTAAATACAGGTATATATATATATATATCAAAATAGTGGCATACTGACATAGACATACGGAGTAAGTTAGAGACCATGTGTTAATAAGAGTATATCAGATCGATACATGTATAAGCAGATCAACATATGGGTGTAAGATGCCTTTGTGCAAGATAAATTTCAATGCCTCTGGACTCATGAACAGAGCTATCCCAAGTGCATTATAATGGCACAAGTCCTCACATTTATAAAGGCCCCAGATCTGCTTGATTTATGTCATGTGAAAATTAAAACATTTTATCATATGCTAAATGAAATTACGTTTCCTTTTTTTTTTGTCTCTTTAATATATAAGTTCTACAATGAATATCATATGTAAAGTAATGCAATTCTTGATGTACTAATATGTGGTAATACAGGTTTTTCACTTACACTGTTAACCTAACTGTTTTGAAATGTTCTGCTCATGTTAATATGAAATCAGCTCTTCATTAGCATTTTTATGTATTGAATCAGAATAAGCAAAAAATAATAAAATTACGATGATGTTATTAACAGATGCACAATAAAACATATAAGAAAATAAAATATATATATTTTTGCATTATATGTAATCTATTTTGTTTTTTCAAATATTGATTCAAACAAAATTGGACAAAATCATATTTATAATAAATAATTATTTATATATTAGAAGTACCAATTTATGTAATTTTAATATATCTATATTTGCAAATAAAATAATTTATTTTTTTAAATATGTAAATGATTTTTATCATGTGAAAAAAGACTTCCCTCCCATGAAAAAAAAAAGAATTAATTAAACAATGAATTAATCTGGATCTCATTTTATGTGATAGATAGGTTCCTCAGAAAATGTGCACAAAAGAAATTACACAAAAAGAGACTTAATTTACCTTGTAAAATGGGGGGGGGGTATGTACTGTAATTTTCAAAAATCGCATAAAAGCAAAGCAACAACGTAAAATTACTTTAAAATTCGCATAAAAAAATAAGGAAATAAAATATGACTAATAAAAAATTTAAAATTTGAAAAAAATTGATATAAAACAACCTTTTTTTAGTTTTTTTATTAACTACAGTATTTAATTTTATTCAAAACAATATATTTTTATGTGTAATTTACAGTGTTTTACATTTTTTCATACATGTACAGTATTTTAATCATCATTTGATGATACGCAAGTTCATTTGTGAATTAATAAGACATCAGATTCGTCACAAGAGGAAATAAGTGGTAACTTCATTTTTTTTAATTGCTGTTATAGTGAACTCATGCAAACTAAAATGTTTTTCAATCGCTATTGATCCTTACCATTTCGTTAAGTGATCAAAAATTGAAATTTTTATCTCCAAAGAAATTTATTTTCTTGGGTGTTTTTTCTTCTCCATTAGAGTAAACTAAAAGTTTAAAATAAAAATAAGAACTTAGACTTGTGATAATAAAAAGACACCTACTCACCACTGTTGGGCAAAATTTAATTAAAACTAACAATTAAAAATTAAATTTGTATTTTTGTCTTTAATTTTTAAATTTTCAATTCCATTTAAAAATCAAATTTCATTATTTCACATCACATTAATTTCAGACCACATTATGTAATTTTTAAATTGTTAATTACAATTAAAAATCAGATTTTAATTTTTAATTGAGGCAAAATTTAATTAAAACTAACAATTAAAAATTAAATTTGTATTTTTGTCTTTAATTTTTAAATTTTCAATTCCATTTAAAAATCAAATTTCATTATTTTACATTATTTCACATCACATTAATTTCAGACCTCATTATGTAATTTTTAAATTGTTAATTACAATTAAAAATCAGATTTTAATTTTTAATTGTCAAAGTTAATTGTGCCCACCACTGTTACCTTTTAAAAATAAACTTGTGGACACTAAATGATTAATTGATTACATATTCTTTTTTAAAAAAAAAAAAAAAAATAGAATGTGATTTAAAATGCAAAAACAATAATATGCATAGTATAGGCAACTATAATGTTTGAACAGATTTACATTATAATCTTGTAAAATTTAATGTATATATATAAAATGGGGAAATCCTGATTTTAAGTGAATTATGAACTTCTTTATTGCATAAAATGGAAGTCGAACTCCAATAATGCGTTATTACTTTAAATATGATATGTGATTGTGGGAAATTTATAATATTTAAAGTAAATACCACATTATCAGAGCTCGACTTCTGATCTAATAATTTTTATCGCATAAAAGAAAACCTCATACAAAGATATTAAGAAGAAACATGAATTGCATAACTTCAAAATTGCATTAAAGAAATCCGCATATGAGACCCAGGTGTATATATAATTTTGTTTGACAAAATATAGAATATTATTTACATTTTACCTTTTTATGTATTAACTCTTTTCACTTTGAGTTGCCACAATGTGATAAATAACAATCAATTTTAATTAGGTTGAATCTCTGTAATAGAATAATTTTTTTGTATGCTTGTTATTTCAGTCTAAAAACTTAGTCACATGATAAAGTCAGGTATCGAGGAATTTTAAGGATTTACCTTACAGTTACTTAAGGGAAGAAATTTTTACACTTACATTGTTTATTTGATAATTTTTTAGAAGCCATTATTTACAGTTTCTCTTGTTTAATTATAAATTATAGTAAAGAAAAAAATCAAACAATTGGATTATTCCATTAGCATAGATAAATAATTTTGTAGGTACTTTCCCAATCGAGCAGTTACAAGTAAAGTTGTATGGGTGTTATAATAATCCCATCTTAATGAAATGCACACAATATCTTTTTAAAAAATTGTTTTAACTAATTTCATTATCAATAACTTCATTAAAATATATGTTTTAAAAATCCAACCTCTCACAAATAACTTGTTTACATTTTCTATTAACAAAAATATCCTCATGTTTTCATTCAAAAATAAAATACACTACTTTATTACAGTATTTAATTTTTTAACACCCATTAATAAATAATATGTCATATATATATAATTTTATTATACAGTTTTAGTGAGGATTTATTTAGCGAAGATTTTAAATTTTTATATTTAGATTGTTTATTCAATACATTTTTTGAAGTCATTAAAAACCCTTGCATTTTATTTTGGTTATTCAAAAGTTATATCATGAAATTTGTTAAGAATTAATTTCAAATGAAAATATATTTTCAAACAAAAATGATTTGTTTTTTTATATAGCCAGATCACCAGAAAAGAATATGGATGTTAGATGGGGGGGGGGGCTTTGGATAACCAAAAAAGAGACCATTTGAGATCCACATTCCCAGAATTATCATCTAGCTATCAAAAGATATAATATTGATAAATGGATATTGGATGGCTTTAATATGCACAATTTAGCATTTACCCTTTGGATTTGTAAAATAATATAATGGAAAAGAAAAAATAAAACAAATATAATGTATCAAATAATGTAATACCTAGCTTGTAAGTCTATTAAACATGGCAACAAAATATAAAAATAAAATAGTGGTATTAAACTCAGAGCCATATAAATGAGATATGATGTTTAGAGTCTTATTGTATATTAATAGATGAATGTCTGTTTAAAGCTATAGTTGTGGGTGTAATGACCAGACAGCCAGTTTAATAATTAGGGTTTTCAGTGGCCAGTATTTTCCACACTAGACTTGTGCCAGATAAGCTGTTCATAATTTGTAGTAGAGTAATATTACTGCTTGAGATTAATAGTAAAGTATTTAAGTGCATAATATCCACATAGATCAACTTGGTATGGTGCTAGTGTCAGAATTCAATAGATATTGTAAAGAAAACATAAATAGAAATTTTATTGTTTTTCTTTTTGGAAGGGGGTATTATAATGATAGAATGATTTCTCAATCTAAAGATATTCTGCATTGTAATATATAGTTTTGTTTTAATAAAAAGGAAAATAAGTACACTAATTTAAACTACTTAAATATTTCAATGCTATTGATCTAATAAAAAAGGGTGTGAATGTTTATTATTACCACAAATTTAAAATATTTTTTTTTAATTGGTTTAATTTGTATGTTCATTGCTAAAAAGGAAAATTTTTGTTGTTTTATATAATAGGAATTTATGTTAATATAACTGTATATATTTCAATGCTAATCTATAAATTGAGGAATGTCTATTTATATAACAATATGTGAATGTTAATTATTTTTTCTTATAGATAGTAAAACTTTTGATTGAATAGATGTAATTATAGAGAAGGGGGTGAGATTGATTTAGACCATGTGGTGCAGTTTTAAAAAGAAAAAAAGGGTTTGGAATAGAATTAGTTTAGTTGAGATTTGGCTGCTATCTTGGGAAAGGAAAGACTGGAGGACTTTTTTGATAAATATCAGAAGAGAATTTTAGCCATAATAGGTCACTCAAAATATTTAAATTTCTAGATAAGTTGTCAAAAGAAAAAAATAATAATTTTGATAAAGATTGTTCATTAATTTGAAATGAGAATGTTTTTCAAAATAAGAAAGACAGAAAATAAAATTATGGCATGCAAAATTTAACATGTGCCCACATAAAGCATCCAGCTATGTGGGTCTGTTTACAGTCAAACAATTGGAAGCAATGCCTTTCAAGAGTTTAAAGATGAAATAATATAGAAGCTGCCTTAAAATTGTTACCTGGGATTAATCTGATGCTACCCCTCAACTGAATATCCCTTATGATAGTTCTAATTTATTCATTAGTTTTTATTTGGAATGTGTTTTCCTTTTATTTATTTCTTTAGTGAAATTTTTATTTAAAAGATGAGATCTATCAGTAATATTGATATTTAAGTGCAAACCTGTTGGAAGTCCATATTCTGCTGAGAGGAGATCTATAAAAAAGGGAGAGAAAAATACCTTTATCGATGACATATTCAGCACTGCCAATTTTAGAATTGTAAATATAAAAAAGGATTTTTTTTTACAATAACTAAACAGTTCTGAAGATTAATGACATTGGGGTAAAGGAAATTAATTCTTGTGTATCTGAAGTTTTTATTTTTCATTGTATGATCATAAGATATACTAGAAAGAAATACTACCATGGTAAGGTTATTAATTTATTCTCCAAAAAAGCCTAATTGTACAAGTAAAAATATTGTTTCATTTTATTTTGTATTCTGTCAACTTTAAATTGAAATATAGGTGTAGTATTTATGTGTAATATTACTATTATAAAATATTTGTTAGGGATTTATGATAAAGGTACAAAAGATCTGTAAATATGTGTGTGGATAGAGTGTGTTAGTTAATATTTTTTATCTATGTTTATGTTATGTGTTTTCTTTTAATAGATGATTAATAAATAAAATTATATACTTAATTATTTTGTGCCATTTTGATCTCATTGCACGGTTCATTTATATCTCAAGAGAAATAGATTTCTCAGCTGAGTCTATAGTGGGAATGTAATTGAATTGTTCTTGAATTACTGCTCATATATAACTTTCTTTCCTTATGGAAAATGACATCCATATCTATAAGGGTCAGGTATAATTATATGTTCATCCCAAGTGGATAAAATAAAATAAAATTTTGGTGGTAGTTGATTCAAGAATTTGTTATGATTTAAAACTTTGGTTTTCTTATCAAAATAAGTTCCCAGTACAATACGTAAGTCAGGTAACAAAAGAGCTATTTTAAAAAAGAATATGTTCTTTGTAAAATTAACCTGCAACGAGAGAGCAATATTGCAACATTAATAAATAATAGTAAATGTGAAATCATAATCAAAATGAAGTTAAAGTAGTCAATTATTAGTGGCTTAAATATATAAATGAAATGGTCTTATTACATTGAGAGTTGAAAATAAGTCAACTTATATCTATGTGATGTTATAGCAATTTGTGGTACAGCATATCAATAATTTTGGATTGTAATTTGATATGTATGTGTAGGTTTAAATGCACATACATATATTGTGTTTTCCTGAAGGTTTGTGATGGTGTTCTTGTTGTATTTTTATATTGTATTATTTCCATCATCTAATATATGTACTGAATGTCTTTAGCAAAATTTAACTTTATTTAAATATTCCAAATACATTCAACTGTTAGTAATATCACAGCAAACAGGTTAGTATATGCCCAACATTTCGAGAGGTATTAGTCTCCTCTCTTCTTCAGGTGTTCCTGGCCTGACCAATGACAGTACTAGCATTGGATTCAAACCTGGGTTCTTAGATTCTTGCTTTTCAAATTTTAAGGTAACACTCTAACCAACTGAGCCATACTGCCAAAGGCAACAGTCTGTAGTAATTTCATATACTTATCTATGAAGTTCCTCCTGATTTCTCCATTTTTTCCTAAGAGCAAAGTTGATTAGTGGTACAAAGAAGAAAATTCAAAAAAGCTGCTTACATGACAATGGCAAAAAATCCCATAACCCAACATGTTCGAATGAGATTCCATCAAATCATTATAAAGTGTTTTAGTTAATGGTTAGTAATTATGGACAATTGAACTTAGCATAAGAATGAATAAGTAGAAATGCACATGCAATTGAACATAGTGTGACATTATACTGAAGAGCCTTGTGATTACTGCCTTTGCTTGCTGTACTTTAAGATTCAAGCTGGATTAAACTTGGAAATTTTTCCAAGCAAATCTAGAAGATAATTTTTTTCTGGTAGCTAAATCATATCCAATTTAAATGTCCATCCAACACTAATCATCAATATGAGTACAGCTGAAATTACTGTAAATCATATCTAAGTATTAAAAGAAGTTGTAAAAAAGAATCATTGAGTGTGAACTGCCATTATTATTGGATTTGTTGATTATCAAAAAATGTTGTCTCTATAAGCATTTCCAGGTAATTAAAGATTTGTAACACTTTAAATCAAAGATATTATTTAATTCTGAAGAATATCCATATGCAAAAATAGTGGTTAGACCAGTATGGCATTACAAAAATTAAGGTCAATATAGCAAAATGATTTCATTTCTCCAAAATTTACTATAGCAGTTTTGTAGAAAATGTGTACTAATAATGGAAAGCACAGAAAGAAAAAATAAATGAAGATTATGTAACTCATTTATATTTTGCAGATAATATTGCTGTTTTCACAAAAGTTTCAAACCTATCACAAATGTTTGAAGAAGTAATTATAAGTATTAGAAACATTGGAATGTTCAATGGATTTTCAAAAAAATGGAGAAAGTAAAGACAGTCAATAATAAATTCTTGTTGCAGATGGAATATAATGAATGAATTGCTTTGGATAGACATAATACTAAAAGAATTATGCCCATGTGCTTGAAAAGAAAGATTTTGATAGAAATAGTATTAAAAAATAGATATCCAAGTGCTTAAAAAAGGAAATAATTGTTGCTTACTTATGGATATGACACAATTAAAAAAAGACTGAAACAAATGCTGTATAACTCATAGTGAAGGATGGAGAGATATGTATTGGATTACTAAGATGAAATTAAAAGCAAAATATATACTGAAGGTTGAAAATAAACTTACATTACTGACATAAAAAATAATTAAAATTCTGAAATGAAAGTAAATTGAATGTAGTACTGGAAGATATTAGATAGGCAATTGAAGTTCTAGGCCAAATTCCAAAAGTTTGTGAAACTTAAAACCATACCACACATGAGATGGATGAATAAAAAGGTATGATGAAATGATGGGGACAAAAGAAATTATGAATTGGAGAATTAGATTTAAACTTAGACATGTAATGTATAGATGTTTGAAATGTTGATAGCTCAGGAATGTAAAGATCATATTGATTTGCTAACCATAAAATGATTGTAATATAATGCAGTCTTTCCTGATGATCAAGTAGATATCTGCTTTGCAACCCTATGCATTGAGATGATATATTATTACAGTAGCAAACCCTCCATACAGTAGTGCCATTTAGTGCAAGACATAACAATCAATGGATGCTTGAAGGTTTGTGCATAAAATCCCTATCTAATGCCTACTCTTCCAATATCCCCAAACTAATTTCTAGTTTGTGGCTTTCATCAGTGAGAAGTCTTGGATCTGAGAGCACTGCACCTAGATTTTTGGCCCTATTTTCCCTTTCCACTCCCCACTCCTGCTTTATCCCATTCCTCCAACATCATCTTTGCCCATTCCATGGTCTTTGTATCTATATCCCCCTTATCTTTTTCCAGCCCCAGCATGAAGACTAAGAACTCCTTTCTATATAATCACTTGGTCTATATTTATTCTTCCACAACTTTACTATTTGTAACATTTTTCCTTATAAGCATTTACATTCCATTAGCAAATGTCTAATCTTTTCCATGCCTTCCTTATATAACCTGAAGCTTAAATCCCCCACATTTCTCCATTTATGTGTATATTCCCTTGTTGCTAATGATCTTGTTTGAGCCTTAAACAGTAAACTACTTTCACTTACCACAAATTAACTCACATCCAATATTCTGTTTTCTTCTATATATATTTAAGCTCTTTTTCCTCTCCATACTAATTTTCCATCTCCCTATTTTTTATTAATGCATCTATTCTTCTATCCCAGTGTTTGCCACCGTAACACTCAACAATCTTCCTAAAAATCATTCAACTCTTTGTACAAATATACTGACACAATTTTTATCCAAAACTTCTGCAAATCATACTACCTTTCTCATTCATCTTGTTGTCCACCCTTTACTCAGTAAATACTATTTTGGCTATTGCAATCTACCAAACATTTTTATTTTTGCATCTCTCATATAAAAACTTTACCATCCCCCATTTCTTCTTGAATTGCCTCCTTTCTCATCCACACACCTGCATCTAATGCATATCTTCCTACTTCTCTTTGTACTTTTTCTAAATAATTAATATCCCTCATTAGCCTAAGTTAATCCCATTACTGCCATTTCCATATGTTTCTTGCTACATCATATTTGTTATATAAAAATACTGTTAATTTCTTTATCAATCCCTTTCTTTTCTTTGCTTCATTTATCAATTTTCCCCCCCATTCATCCAAATAATTCCTCTGGTTATTTAAGATAATTCACAAATAGTTGTATCTATTACACATGTAACTTTATATCACCCCCCCCCCATTCTTTCTCTTTGTTTCCCCAGCATTTGCCATCATTACTTTTGATTTTTCTTCACTAAATTTGATCCCCATCTCTTTACCCACCCCTGTGCAAGTCTTCAGTATAGCTTCCACATCTTCCCTTTTTTGTGTGCATAAAAAATATCACCTGCAAATAAAAAATCTGATAATATATACATTCCCTTGCCATCTACTAATTGTATCTCCACCTCTTTTCATAACCTTTCTATTTCTTTTTCCATTTTTCTCAAATACAACAAAAACAAAATTGATGACATACAGGGCAACCTTGCCTTAATCTCATGCCAATTTTACAACTGAGTCTATATTTTCTAATTGATTCTTATAATAATTACTTTTATTGAATCTCTTAATAGGATCCACTAAAGCTCCATTCATTTCTATAGTCTATTTCTATTCATTCTATCTTATGCCTTCTCTATATCTATAAAGATATATAATTGCCTACTTGTACTCCTACTCATATCTATAGGTTGTGTGACTACAAATAAATTATCTCCTATATGCCTATCCATTCTTAGCAATCATGAGAATCTGAAATCAACTCACTGCCAGCTAGTGGCCCACTGCTTTATTTATCTACTTAGCTATCTGTGATTAGAACAATTTCACCATCTTTTGCAGCTCAATTGTTTCCAACATAACTTTTCTTATACGTTATTTGAGTTTTAACATAACTTTTCTTATACATCTTATAATCTAACAGATATTTGATTTTTAATTTTAAAAAATATTTAAAGTAAATAATATAAATATTAAAATTCATTTAATGATCATATTTATTTTAAATTTATATATGATTTACATTTACAAACTCATCCATTAATCATTCTAAAACAATTTGATAGATTTAAACTAAATTGAAAATTAAAATTGACTCCTCCAAAAAATTAGGAAAATATTTTAATGTGCATTGATTTGATTTCAGATAATTTTTACAATAATATAATACTTTATTTTAAACTTAAAAAAACTTTTCAAGTATATTAAAGAGACTTTTTCAGCCAAATCTGATGAAATCATGCTAAGGTGAGAATGATCAGCTAATGTAGTTGAAAGGTATTGTAAAACTTAAAATAAAATGCAAAATTATTCTTTACAAAATTATTCATAAATTTTATAAAAAAAATAATAAAATGGATATCAAGACATTTTAGTTATATACTCTATTTATAATATATATATATTGTGGCCTTCCAGATTGGCACGATGAATGAATGTGGGAAGTTCACATTGTGCCAATAGTAGTCAGGGGTACCTAATAAAAAAAAAAGATGAATTATGATATAAATTAATATATAGTTCGGTTGAAAAGTTCTTAGGATGTTAGTTGGGATGTACCAACCATTAATTTTTTTTTATGTATATCTAATAGTGGGAGAGGGGAATGGATTGTATCAGGAGTTGTTGGTATGAAAGCTAAATTAGTGGTAAATGAGTATTGTTTGTCTGTAAGGCCCCGATGAGTGCTTATTCATTAATTTTCTAATCTATTGTTTATTGTCACTCCAAGATCTAACTGGTATATGAGGGGGTATGTCCATTCACATCATTCCATACTTCACACCTCATTCATATTTCTAATTGTCACTCAGAATATCCATCTTGCAATAACATTATTTATTTTGCCATAGATAATATAGAAATAAAACAAACTATCTCCTTCTTTTTAAAACTTGATTTTTTATGACTATAATCATGAAAAAGAAATCCAATGTTTCGACTATTTTTTATAGTTTTTTTCAAGGCACACTAAAATAAAATATATATACAATAAATATCACATATTCCAAAAAAAAAAATTTAATTATTTTTTTTTTTTTTGGAATATGTGACATTTATTGCATATATATTTTATTTTAGTGTGCCTTGAAAAAGACTATAAAAAATAGTCGAAACGTTGGATTTCTTTTTCATGATTATAGTCATAAAAAATCAAGTTTTAAAAAGAAGGAGTTAGTTTGTTTTATTTCTATATTAGATATATATGAACTATTTTGAAAAGAATAACTGTGTGCTGGATATATTAAATTATTTGCCATAGATATTGCTAATAGCTGTCACTAATAGATCTCTGAATTAATGGACAGACAGACACACACACACTATCAGTTAATATGATTTTATTAATTATTTATTGCATAAAATCTTTCATTTGAAAATGTAAAAGTTATTTGTTTCATTTATTATTAGCTAGTATTTGTAATTTAATTTTTTTTTCATTATTCTATTCCTAACATTTTTTTTTACAAGTAATAAATTCTTGCATATTGTTGGCCTCATTATAACTAAAAAGGAGGAGGCATGGCTAAGCAGATGGAGGACTTCAGAAAAAGTTTTAGAGAAGGTGAAATACTTTTCTAGAAAAAAAGGCAGTAAAAATAAAGTAGAGATAATTTATGTAATAAAACAGGTGAACCTAATATTTTCATTAAATTCTCTATTCACTTTACTAAGTAAACTTCTCTCATACTACTCAAGCATAAATGCCAATGTGTAATTGTGAAGGACACAGGATAGGATTGTTCAATATGGAAGGCTAAACTTTTAAAGGTATACCAGCTCCAACTTTTATCGACTAACAATTTAAATTTACTTTTATTCAAAATGCATGGATATTATATAAAAATTTGCTAATACAATTTTGCTATAACTTGTTTATAATAAATAGTGTGATACTGGAATTACGTAAATTAACAATAATGATAATAATTGGAAAAGTTATGCGAACTGTATAATGAAATGTTTTATTCACTCTCATTTAATAAGTTTTCTATTTTTATTGTGTAAAATAAGGCTGAAACAGAAAAATTATTCAGTCTAATACTTTATATTATTAGAATAGCTATGTATACCAATTTACCTTGCCATTCACACCTATAAATGGGTGATAGAATGCATGACTTAATGATATTTGATAATTATTTATTGGAAATGTGTATAAGCATGGATGACCAAATAACCCTGAACTTATCGTTATTAAATTTTATTAAATGCTGGAAATTTTAGATGGAACAAAGTTGAAAATAGTGTGAATCATAAACATTTATTTGGATGACGTTGATGAATTGTGGAGATTTTATGACAAATAAATTGATTCAAATATGTGCAAAAGGTACTTGTAATGTCCATTAGGAAGCCCTAAGAACATTGGAGATTATTGTTATTTTGCCAAATTTGTGTTTATCCTGAAGGAGTAATGTTTATGTTTTAATGTTCGTTTATTCATCATTATCATCGTGAGCTACGTGTACATTTCTACTCTTAAAATTTCAAGTGTGAACTAAAAAAAAAAAAAGAGAAAAGGGAAACTTTTATTTTAATGATAGGTTTGACATGTATTTCTTCCCATTGCATATGATAGGCAGGTAGATTTTCTTTTATGCTTAGTTTGATATTGAGTTATTATTATTATGTATTTATTTGCCTAATCTCCTCTAGAACATCTCGGACATTTTAGTATAAATTATACCAAACCGGTAATATTTTCTTTTATTGTATTATGTAAAAATGTTATATTCCCATGCTCATATTATTGGTTCAAATGGAATGCTTTATCATTATTCATTAGTTGGTAATGATTAATAGATATATGGAAATATTTATGCCAGTATTGCCGAATGGTCAGGCTTATTTTGATAGTATTTACGTTAATTTGAAATTTGATGTTCATAATTTTTCATAGGTATTAGATTCATTTATAATTTAATTAGTGCTAATATGACTTTTTTTTTTTGTCTGATGTGATTTCGAAAATATTTCATACATGATATGTTTGTGTGTGTGTTCGCTATCATGAGCTATTTTATAAAGTTAGATTTATGCTTATTTGTTTTTCTATCGGTTTCGGCTGGTGCTATGCATTAAAGAGTGTGAAAGTTTGATAGTTTATTTGCTTATGGATTTGTTCTATATGAAATGCATTAAATACCTTTTGAGTGAAGAGGCGATTGAAGCGATAATCATGCTATTCAGATTGAGTAACGCTCCCTTAATTACTTACCTATTGAGCCGTGGGTGGTGGTATATTTCCTTATTTGATAGAATATGATGTGATAGTTATATTCCTTAAAGTGAAGTGGTATATGCCCCATTTATACATGGTAGGTGGGCTGGATTCCGCACCATTTGTCTCAGATAAGTTGGTAGCGACTATGTTGATGAATTCAATTGATGTTTGGAGTCTTGTTAACGCTCACACACACGTATGTAAATATTTATTTATTATTTTGCTCTCCCTCTTCATTCTATGTAATTATCGTCAAGTAATATATGTTAGTTATTTCAGATAAATGTTTTAGTGACTTCTGTAATATAATTATTTAGATTAATAATTTAATGATTAGCTCTTTGTACCATCCGTATTGTGAAGTTTATTCATTTCGCAAGTAAACCGATAGAAAATATAATCAATAAATGCGTTATGATTGAAAATTTATAAATGGCACACATTCAGAGATATGATAAACTTAGAGATATGAGGGAAACCATCGCTGGAATTGTAAGTTCTAAGTAGCTTGTCAAATCATATCACCCACATAATCGTTATTTCATTTATTATTATTATTGACAATTCACCCTCTCGGTATGAATGTAATATTGGATTACAAAATTTTATTTTATTTAATGCTAATTTTAATAAAATTATTACTTAATTTTATATAGTAAGTATAAATTTATGGACATACAGAAATAATTTCAATGGCATTAGTTGATGCCGCTTTTCTTAGTTCATTGAGAGTACAGAATGAGAATGGATGACATAAACATAGGTACATAAAGATATAATTATTTTGTATTGTTAATAGTTTAATAAATAGAGTTGTAAATAATATTGAAATAACAGATAAGAGGAAGAGCCTCCAAATATTAAGTGTATAGGATTTATGTAATTTAAATGTTGTTTAGTCGAGCTTGTAGTTAATTGCGAAATTAATGTTAAATTATCATCGATGTGTTTGAAAAAGAATGTATCTTGTAATAAATGTTTGTTGAAATAAGATTCCCTCTAAATTATTTTTCCATGTACGCTCGATTGACCATTTCCACACACATATATGGTCAACATAATATAATTATAATACTTGTCAATTTAATATTATATGAAATCTATCTAGATAACACTGAATCAATTGATCCAAACATTGTATAGTTCCAAGATATAGATTTTTATCTTATTTAAAATAGATAATGATGTGTGATAAAAATGCACCCGATCTCTATCATTGTCTATCCTTTATTTCATTGTAAGAATTGTCAGTTTCATAATAGTTCCTCATTACTTAATTACCACCTTATAATAGGATTGACTTATTGTTCATATAATAGAGCCCCGAGATTATTTCATCATTTAAATAAATATTGGTATAGCTGTGCAATCTAAATCAAATGTCTGTAGATTGATTATTGTTACAGTGATCCCCAAACCTATTAGATGAGTAGCGTGATTGGTCTGGCATGTATTTGACAGCAGATTAAAAATTAACCGTTTAGATAAGCTTGTGGCTGTTAGAATGTGATTAATTTATAAAACTATTCAGATTATAGAAAGAAAAAAAACTATTCAGCTTTAAACAAAATGATTTTCAACATCTAAATAATAATTGATATTAATGGAATTTAAAAATTAAAAAGTATTATTTATTTGTCTACTTTCAAAACAAGTTATATTTGCCTGTTCAATGGGGATTATTTAAACTTCTGGGAATATAAAAATTTCAATCTGTTTTATTCCACTTTTTTATCTATATTAAGAATTTATACCAGAGTGAAAGATGGGATACCTTTTTTACTTATTGGGAGGTTGCTTTGACAACAGAGTGAAAATCCATGAATTAGAAAAGTTGTGGCTGTTATCATGTAATACATTTCTTAAATACTTTTTTAATTAATTAAATCCTATATTTTATGAATTGTAAAGTCATTAAAATCTATGTTTTCTATTTGTATAATTTGAGTCATGGATATATGTGAAAAATGCATTTTTAAGAGATTAAATTGTTTATGAAAAGCAGAAATAAATTCTATAAAAACAAGTTATTGTAAATAAAGTAAAAAGTTTATTTTGTGAAACAAAAAATTGATAAACAGATAAAAATCTATGGAAAGCTACAAGTATACAGTCACTGTTGAATTAATTGCTTGCCCCGGACATGAACATGAGGTTAATGCATAAGCATAACAAGCCATCTCTGCCAATTGAAGTTACATATATTTGATTCCTTCTGTTCTAATACATAATAAATGCAAAAATTTTATCAATACCAATATATATATATACATTGTTAGTGCCACCCAATGTAAGCCATAGCAATTAATGGATGCAAGAAGGTTTGTGCAAAAAATCCCTACATAGTGCTGGAAACTAATCTGGGGAATATTGGAGAAGTAGACTCTGGATAGGAATTTTATGTCGAATCTTCTAGCATTCACTGATTCCCATAGCTTGCACTGAGTGCATTTGCTACTGATTTAACAGCATGTGTAAGCATAGGAAATGAGGTTCACGTAATGTTTTAGTGGTTTAAAACCATAATGACAATAGTTATTAAAAAAACAAATGATACTAAATGTATAGATACTGAACTGGGTTCAGGTCTACATTACTATACAAGTGAATTAGCTTGGATTGAAAACATTATGTTTTCATTTTGAGCTCATATCTTTATAGTTAATTAAATAGGTAAAAGGTGGCAACTGAAGAGTTGTCTTATATCCAAGGATCTAAATGCAGTGTTCTCAGATCCAAAGCTCATCACTGATCATAGCACAAGCTAGAAACTACTCTGGGATATTGAGATGTTATATGCAAACCTTCTAGCATCCATTGATTGCCATGGCTTGCACTGAGTGGTGCTACTGTATAAAGAGTTTGCTATTATACAGAAAGTGGGTTGTTGGTTTTTATGCTAGGTTTGGGAAGAGAATGGGTATTTAGATATAAAGGCTATAAAGCAAAATAGAGAAGAATATGGGGAAACGTATGGCAGGGAATGGTTAGTGAAGGTAGTGATTAACATGTTTCTCTGGGCATAGTGGCTGAAAGATTCCTGACTTGTATAAGGAGAAGTCACAGTGCATCACATCACATAACTGTTTTAATAGCTTGTATTAGTATAAGAAACGATGATTATGTGATGTTTTAATGATATATTATTCTAGGTTTTTGTATTGTTTCTGATTTGATTAAAGATAACTGTAATTAATTATATTTAATATAATTTATGTACACTGTAAGTTTTGTTATACGTAAGCTATCTTATAAACATTAAATAAAAACAAATCAATCTTACAAAAGTTTATGTATTTGTTTTGTGCAATGAGAGGACGGGCATTGTTGATCTTTTAAAGAAAAATAAAATAATTCATTGGAAGATAAAGATATAAAACTTTAGTTTTCTAAATAATTCAGATACTGATTTTAAGTTATTCATTTTTATTAATTACTCTCTGACTAGAATATAATGAAAGAAGTTGGCTGATTCTAAAAACCCATTAAGAAAATTACACTTGAAAAATACTGGTCGCTAAGCAAAATAATACACTCCCAAGATAAATATTTCAAATATTCGAAGTCCCTGACGCCAAATACGTGATTTTCAGTAGTGAATAAAAAAGTAAGATATCAGCATATATTTTATATGGAATTATACTTTTAGATTGAGTCTGAAACTTTTATTGTCTTAGCTTTCGTCTCCATTTTTATTTAAAAAAGTCCAAGACAGTTAGAAGTTGTAGATTGTTTGTAAAGATACATTAAATTAATTTACATAAGCTATAATGATAAAACATTTAGGAATTATTTCCCATGAAAATGCAAATGCTGTTTTTCCGCATGAATGAAAGTTTATCACTGAAGTTGATAGCTTTTAAAAAGCTATGCTTAAATCAATGCAAAAAAAACTAAAAATCACTTCGCTGCTTTCTAATTTAATTCTAAGCGATTGAATCAATAGCATGAACAAATTGCTTTTGTTTTGACTTAGCAACATATATATATAGAATCTTTTCATAAATTAATTATAACATATAAATATTATAATTAATTATTTAGGAATAGTGTACTATTATTTCTCTTCTTAGAAGAAATAATAAAATAAGTACCATCAAAATAAGTGAGCCCTTGACTATCACGAAACTGACTTTATGGCTTTATTAATAATTTTTATTAGTCCTACATTAGACTAGATATTATCCAATAATAAAGACGGTAATATTTCTGTAGTGTAATTTTCATTACAGCAGTCTCACGCTAGGTAGGGACTGTTTTCTATCTGCTTTTAAAATGGAAAACTATGGGTGATTTATCGTACAAATTGTGTAAGGAAGGTATAGAAAATATTAGGCATCTGTTGATTGAATGTAGATGCTTGAAAGCAGAAAGGGTACAGATAATGAAGTTATGGGAGAATAGGTATGAACAAAGTGACAATACAGAAAGTGAGTTAGTAGTTTTTATGCTGGGTTTGCAAAAAGATAAGGGGGATTTAGATTTAAAGGCCATAGAGTTGACAAAGATTATGTTGTGGAAATGGGATGTGGCAGAATATGGGAAGACTTAGAGTGGGGAATGGAAAATAAAGTGGCTAACAGGTTTATCTGGGCATAGTTGGTGAGATATTCTTGACTTCGTTTAAGGAGAAGCCAAATACATCACATCACATCACATACCTTGTCGATGAAAATGTTCTATGATCCCCAAGATGCACATTTCATGCTGAACCAGTACTCATCAGGTGACCTAGATCACAATCTCTTACACATATCTTTATCATTGTTCATTATATATAGATAGTAAATTACTACCGTTTGATTTATTTATTATTTAAATGTCAAATTGTGGTTGTTTTCCGAATTCTTGGTGATCTTTTGGTACAGATATTGATTTATCGTATTTATACAATAGCCGCCTTTTATTCTTATCTCGCAATTCATATCAATACTTCAAATGGAAATGGTCGAAAAATATTTTTTATGATTCCTATATTCAGGACAGTATTTAACTATACAGGCGAAGAGACAAAAATCCAGTCTTATTTCTTGGAGGCTTTAAAGTAATTGTATAGACTATATGTTTTTAAGTTGTCTGTCAAAAACTGGTAAAGTAACTAACTAAGAAAAGAGGATTAATACCAAATGACAACATTTAAACATTAGCAGTGGGTTTGTCATTACTTACTCTCTTATCATATCGAAATGCATACTTGACTCTCTGTGTGTATGTGTGAATTTGCTTATAATAATGTGTTTGTTTTGATATAAAAACTTTATACTTATTGAGGAGAAAAAAGGCTTATTAGTAAAAAGTGAAGAATATTTTAAAAATTAAAGACTATTGAAATCAAATCTAGCCAACCCCCTCCCCTCACACACATACCCTTTTCCATTCATTAGCAAAAAATATACTTGAAAATTTTTTGTGAATTATCTTTTAAATAATTGAATACTTAACTTTAACTTTTCTTATCATAATCTAAAAGTATTAAATCAAAGTGATGTAATGACTTTAGCATATATATATATGTTACATTCTCTGTCATATATTCTATAATAAAAAATGCAATCACTTTTAAAAAAAAAAAACTGTTTATAAACAGGATACTATTATTTGGTAGTTTTAAATTTTTATTTATTAATAAATATATCTAAATTGTATAGTCATAAATAATATTTATATAAACAGTACAATATAACAGAAAAACAACAAGTTTTATGAAGTATAATACATGTATTATTTAATATAGCTAATTTTTGATAGATTTATTATTAAATGGATATTTTCAATATTCGTCTATTGAAGATGATTGTATTGTAATTAAAATGAAAATTTACTATAATTTATTAAATAGAACACATATTGTATTTCATAAAACTTGCTAATTTATTCAGTATATTAAATTATTTCTTTACATATTATAACAGTTCATATATATGTAAAGAAAGAGGAATTTCTTGATATTATTAATGCAGTCCTTATCATTAAATAATAAAATAAATTCCACATATTTAATTAAATATAATAATTTGTTTCAAAACTGTAAAATGTCAAATACAAACACATTTATCATCAGCTGCATCTTTTTATCCATATAATTTTTTTTTACATATATAAATAAAAGAACAGTATATAGTGATAGCAGTTAATAAAAAACATTGAAGTGGACATTTTGCATTTTAAAAACATTACTGAAAATCAAACTTCATGTATATATATAAACAAAGTATTACATGACTTCTCTTGTTTACATTAGGTATAGAATACAGGAGACATATATAACTACTATATACTGCACTTCATTTTAAAATAAAAATATGATTTTCTTTTTATGATAAATATTACATTATTATCAATACCAAATAATTTTTCCACAGATGTATGTTTGATTGTATATATAAATCTTATACATATATTAAACATACACATATATACATAATCATTTATGACTTAGAGTCTTTATAAACAGGCCATGTATCTAAACATTTTTATAAATAAAAATAAACATAAAAAATAAAAGCTTTTTCTCTGCAATAATTTTAAATCTTCTTTGGTGTATTTTTCGATTTCTTTTCAGCTTCCTGTAACATAATAATAAAAAAAATATTAATAGTTATATATATAAAAAAGAACAATTCATTTATATTCATAAGAATATATTCATTAATGTAAAAGTAAATAATTTTTCCCTGTCCAATAATAATCTTTGAAATTATCTTTGATATTATAAACTATCTCTTTGTAAATTGCCATTATGTGTGACTAATTTCATAATAGAGTTGTGTTTTAAGAAAAATTGTAGATTATCCCATTTCTATTATTTAATAATAGAATGGCTTAAGCATGTATATTTTCTCTTATTCACAGTCCCTAAGGTCTCTGCAATCCCTCAGCTAATCCAGGGTTAACTGTTAGTGATAAAAATATGTGTGAGCATCCAGATGGTTCTCTATAGAATTATTTGTATAGTTCTAGGTCATAAAAGACACTTTTAAAACTCACAAACTTCAGTTTATAGAATTGATAATTTATTGATGGCCCACTTATGGTACCTAATGGCCCAGAGCCTTGATGATGATTAGCATTGATATCATGATTTCTGCATTTTTTGTTTATTATTGTAGATATTTTAGTTCTTAAATATGTGTGTGCAGGTAAAATTCTGATGATTGCTTTTATATTGTCATAAACTTGGCATTGGTAAGATGAAGATTAGCCTGATTTTATAATGTATCTCCTTTAATTCCAATCACAAAGGATAACTGTTGATTCTTGATGATTATTAATGATGATGCTATATTTTTATAATGGATTCAGATGCTGATTCTTTGCAACAATAAAATCAGAGATGCCTTAGTGGATATCTATTCTCATTCTTCATGTATTGATTATACAGTATTTTTTAATGATATTGATTTGACATCAGCCTTGATGTTTATGTGCATTATTCTAATATATTTTTTACATTCTTTACTAAATCCTTACATGCCATATTAAAAAAAAAAAAAAAAATCAATTGTTATCCATCCACTTAAAAATGAAGATTATCATAAGTGTAATCCAATTTTCTTTTTATATTTTCTCTTCATTATATTATTCAAACATACTCCCTTATCTTATTTATCCATCACATATGAATCTCTTCCTAGGTCTTTTACAACATCTTGGAATCTAGTAAAAAATTTCAATTTTCCATCAATTGTTTCTTTCTAACAACTTGTCCAGATTTTCAGCCCGTTAATTTTTCTAACATTATCAATAACAACAAAAAAAAACCTGAATGTTTAGATGCTCAATAAATCATGTGACATTTAGACAAGAGATATAATACATTGAATTTTAATTCAGGAATCTTTAGAACTCATTATCAATCACTGACTAAACTGAATAGGTTGCAACATCTGGGCAATCAGAAACATTTAGCTGTCAAGTATGACATTCTAATACCGCATAGGATATAGCTGTTAGCAGTAAGTGTTTATTTTTCCACTCATGAAATTCATTCTTATTGATTTTAGAATATGCATCTCCATATTTAATGGTATAGTCTACTTTATCAAAATCTCATGCTCATATGTAGTTATTAATATAATGCATTTATAAGGTATATTTTCTTTTACATATATTTTCTTTTATTATTAAATTATTTTTACCAAGCAACATCCCACCCAAATATAATTCTATAATTAATTACAACCAGTATTTTTTTATCTGTATTCTTCAGCAAAGTATTTATATCACATGATCACCATCTTTTATACTAGCACATAATTGTTATCAAACAAGGCAAAACTCTTCACACAGTAATGCCACCCTGTGCCAACCAGAGTAATCAATGGATGCCAGAAGGCATATATATGTTATTGAGCTTAGATTAAAAATATTATTGTGTTTTTAATTGCATTCTCATAGTTTTGTAGTTAAATAGAGAGAAAAGGTGTCTGCTGGAGGGTTGCATTAGATCCAAGATCTAGGTGCAGTGCTCTCAGATCCAAGGCTCCTCACTGACAAAGGCCACAAGCCAGAAACTAGTCTGGGGATATTGGATGAGTAGGCACTAGATAGTAATTTTATGCATAAGCCTTCTGGCATCCATTTTCTCTGGTTGGCACTACTGTATGAAGAGTTTTGCCTTGTTTGTCAAAGTATTTATACTTATTGCTTTCTAATTCATTACTGTCTACTGTTATTTTCCCTTTTTGAAAATCATTAAATATTATTTTAGCCTTATTTATTTTTTATTTGATAGCTTTGTAACATTTTTTAAATACATATCATCTGTAAAACTTAAATGATTTAAGTTTAAAGCTCAAAATACTTTCATTAAAACTACTGTAAAATGCTTTGGAGAAATACAAGCATCCTGAGATACAGTTTTGTCTATATCTATGTTCTTAATGTCATTATATAATGTAATTACTCTACTTCTGATGCATTTTGAAAAATATTCTTCAGCATTTGACAATAATATGGGTTTATATCATAAAGTTTTAATGCATAATCTATAAATCCAGATAAAATCACAACTCATCTTCATTTATCATTTATGTAATTTCATATATTTGAATGTGATTTATTTAAAGTCTTATAAAACTTTTAAGTCCAAAATTTTATATATGCAACTTGTAATTATTTTGGTAATAAAATTACTAGATCTGTAATTTTAAATATTTTTTTTAATCTTTTTTAATTATTAATATCACTATTGTATTTATTCAATCATGTGACATCATTTCGACATTTATAGTTTTGCTAACTACATTTCAATTTTTCATATACTTTTTTAAATGTCTCTAATAATATAATCATTTCCTGGAACTTCTATATTTTTACAGATTTAATTATTCTACCTTTTTATTTAAAAAAACACTTCATTTCAAAAGACATGATTTTATGACCTGCTTTATTTTTATTTATTCTTTATTATTATTATACAGTTTTTTGTAGAATTATTCTGGGTTTTATGAAGCCATGTTTCCTTTTTATAATACTGTCATCTTTTCATCATATTACCCAGAAATAATGTTACTTCTAATAATAAGATGGTGTTCAGAAACAAATTATTTTTCTCTTACCGTGGTTATGCCATCTGGTGTAAGCTTTGGTAATCAATATGTATCACAATGGCAATGCTTAAATATATCTCTATCTAGTACCACCCTAATATCCCCATACTAATTTGTAACTTATGGCTTTCATTAATGAGGGATTTTGAATCAGGAAGTAGTCCACCTAGACCTTTTGGATGAAAAAACACCTTTTATCTAGCATCCATTTTTTACTTCTTTGTTTCTAGAGTGCTATCACTACAGATTGAAAAACAGATTGTTTTTAATATTATTGCTTCTTAGATGACACTTATATTCTTGAATTTTTTACTCATTATAGTCCTCCATTCTCAGAAGTGGACTATTCCATATTCTTCCTTATCTGATCGGATTAAGCATTGTTTGCCACAGGCCAATAGGCTGATGTATAGCTAAAACATACAGGCCAATAAGCAACAATGCTTATTGAATCTGAAGGTCTTCAATTAGGTCAGGGATCTGGCTATAAATAGTCAGCCTTTTGTGAGAATCAGGGAAGAGTTTCTGTCTAACCTGAAAAGACTGTACGCATTCTCCCAGGGAAGCCCTGCTAACCTGAACAGCAGTCAGCATTCCCATTAATAGCAATATGCTATTTGTCTATGCAGCTAGGCAAGTCCACAGAGGACCGGATGCTGCTAAGACTACTGTTGACTCGAGGCAAGTTGTCTTGTACAACCGGAAGAGTCATTCTTCCTACCCACAAGACAAGCTATCAGCTGTAGCTGGAAACGGTAGAACCATGAGACTCGGATTCAAGAGTTCCAGTATAACTATTGTTTATTGTATATATACTGTATAATTTATTGTATATAGTTGTAAATAATAAATATTATATTAATTGTAATACTGATATTAGTATTAATTTCCGTAGGTTGGGTCTGTAATCCAGACCAAACATAACAATTCTCTTCTAATAAATTTCCTTGCCATTTTGGAATTGTATTTTCTTATATCATCATTATTTATTTTCTACACTATTTCACTGAATTCTGTTTTTTTAAGTAGATCATTTGAAAATATATTTATATTTCTTCTTTCTGCATACTCATTTTGTCTTAGTTGAATAATTTACTGGTGAATTTGTTTTGTTCTTATTAACTGTGTAGCTGTTCTTTATTTCTTTAGTGGAATGAAAATGATAATAAGACTAGACTTTCTTCATTGAGCAACCTTTTCTAAATTGAACTTATTCAGGTCTGAGCCATCTTCATGGAGTGTTAATATTTTGAAATGATTTTCAAGTTCTAACTTAAATTCTCTGCAGTGTTTATGAAGGTTAATGATATCAACTATTAATATTATTTTCTTTTTTATCACATATCTTGAACCTCATTATTGATCACTTCCTCCTGCAGTAAATCTTTTTAAATGATAAAAGACATAATTACTGTTGGTCAAAATATAATCCATTTTAGCTGTGCATTCATATAAATGCTTCCATATACATTTCCTTTAATTTTTAAATTATAATGTACATTTTTTTTCCTGTGAATTCTAGAAATTTGTTTAATCCATCATTTCTGCCAACTTATGTAAATTTAGCCATAGCATTTGTATTTTTCAATAATTTTCCAAATCTAACAATAAAATGTCCCATAAAAAATTTTAAATATTGCTTTTTTTCTAATGCATTTACGTACATCTATATAAATGTTTCTATTTCTCAGGCTAAATTATCTACACTGAGTACTTTTCAAATTGAATAACTAGTTTCACTATCTTTCTGATGTTCTTCTGTCTTTTATTTATAATGATTCTCTGAAGCTGCTGATATTTTGCCTTTATATTAAAATATATGTCTAGTTTATTCAATTTCCTTTCTAATTTCAGAAAATTTGATGATCTCTTAATTAATATTATAAATTTATTCTTTCTATTTATGCAATTTTCAAATGTATTCTTTCTATTTATGCAATTTTCCTTCATTTGAAAATGATTTAAAGCTATTGATAACCAAATGAAACAGTCACCATTGAATGTCAGTCTAGATCCCTAATCTGCAATGCTTATTATCCTCTCCATTTAATCACCAACTGTTGTTACCTTATCTTGTGATGTTGCAGCCTGAGAATAATGGAGCCATAATTTATTTTTGGCTGTCATAAGTATTAATATAAAAAAGAGAATGAAAGTTTAACAATACATACATACATACATCTTGACCTTACAACCTCAATCAAACATCTCAGTTAACTATTGGCTATCTAAAAAAATATTAAATCATAAGAGATATTAACCAGCAAATCGATCATAGTGGTTGATGTATATTGCTGAGAAAATCAACCATGTTTGTTTACTGTGACAAAAATGACAAGGTAATAATATGTATTAATAAGAATGCATGAAATGGAAATTATAGAATTTGCCTTGTCTGGTTTAAGGTCTCAGAAAACAAGTGAAATGATTTCTTTCAAATAGAAACTCCTTTTTCTAATTATATAGATATATAAATTCAATGAAAGCAGTCAACACTTAAACAATACCAATATCTCTATACAATCAACAATCTGTTGTCAAGGCAACCTTTTAACAATAGAGGTGGAAATCCATCTTTATTTATAGTCTAATATGTTTATAATGACACTAAAGATTGCAACTTCAATTACAAAGAGTGAAATTATTGACCTTTAAAGCTTAAATAAATTGTTTATAATGACACTAAAGATTGCAACTTCGAAATAAAGATGAATTTTGACCTTTAATGTTAAAAAAAGATTTTCTTAAAAACAGATTAAGATTGTTAATTGTACTGATATTAAACCACCAAACATTACATGATCACCATTTCCTATGCTTGCTCATAACTGTTATTAAAACAGGCAAACTCTCCATACAGTAATGCCATTCCATGCAAGCCAGTGTTCAGACCTATATGACTATATAAGCTAATGAGCTTAGATTGAAAATATTATTGTGTTTTCAATTTTATTCTCATAGTTTTGTAGTTAAGCAGAGATAAAAGATGGCTGCTGGAGGGTTGCATTAGATTCTAAGATCTAGATGCAGTGCTCTCAGATCCAAGGTTCCTCACTGACAAAGGCCACAAGCCAGAAACTAGTCAGAGGAAACAAGCCTTCTGGCATCCATTGATTACTCTGGCTTGCACTGAGTGGCACTATTGTATGGAGAGTTTTGCCTGTATTGTATTGATATTGTTTAAAGTGTTGACTGCTTTCAATGAATTTATCAAGCCTTGAGCATTATTATATATATATACATATTTATGTGTGTATCTTATAATATTATGAATGAGAAAATATTTAATGGTCTTTTTTTAACTCATTATTTAAATGAGATATAAATGTCACAAATCCTACCCAAATTCTGTATTGTAGATTATGACAACCCAAGACTTTTGGAAATGGTTTCAGGGAAACCCTTCATCAACTGTGCAAAGTTCTGACATTACAAAACAGAGATTTTATTTACTTTATTTTAAAGTATGAATAGATGAAAATAATCACAGTAATTAAAAAAAGTGATGCATTTTTTATAGTTATTAAGCATATTTATATAGAAAATATTACAGATTTTTACAGATTATGAAGCACTTGAATACATATGAATAAATCAAAGTAATATTATAGGAAATCAAAATAAAAAAAGAATAAATAAAAACTTGAATGTACAAATATGTACAGGAAAAATTAAGGTTAGATATTCATGCTGTTACATGTAATGTAATGCTATTACTTCAGTAAAACATTTGTGTAATGAATAATACTGAACATATTGAGTTCTTTTTTGTTTTACTTTTTATCTAAAAATAGATAGTTATCTATTTAAGGTAATAATTAACTAGCCAGTCGGTTAGCTATGGCCTGCTACCTAAATAAATCCCAAGTTTTATTGGTAATTCTGTTATGTGAAAAAAAAAAAAAAGTACCAAATATATTTGCATCTCAGAAGATGAACATGAATTGTGGATGTGTTATTCACTACACTTACAAGGCAATATAAATAAATCAATTATTTTATATATAAATTGTAATAGTTAAACATCATTAAGCTGTTGCACATGCGCTTTGCAGATTTTAACTTTTCCCAAAGACTTTATCATGTGTTTGAAGTGTTAATATTCAGTCATTTATAGTTAAAATCTGCAAAGCGCATGTGCAACAGCTTAATGCTGTTTAACTATTAAAGGCAATATAAATAAAATTCAGAAAACATTTATTTACACAGTTAACTAGTTCCAATAAAATAAAATAACTAAAACTGTACTATTTTAAAGGAGTTTATCCTAAATTACTATCAGACAGTTAGAAGGCAGAATGAGAAAATCCCTGAAACTTAACAATATAGGCAAATGAATTTCTCAATACAAATCTTATTCTCAATACAAATCTTACTTATATATTATTGTTTCACATCAAAAAAAGATTTTACTTAATTATTCAATTTTTATTAAATCAAATTTTGTCTTAATTTGTAAAAAGATAACAAAATCACTTTTTAACAATATTTTACTATTATGATAAAGCAAAAATGATAAATAAAAATATCGCATATTTCATGCATCATTATATTAAAACAAGTTACTTTATGATAATGAGAAATGATGATTATTAATATATTATCTAAATCAACATAAATTATAATAAATAATTCAATGTTTTAAGTACTTATTTATAATCTTTAGTGAAGGTAATATCATAAAGCTGATATATACATATAAATAATATAATATTTTTGAAGTTCAATAATCTTTGCATGTATGTACTATAAGATTCCTTCACAAGTTAGTGATATAATTAAAAGGAAGTATATGACATTTTCTGCTTGGCAGAACAATAGATTAAATGTGAAATTTCTTAATAAATACAAAAATCTCTTGGCAGAAGTTTAATGATTATCAAGAAAGATTTGATTAAACCTGCAAAAAAGATATAGTTATTCACTGATCATGGTCATTCTAGATCTTTTGTTGATGCAATGAATGGAACATATCAACCCAAGACATTACTATTAAATCTAACATTGGTACTCTCTTAAATGATGACAATGATATTTTGAGCAGATGGAAGAAGTATTTTGATTATCTTTTGACTAATGATACAAGAATTGCGATAATAAATTTTTAATAATATATCCATTTAATTTTCTCAGATTTGCACAAAGATATCCAGTTTTATGAAGTCAAAATAGCTATATCTGGAGAATTTTAAAATATAGTGGAGATATGTTAGCTTCAAAAAAACTATTTTTTTTTAAATATGTGGACCCATGAAACTGTGCCTCCTATCTTAAGAATGCTCTTATTGTTCCAATTTTTAAAAACAAAAGAATTAAACAAGATTGCAATAATTATTATGGGATATCACTATTATCCATTATAGTAAAGGTACTGCTGTATTTTGCAGAATATGTATATATAGGCTTTAGTAACTCAATAATTATAAGTTATAAAGCTAAAGTTTACTCCAAAGAAAAATAATAATGAAATGTAAATACATATTTAAGTTTTAAAAGCAATAAAATAGATTCAGTAAAAACAAAATAAAGAAACTTTATTTTAGATAAAATTTAGTTTAAATTTAATAGCAACAAAGAAAGATGGTTGGCAGTTAAATTAAGCAGACAAAGATCATAGGTTAAAAGCATTCTACAAAAGATTGCCAAAAGATAAACCAAATTGTTAATTACAAAGCAGTTTTAAGAGACAGAAAAAAACTATTGTTTAAAATCAAACATTAAACTAAATTTCTGAAGCAAACAAACAGATAAAATATTTGAAGTTAATTACTAAAGAATGTGAATGGATGTAATTAAAAGTTGGATCCTGTTATATCTGCACTTACGACTGTGCCAATGTTATATCTGGAAGTCATACTGTGCGGCTATCCAATAACGTTCGCTAATGTTCTCCAACGAATGGTCTATTCCTGCAACTAATGCTCTACTCTGCAACTAATGCTCTACTCTGCAATGAATGCCCTGCTCTGCAATGAATGCTTCTACTCTGCAACTAATGCTCTGCTCTGCAATGAATGCTTCTCCTCTGCAACTAATGCTCTGCTCTGCAACGAATGCTTCTACTCTGCAACTAATGCTCTGCTCTGCAACGAATGCCCTGCTCTGCAATGAATGCTTCTACTCTGCAACTAATGCTCTGCAACGAATGCTCTGAATATCTCCACTACAGTCTCCCTCAGCTATACTCGTGAACTACATTTCCACTGGGTGCTGGTCATTAACTGCCAGCACTGATGTGAGACATCTCTACTGGTGTTAAACAGATGTCTACTCCAATACTGCTTACTCAATACTGCGTGACTGCTCTCTGCTACTCTCTATATTCCCACACTGCGTAGATGTTACACCGTCTTTTATTGCTTGCTGATAACTGTAGCAATTAATCCTTGTCCAATCAGGTAACGTTTATTTGCAATCAGCAAATATCTCTTGGAATTATCGTCCACCATTACGTTAGTTAACTTCCTCCGTTATCAGCACACGATCTACAACCACTCGAATAAATTAGTTTTCCTGGAGTGCACAAACATGTCTGCCATTTTTACAAAATGCTACACCTCCCTCCACTCCAGAAAAACCTTTGTTACAATTCCTTGATGTTTTCTTTTTCTATTCCTACTATTTCACTCAGAAATATACGATTTAACTGCTGCTGAAACTTTTTCGCCAGTTACGTTCAATGGTGACTGCGCAAGCGTGGTGGAACTCAGCTTCCGATATTAACGTTATACTAACTGGGCTTTCTATTTTCCAAATTTCTCCAACTGTAGCTAAACTTGATGTAATTAAAAACTTATTCGCTACTCACAGGTTCAAAATGCGACTGACTGTGCCAATGTTATATCTGCAGGTCATACTGTGCGGCTATCCAATAATGTTTGCTAATGTTCTCCAACAAATGGTCTATTCCTGCAACTAATGCTCTACTCTGCAACTAATGCTCTGCTCTGCAACAAATGCACTGCTCTGCAACGAATGCTTCTACTCTGGAATTAATCCTCTGCTCTGCAACGAATGCCCTGCTCTGCAATGAATGCTTCTACTCTGCATCTAATGCTCTACTCTGCAATGAATGCTTCTCCTCTGCAACTAATGCTCTGCTCTGCAATGAATGCCCTGCTCTGCAACGAATGCTTCTACTCTGCAACTAATGCTCTGCTCTGCAACAAATGCCCTGCTCTGCAATGAATGCTTCTACTCTACAACTAATGCTCTGCTCTGCAACGAATGCTCTGAATATCTACACCGCGGTCTCCTTCAGCTATACCCATAAACTACATTTCCACTGAGTGCTGGTCATTAACTGCCAGCACTGATATGAGATATCTCTACTAGTGTTAAACAGACGTCTACTCCAATACTGCTTACTCAATACTGCGTGACTGCTGTCTGCTACTCTCTATATTCCCACACTGCGTAGATGTTACACCATCTTTTATTGCTTGCTGATAATTGTAGCAATTAATCCTTGTCCAATCAGGTAACATCTTTTATCCATAAATATTTGCAATCAGCAAATATCTCTTGGAATTATCGTCCGCCATTACGTTAGTTAACTTTCTCCGTTATCAGCATGCGATCTACAATCACTCGAACAAATTAGTTTTTCTGGAGTGTACAAACATGTCTGCCATTTTTAGAAAATGCTACAGATCCTAATCATCATTGTAAAGAAGCATTAGCCAAATAGAAGTACAGTTACATCGGAATGTTAGAAATTTATTAAGGATATTGAGCAAGGGAAAAAAGATCATAAATAGTGTGCACTAAAAAGAGAAAGACAATTTCAGCTTTTCTCTACTCATTGTAAACTGCTGTTGTCACTGTGTCATGGATGTCATAAGGACCTTGAAAATAAGCTGAGGTAAAAGTGCCCTGATTTTTCTGCAACGATGGATATGTCCCAGAACCTGTGCCTCTGAAGGTTAAAGATAGCTGGCTAGGAAAAGTGTTAATAGACTGCACCGGTCTTTTATTATTTACATATACCTGAGAAGGCCCAAATAGGATTGTAAAATAACTGAGTATAAACTTTAGTATTCACTAAATGTTACCACTAGTATAATGGCAGGATTAATTACTCAGTGTTGATATGGGCAGTGAAGGTAGAACTTTAAATCAGGGACTATTTTGTTATATGTGTAAATAAAGTAAATATGATGGCTACTCAGTTAAACCTTAATTTATGTGTATGTATAATATCCTAAATAAATATATTTAATCATAATTAATGATGTTGATGGTAATTTATAATTTTATGATAATTGTTGGTAGTCAGCTTCCTAACTGAATACACAACAGGTACTTTCCAGAATTTTATTAAATAGATTGCATTCACTTATAGATGAATGGTTACCAGAGACTTAATGTGTTTTTAGAGAATCAAGAAGCAATACAAATATGGTTTTTGTTGTCAAGAAAATGCAAAAAAAAGTAACAGGAACAAAAGAGTAATTTACATATTGGTTTTATTGACTTGGGCAAGGCATTTGATTCAGTTAGTAGGACACATCTATTGCATTATTTGAAACTAATTAAATGTTGTCCACCAAAACTTATTCATATTATACAGCTTCTACAACATAAAATGAGAGGAAATGTTATTACTACAGATGGAAAATCTGAGGCACTTGAAATGAAAACTGGTGTTAAACAAGGATATGTATTTTCTCTAATGTCATTTTTAGTTTTTATAACAGTGGTCTTTGGAATTGTTCATAGACAGCTAATCAATTAGGAATCAAGATTCAATACAGGCATGGTGTAGAATTTTTAATTTGAATTAATTAGAAGTCAAACAAAAAGTTTTTGTTCTTGAATTCTAGATATATAATATGCCTGATGACTGTACTATTTTTTTGCCAGTTCAAAAGATGATTTACAGTATATTCTCAATGATTTAAATGCAATATATGTAGATTTTGGTTTATTAATTAATGTTCAAAAAATTTGATCTTGTGATCAGACACTGATGAAAATAAAATCCTCAGCAATTTTTAACTTGTATGGTTAACAACTTTAGAATGTAAACCAGTTTAAACATCTTGTAGTTTTATAAGTAGAAAAGTGGACTTAGATTTTGAGATATAACACAGATTCCAATGTGCTGCTGCTGCTTTTAATAAGTTAAAAGCTAGAGTATTTTACACAGGGAAATAACTATTGCAAGTAAGTTAGCTGTATATGGAGCTGTTATTTTGTCTTATTGTATGGATGTGAAACTTGATACCTTACCAAAGTTTCATTTAAGGATGCTCCATAAAATTTAAAAAATATAATGTCAAGATTTTTAATTCAATAAATATATTCTTCAACTTTCTGGATGTGATACTGTTGAATCCATTTTTATAAAATTCTTAAACTGGCTATGCAAAAATGAATGAACAATGCAGGACTCCTTAAAAGAGTGTATTATGGTAAGCGGAAGCTTGATTTTCATGGGAAGGATAGATCCTAACTATATTATAAGGATTATCTCAGCGATATTCTAAATAAGTGTTTTGTCAATTGTTTCCATTGGGGAAAATATGGCAAATAATTCAATATACTGGAGAGCTAAATTACAACATAGTGTTGAAATATATTAGAAATATTTTCTGCTGAAGAAATTAAACAACAACATCATAAAATATTAAGTAAACAGAAAAATGATGAATCAGCATGTTCTATCATATTTGTGGTTCATAGATTGGTTGATACAGACATTGCAAAACTCATTTCTACAGTAGTTCTCTACTGTCTCTTCCTTCTTTTTTGTTGGCATTGGAATGACTATACTTGTTTATGAGTGGCTGTTTATTATTATTTATTATTATATTTAAGAGCCATTATTTATTTCAAATGTTGTTAAAATTAATATAAATTATAGTGACACAAATATATATTATTATTAGATGACATGATTTCACTGTGCAATTGCTAATTTTAATTGATTGGTTGCCTAATTACATAATACCTGAAATTTATCTAGGTAAAAACATGAAAATTTATATTATCTTTTCAATGTTTATATCAATAAAGTTCATTACAATATTCTAAATCATGTATATAACTTTTTACAATAGATATTTTTTTTTTACAAATTAAAAAATAGTTAGGATTTCTGACTTTCAATTCTCATAATATCTAGAGCAGTGGTCTTCAACCCTTGGTCCGTGGACCAGTGCCAGGCCACAGAAGTTTTTTACCGGTCCACGGTAGACTGGCAGGAAAGTTTGTAATAACGAAATAATAAGAATTTAAACTTTTAATTAATATAAACAATTTTTATTTATTTTTTCATCTCATTTTTACCCAATTAAAAAAAAAAAAAAACAGAACGAAAACAAAATCTAATCAATCATAAATAAATTAATTTGTTTTTTTAGTTATCACAGATGTTTATGGGGGGAGGGGATAGAATTAAATTTTTTATTACTTTTCTAAAAAAATTCAAAATTAAAAAAAAAGTGTTTTTTATTCAACAAACTCCATATATATATATAACTTCATCTAAGGCTAAACAGTTTACATCTTTAAGAAAATTTATTTATAGACTTCCGCCGGTCCACAAAACCTTATCCTTATTTTTGCCGGTCTGTGAAACCTTATCCTTATTTTTACCAGTCCACAAGGCTAAAAAGGTTGAAGACCACTAATCTAGAGTATTAAGCCAAAAGTTATTCCATTTAATTTAAACTTAAATCATATAAAAATACTATTACAGTACTAGATGATATGATTTCAGATTGCAATTGCTAGTATTAAATGCAATTGTTTTTTTCCCCATATGTCATAGCATGGGCCGGGAGGCGAACCCGCAACAACTGTCTGCAAACAACTGCTTGCTTGTAAGGTTGCTGCACTGATCTCTCGACTAACAATGCTTAACTAAATGCAATTGTTTGTTTGATTATTTACATCTATAACAAAAGTTCATTTAGGTATCTATTAAGATTCTCTCCGATTATCTCTTCTCAACGTTATAAATTAATTGTAATCTTTTAAAAATATCAAAATGAAATAAATATTTTATATATTATCTGCTGACATTTATCTCACTTCCATTAAGAATCTAGTTTTAATTTTCAATAAATGGAGAGGAGAATTATAGTATATTAATTTACATATGCTGAATCAAATTTACAAGAATAATTTGAAGAGGTTATTTTCTACTATATATTTTTAGTTACTATATTAATACTTTAAATAATGATTGCCATATTTTTAAATTACTAGACAAATTTTAAAATATTTATTATTATTAAAGTTAATTTTTGATTTTAATGATAAGCATTTTATGGCTTTTTTTTTTTTAAAAAAGAAACTAATTTGTTAAAATATTTGAATGATTCAGCCTTTAAGGAGCAATACATCTTAAAATAGAACATTTAAAAAAAATTCATTATCAATGGAAATTACCTTAGCTATTTATTTTTGTTATTTTAATTAAAAAAATTATTTTAATTAGCATTTATTTCTAATGTACTAAACACATTAAATAAGTATTTATTAAGCACATTTTTGATATTAACGATATACATTATATAGGGCAGGGATTCCCAATGCTTTTGGTCTCTGTTCCCCCTTGGCTTTTAGTAAATTATAAAATACCCTCTATTCATTATAATAAGAAATAAACAGGTGGAGAATGTACCATGCAATTCATCATGGCACGCACAGGAGGTGCAATGTCAAAGAGGCGAGCCTTGAGAAAGCACTAATCTGGCATTTCACTGGCTACTTTGAATCTTAACTGGCATTTTGAATTATCAGACCCTGCAGTAAGAAAAAAGTCTATGTAACCTCACTGTGTCTGAAAAGAGATCTGAAATGTCGCTGGTGTGTCTGACAGATAGTATTAACATGGAATAGCCTGGAAATGTTGAAAACATAATTATTTTTGGAATATATTAATTGCATAATATACTTATTTACTTGCTATTTACTGTACCCTCTGGACAATTTCTCATCACCATGAACACACAGGTAATCTAGGTTAGGAATCCCTGGTGTAGGGTTTTATTGTAAAGAAGTACACATCAATTTATTTATTTTAATAACTTCAATCTTTAAGCAGCAGCATTTATATATATATAAAGTTATTTTTTATTCATTATCAATAGAAATCTTTAGATATTTATTTTTGTTATTTTAATTTTTTTTAAATTTTTTTTAGATTTTTTTAATTGAGCACCTATTTTTAATTTAGTAATAATATCAAAAAATATTTGATATTATTTTTGATTTTAATATTATAACATTGTATGATAATTTTTAAAATAGGATTTAATTAAAGGAAATTTGAACCCATACTTTCAAGTTCTTTTTAGTTATCCACAGAAAGTCTGTGTTCAAATCCCCTCTAATTACATTTAGCTTAAAAGTATATGTACTATACTTGTATTTAAAAATAAGATTTAGTAATTGTTGTTAAAAATTTAATTAATTTATCACTGGGATGGATTTGTTTTATTTATCTCTCTAAGCAAAAAATATGATCATATCCCTCCTGTAGCAAAAACAAAATAAAATATTATTTACAGTGAATAAAAAAAAATTATGTACAATAAATACTTGTAAGTACATTTATATTATTACTAATTATACATTTATTTGCAATATAAAAATTTATTTAAAAGTACAGTTTGAATCTGGCTTTTTATCTCCTAGTAAAAGTATCTTTTACATCGATACAAAATAAAATTACTTTCAATAGATCATGGATGCTCAATCTTTTATATAAAGGAACTACTTCTTTTAGTAGAGTGACTTCATAATCTACTCATATATTGGAAGGAAAACATTTATTAAACATATCAAAATTTGAAGAAGTATAATAAAAAAAAGCAGATAATCAAGGGCTCCAATAGTTAATGACTTCATGACATTCATATTCGAAAGAAGGTTATCACTTTTTTGTGCAAACTTTGTATCACAATATAATTCAGTAAATAAAATAGATTGGCCAAAAATACATCTTGATTGACCAATATCTCATATTGTACTGATTGATCAATCAGTTCCCCCTAGCGGTTAGTAATGAAAATGATTTTAGGAATGTTTACATTTATTTCTTGAATTTCAATTTATTAATATATAAATAATTTTTTTTTTTTTTATAAAATTCAAGTGCCTCATTTTGTTTGCTACCTATGGGCAATGATCTGGGGTTTGGGGGCCTAAATGTAGCACTGATTGATGGTCTATGCTGATACTACAACCAGTTTTCTTATGATATCTAAATAAAACAAAAATGCTTAAAATATTAAATTTTATTACCATTATACAAGCAATATATGAGTATGATAATATTAATATTTTAATTTCTTGTGTAATTTTATATGCTAGTATTGTATTTCAATATATTAAAAGTAATAAATTAAAATGTTTAAACTGCTTTTTGAAATTTACAAAATGTCTAATAGTTAACTACTGCATACATTTTCTATCAAAATTAATTAAACTGAAAAGAAAATGTTATTTAAAAGCTATATAGTATATTAAAATGATAAAAGATTCTGAAAGGTCCTTTAGTATCTTTACTATATAGAACAAAAATTCTGCAAAAACATAATTCATTTTTAGCAGCTACTATTCTTTGTAATATTTGTCTGTAATAGTCAGAACTTTATTTCTGCATGAAACTAACTTTAAAAAAAGATTAAATTCTTTTGAATGTGTAATTAAATTTAAAGAGTTTTGCTTTAAATAAATTATGTATTTATTTCCACATATTAAAATTTTATTTCTTTTGAAACAAAGAAAGAGAAAAGACTAAAGCTAATTTCATAAAAAAATATTTAAAACTCTCATTTTTTAAAAAAAAGCCTATTTCAATTAATATTTTTATATACACACACAACCTACATTGATTTTCATAATAAAAGCTTTATTAAATGAGAATGAAAAGCATTTTTCAATGCAATTGTCAGTAAAATTGGAAAAGCTAATAATAAAAACTGTGTAATTGTTAATGTTATTAATAATCCATCAGACCTTATAAAAGTGAAGTTGAGAAGCAAAGAAGCACTTAACTAAAATACTTTAATATATTGCTTTTATGACTTTCATTGCTGGATTTATTAGGCTTGTGACACCATTTCTCATATCCAGATGTTGCTTTCAATGGATCAAAAAAAATCTAGAATGTTTCATGATCAATGAATCTTTATATCTTTTTTGAAATTTTAATACACCAATCATTTTTAAGCCTTCTTATCAGCCATTGAAATTCTGTATTCAGATCTCTATATTTATTATAAAGTTTCACATTTAATTTATTATTCTGTTAAGCAGAAAATGTCATTTTCTTCTAATCAAATCAAAAAAGCAGTCACGATTCTTCTTTTTAGCAGTAAAGTGATGTGATGTGATGTATTATGGCTTCTCCTTAAACGAAGTCAAAAATATCTCAGCAATTATGCCCAGATAAACCTGTTAGCCACTTTCTTTTACATTCACCACTCTAAATTTACCCATAATCAAACTCTCCATTCAGTAGCGCCATCCATTGCAAGTTTTAGTCATCAATGGATGCAGGAAGCTTTGTGCATAAAATCCCCATCTAGTGCCTACTCATCCAATATCTCCAGATTAGTTTCTAGCTTGCAGATTTCTCCAGTGAGGAACTTTGGATCTGAGAGCACTGCACTGGGTGGCACTATTGTATGAAAGTTTGCTACTACTAATAATAGCCTGTATAATCATAGAAAATGGTGGTCAAGTGATTCTTCTTTTGAGTTAACCCAGATTAGACTTATTTATATCTATAACCCACTCCTTAAGTGAATTCTATGCTTCAATAATATGATGATACTGGAGATCCAAATTATCAATTTTAGTGTTTAAATAGCTGTTGAAATTTAGATATTTCTAAAGAACAAGCATCACTTTTCTTGTAAATATGAATGGAATTGAGTTGATAACTTTTAAGAATATATTTTATCTTCTCATTTAGATAAAGATATGCAGATTAGTGAAGTCAAGGAAATCTTAAAAATGGAAAGGCTGCAAATCCTGATGAAATACTTGGAAAATTTTTAAAATATGGTGGTAATATGTTAGTTCCAAAAACCTTGAAATTTTTTAGAAATATATAGACCCATAAAGTTGTGTCCTCCAATCTTAAGAATGTTTTTTATTGTTCCGGAATAAAAAAGATTGCAGTAATTATTGGAGAATACTTTTATTATTCACTACACCTGTCTTCTCTTTTCTAATTGTCAGTTAATGCTCTTTCAATTGTTTTTAAAGAAGTGACTAGTCTCACCAAAATATACTAACAAATATATGTTCAATAGGAAAAATATTGGATAGATAGGAAAAAGTGCAAAGGAGAAAATTCAAAGAAGCTGCTCATGTATCAATTGCAAATACCCCTCAAAACTAGTATGATAATACCTAATACCAGGATGGCACTGATTAATCTTGCTCTTAGAAAAAAATCGTAGGACCTTCATAAATAATTATATCAAATTTTTACTGACTATTAACTTTGTTACAGTAGCTCAGTTAGTTAGAGTATTATCTTTACAGTCATGAATCTAAAAGTTCAGGTTTGATTCCCATGTTAATCCTATAATTGTTCAAGCCAACATCACCTAAAGAAATGGAAAATAATATCACTCAAAACACTTTACTATATACTAATCACGTGATCACCATCTCTATATTAGCACATAATTGTTGTAAACAAAGGCAAAACTCTCCATACAGTAGAGCCACCCTGTGCCAAACAGAGTAATCAATGGATGCCAGAAGGCTTGTGCATAAAATCCCTATCTAGTGCCTACTCATCCAATATCCCCAGACTAGTTTCTGGCTTGTGGCCATCATCAGTAAGGAGCCTTCTGGCATCCATTGATTACTCTGTTTGGCACAGGGTAACATTACTGTATGGAGAGTTTTGCCTTTGTTTACTATATACTAATCTGAATGTATCTGGAATGTTTAAATAAAGTTTGCATTTTTCTAAAGGCATTCAATATTTAATATTAAAAGATGGAAATAGTCCAAAACATGATTATAATTAGACATGATGTTGAAGTATTTCAGAAAAAAAAGTTTTCTGCTAAAGAAATTATAACATAAAATATCATTAAAACAGGCAAAACTCTCAATATGTATTGCCACTCAGTGCAAGCCAGAATAATCACTGGATGCCAGAAGGCTTGTGCATAAAATCCCCATCTAGTGCCTATTCATCCAATATCTCCAGACTAGTTTCTGACTTGTGGCCTTCATCAGTGAGGAGCCTTAAATCTGAGAGAACTGCACCCAGATCTTAGGATCTAATGCAAGCCTCCAGCAGCCACCTTTTATCTCTAATTAACTACAAAACTATGAGACTTAAATTGAAAATACTATAATAATTTCAACCCAAGCTCATCAGCTTATATAGTCATACAGGTCTGAATTCAGTTCAGTACCCATACATTTTGGTCTCTTTGGTTCTTTAATAACTATAGCCACCACTATCCTATTAGGCAGGATTGGTTTTAAGCCAATAAACATCACCTGATCACTATTTCTTATGCTTGCTCTTAATTGTTATTAAAACAGGCAAAACTCTCTATACGTATTGCCACTCAGTGCAAACCAGAGTGCAGCACTCTCAGATCCAAGTCTCTCTCACTGATGAAGGCCATAAGCCAGAAACTAGTCTGGGGATATTGGATGAGTAGGCACTAGATGGGAATTTTATGCACAAGCCTTCTGGCATCCATTGATTACTCTGGCTTGCACTGAGTGGCAATATGTATAGAGAGTTTTGCCTGTTTTAATAATAGTTAAGAGCAAGCATAAGAAATAGTGATCATGTGATGTTTATTGGCTTAATAAAATATCAAAAGAAAATAAAATAAACCTGCAAGTTCTATATTTGTGATTCACAGTTTGTATTGTTATTGCAAAATTCATTTCTAGAGGTTTTTTTCTTTTCCTTTTCTTTATTTGGAGTTGGAATATAAGTGGCTACTAGGTATGTGTGTGAATTAAAAATTGTATTCTCAAATCATATAGAAAATTGGAAAAATAAAGTCAAATTTTAAGAATTCCCTTGCCATTATGTATTTCATAATTATTATTTTGGAAAAGAAATATTTTCATATAAATAAATAAAAAGTTACGAAATATATTTAAATTCTAAACATTTCTATTTCCAAACCATATTTAAGAATTTTCATCTGATAAATAAACCATTTACAGTATTGCTTAATGAAAATAAAATATATTAAATTATTTTTGTCCCAAATAACTAAAATTTAATTCATTTCATGCTTAATATGAATTGTTTCTAATAAATAAGTTATCTCTAATATTTTATACTCAAAGAATTTTCAGTAAATAAGATTGTAAATATTTATTGCCTTAATTAAATAAAGTTTAATTATCATTATGCTTAAAGAAATAAGAAATATCATTTAATAAAAATCAATAATATTTCACCATTTTCTTTACAAACATGAGCTATTAATTTCAATATATTTTTAAAAAATCATTAACACACTTTTTTTCTTTTCAAATTTTGCATTTTTAATTTTATGAATCTTTTTTTATAATTATTAATTTTCTAATATTTCAACCATATTTTATGGTCATTATCAAGGATTGTTCTTCCTGCTTTCTTTCATATTTGTGTATATCAATTTTATGATTGAAACACTGGAAAATTAATAAAAGATTCATAAATAAATTAAAAAAAAAAAAAAAACAGTTTGAAAAGAAAAAAAATGTGTTAAATGTTTATAAAAAATATTATTATCTAATGAGCTTGCCAACAGCTCTTAACAAGCTTTTCAAAAATATTATTGTACTTTCTTTAACATTTTCTCAACAAAGATAATGATTTTGAATTTTTTATAATTAAACTATTATTTTATTATTATATTTATTTGTGTATAATTATGTAATTTATTTATTATATTTTATGAAAGAATGTATAAGATTTATATGCAATTAGATTTTAATTTTTTTAAAAAATATTATTTATTGTGTAATACAAATACATATTTTAATACTAATTTTTATTGTTAAATCATAGAATTAAATTTTTTTATTAATACACCATTTAAATAATTATTATAAAAGATGTTTCAGAAACAAGCAACAAACTATTAATGAATACTGACCACATTTATAGAGACATTACGTTTGAAAAATTAGGTAAAACATTTTTCTTCAAAATAAATCTATATCAATCATAATTATTTCTTTTTAAAATGGTTCCAAATTTTAAAAGAATGCATCCTAAAATAATAAGTTATATTTAAATTTAAAAAATCATACAGACTTTATATGTATGTAAATTAATAGCACAATTGTAATCATCATCATCAAGAAAATGCCAGAAAGTTAATATGGCAAATAAAATAAAAATATATTATTTTTTGTATTATTATTTGCTAGGAATTAAAGTTGTTTTGAAAATTTCAAAATAATTTCAATTTGCATATGTTTATATGCAATATATATATATTTGAACAACATGGATTTGTTTGTAGGTAAAAGACCTTATATTACTTTAACATATTTGAATTTTATTATGTTGATATGAGATATCTTGAAAGCGAATTTTATTTCTTGTTTTACTTAATGCTTTAAAAAACAAACAAATAAGAATATGGATTTGTTAACATTTCTCCATTTATATTTTATTATATTGAACATTATTGTTACAATGTAACTGAAGTGTGAATCTTTCTACCATTAAACATATGGAGAGATTTTAAGGATCCTACATTTTAAGTTCTAATTAATTTTTGCATATAAAATCCAACAAATATATTTTTAATAGTTGTTATACAAAAAGATCAAATTATAGATAAAGGATAATAATTGCCTTATTAATCATTACTGAAATTTGTTTACCATATGAATATTGTTATCTTTGCTTACTCTTCTTACCACTTCATTCCATATGTAGTTATTATTATGAATGATAAAAAAAAATCAGTCTTTATAAAATTATAATTATTTCATGCACAAAGCTGAAATCAAATATACTTTTAAATTTATACATGTATTAATTCTTTGATTAAGTTAGAACCTTTCAAAAACATTCTATTTTAAAATAACTAGAAAATGAAAGTTTCTAAACACATTACTATTTGTAAAATTTATTTTGATATTTATTTCTAAATCCTATAGATTGATTAATAATGGAATTGGTTTATTTAAAACCCAAACTTTCCTTAGTTATATCTGAATAATAATAATAAAAGACCAACTTATAAGTTAAATATATCATTATAATAGTAAAGAGAGAGAGAAAAAAAAAGAGAGAAATTTTATATATTATAGTTTATAGTTATTTGTTAATTTCCGTCATAATAAAATTATTTATTTTCAATCTTTAAAATCCTATTTAGATAGTATTTTGGAAACAGGTCAGTATAATAATGCTAAATAGACAGATAAGTTCAGCTTCTAATGACTGACCACTAGCATAACGATATCTACTATTTTTGGTTAGGCATTTAATGTAGTGAGACAGAAGTGGAGTTGTGAACAGAGGAACTATGATAATATCCACACATGATTAATAGACATTATCATATATTAAACTGTATGCACAAATTGATTAAGTTTATACAAATGTAAATCTCTTTATTCATGTATAGTATTTTAAAACCAAAAATAAAAGAGTGAGAAGAGATCTATGAAATTATGCATACAATTTTTATTATATGAAGGGTATCCTCAACATATTCCACCCTCATATCATTCTATTTTGAACTAGTATAGTATATATATAATTATTTTATTATTTATTAGATCAGACTAGGTCATTAAGTATAAGGTGTTATACAAACACCAGCCATATTTCCCAACCTCCATCCATATACAAAAAAGATTGCAACTTGAAAATAGGATACCTATGAATATATTTTCATTTATTAGAGACCTATGATGTTGATAATGTTTATAGCACAATCTCCATACATTCCAGATGAATACCCATAGACTCAGGAACAAAATCTTATCCTATTACAATAATTAATTCCACTCAATCTCAGCCGAATTCATAAAAGTATGAGAAGAAAGTTTGGGATCTAATAAATTTTACTAATTTAATAGAAATCTTTATCCATAACTTTGTAATATGTGAGGATCTAACTATTAGAAGGCAGGCTGATTTTTATTAATTTAACAAACATTTATTCTAATGTTCAGCAAGTTAGAAAAAGCTAATCAATATTGAATAAAATTTTCTTATATAAATGACATAATATTAATACAATTAAATATATATACAGAAAGGTGATCAGCACATCAAACAAGCATGTTAATCTATTCTCAGACTAGCTATGTATTATGTTTCTTCATGTCTGGTTAATATTTTATTTCCAGACTATATTATCAGAATATTGATAAGAACTAATATTTAATAATCTAATATTCTGTTATGCACATCAGTATAGATGTTAATAAAAAAAATTAAATTTAACATAAATATACAAAAATACACTTTTAGGCCTTTACACACACAAAAAAATATTGCTGTATGAAAGCAACAACAAAAATTGTCATACCAGTTTCTTTACAAATTGTAAGTGCTTTAGTTAACTTCTGCTTTAGAGAAATAAATGTTTTGCTTTTTTTCGTTGAACAATTTGTCAAATGAGCTTGACGAATGATGATATTCAATGTTAATAATCAGAGGAATCCTAGCTTGAAGCTTTAATATGTTCAAAATAGATAGATTCATATTTTGAGAACAATAGATTATAATAGTTGCATTCTTCAGTAGGTTAAAGATTTATTCAACTGATGCGAAAAAATTAGTTGATAAATGATTTCTGATTTTTTTATGGAAGCAGATGACCTAATAACATATTCTAGAAAACTTCTGTGACACAATAAATATTCTTAATAATGGGTTTTAACTTAGATTTTTCTACATACTACAGGCTTAGGTTTTAGACCATATTCTTTTTTCTTAGATGCTACATGATGAGAGGTCAGAATAAACATACATCTTAAATTTAGCAATGCATAATGAATATATACAAACAGCAGCTGTGGTGGTTCATTGATGCAGCGATTATATTGATAAATAATGTCCTTTGTTGTACACCAAGTTCATTTTGTTACATGGATAATACTTTCTGTTCTTTTTAATTGTTATATAATTTTAAAAATGTTCAGTTTTCCCTTTTATATCTATGCACGGACATTGTTCTTTGAAAGTATTTTGTTATCTTTCAGATATTATCTCACATTCACCAGAGACATACATTTCTGGTTTATATTACCATTAATTAAATATTATTTTTCCTACATGAAATACAAAAAAAAAAAATCATTTTGTTTGGTTTAATTACATATATATTCTTTGAATTATGATTAATTTAATTTTTTTTTCTTTTCTAATATATATATACACACTGAATTGCTTTACTAAACAATCAATTTATGTTCCTCAAAACTTAAATAATCTTTGTGTAATCCATTTTGGCATAGATCACAATATATATATATATATATATATATATACACACACACACACACGCACACAAAATAAATTATGTGATACTTGAAGACAGACCATTATAGATATGTTTTCATGATCATTCCTAATAATCATGAGTCTTCCTTTTTTTTTATCATTACTGACTTCATTCATTTTAAGTATAAAAAATTTATTCAACTTTGTTATTATTTTTCTGCTGTTTTTTTTATTTTTTAATGAACCTTTTTGATGATCTTGCATACATCTATTATGTTCATCAACCCATCTTTTACACCAAGCTTATTTGATGTTTTGGATAAGTGGAATCTTCAGTGAAATGATTACACCTTACTGCTGTAAATAATTGGCAGTGTGGGAATTACTTTTTTTATATATTTGTATATATCTTTAAATCATTACCTATTTTGTTTAAGCATTGTTTGATTAATTAATTTATTTATTACTTTCCGATTACTAATATACATTTTTGAAATAGTTGATTTATAATTCTGCCATAATCTATTTGCCATAATATCTAAAAATTGAATACTGTAAGTCTTTTTTTAGTGATTATTTCATGCTTTAAAATCTGATTTCTTTTGAGTTTGGTATTTATATGGAAAAGATTTGTAAATTATATTGAGATACTAGCTATGGGCACATTCAAAAGTGATGTTTAAAGTTTTGAAATAATTGTCATTGAAAGGCTAATTGATTATTTTGTTTGTTTAAGCATTACTTGAATAATTAATTTATATAGTTACGAGTAGATAAATATGATAAGCTTGGATAAGTTGTTTAAACACTAAATATAGTAAGAGTGAATAAACATGAATATTCTTGCTCAATTATAATGGGAATGCTGGGTAGCATTGATTCATTAAAATAAAGTCTTTATTGGGAGAATTGTGAAGCTGAAAAACAATTGTTACATATGCATACAGTAGAGAAAACTTTTGAAAGATAATTGGAAAAGTCTTTAAAGAATATAAGAATAATGATCCAAAATAATAAAGTTATGAAAATATGAAGATTAGGCCAATTGCAGAAAGAGTTGGGGTTAGTTATTAAACTGATGAACAAAACCTATCCCTTTTTTTGGCAAATAACTAATGATGATGATCATTATCAAAGGTGTACTTCCTTTCCAATATATAAATTACAAAAACAGAAATTTATATAATTATTTTAATTATAAATATTAAATTTCATTTTTCTGGGGAATATGCAGTTATTTATACATGTAAATATTTACAGGGAATTTTGTTTCTATCAACAAAATAGTTGTTAACAAATTAGAAGAACATTAATAGATTTATTGTTGCAAAAACTGCAAAGGATTCTTTTTTTTAATTATAATCATTATTATATTGCTGAATGTATATAATATACTTACTTCTGCTTCTTTCACACTCTTCAATAGTTGATCCCATTCATCTTTAGTCAGAAGTTCTTTTGCTTGCTGAGCGCCCTCTACAGCTGCATTTACTAAATCTAGATACAAAAATATATAAATTAGTGTCTACATCATAATTATTAAATTGTTGACATTTAAATATTCATGGATTCGTTTGTACCCACTTGTAAAGAAGTAAGGCTATTCTAATTCCAGAAGACAAAAAAGAAATGATAAAAAATAAAAACTTAGCAAACAAGGAAATAAAATTATTGAAGATAGAACTACTGTGAATCTAAGTAAAGGATGGAAATTTAATGCAGAAACATGTAATTCCAATGTCACACTTAGTTCAGAAAGATAATCACTGACATAAGAGGCTTAAGAATATTCATAAAATATATTTGTTTTAGTAAAAAATCCTACTGTTTTCACACTGTAATATAGTATTTAAAAATTGATTTCTCATATAAAAATACCTATAATATTTTGTTTTTAAAATTAATTAATAATTCAACAAGAATATTTCTCCCAAAAATAAGAAAAATAATAACGGATTGTTTTTAAATAAATAGCACTTTACAAAATTCCTCCATACCCTCAATTAATATAATATTTTTACATAAATCAAAACCAATGATTTTTTTTCTTTTCTGGATATTTGTAATATTCAACTAAATGTTGTGGGCATGAATGAATTTCTAGAACATTTAGTTGAATATTATAATATTTTTATTAAATTATCCAATCAGCTGATGGTTTTGACTATATGATAACATTCCTCACAGCTACAAATGCATAATATATATCAATATTATTGTTATTAAAATATTATTTACATTTAAAATAAATTAGCTCTTAATATTTAAATATACATTATGTTAATTACATGTAAAAAAATTATTTTAATTAATCTAGTTCAAATATAAGTTTTATATTAGTTTATTATTTTACTTATGCCTAACCACTAAATTTTATTACATTTAATTTTAAATTTGACACAGTTTTAATGCCTCATATACACCTTATACCTTTATATGCAACCTTTATATATTATTTTTTAAAAAGTAGTCCACTACAAGCTAATAGAAAAAAATTAAAGAAGATATTACTCATCAGGTTAATCAAATTCTGAACGCTATATGATTTCTTCTTAGTTTTATCTCAACTTAAAAATAATAACAGTCCAATTATTATTATTATTTGAAAATAAAATCTTCCAATAGGGGTTGTGGGTCAATGTTTTCCTATCCTTAGTATATATGGATAGGAAAATAGTTTATAAATTATAAGATAGTTTTACATATACTCACTTAATTTTTACTCAGTAATATTATGGGTTAATTCCATTTACTTATCAAACTAACAATAATATAATTGCATAAATGTAAAAATATATTCTAATTGCTAAACTAAAATATCTGCATAGAAAGAGATAGGTATTTCATATCCAAATATACACATATTTGTAATTTGTATTTAATTCATGTATTCTTTTTCTAAATATTTTAAATGACAAGTTGGGCAAATGCCCTTCATTAGTATCATTATATATTTTTTTAATTGAATTTTAAAAGCAAAATGGTTTATGTATTGAATTAATGTAAAAACAAATTAATAAAATGAATTATAAAATATCAGCTAAATAATGGTCTAATGATATTAAATCAGGTAACTTTATACACTTCACATTTCTCCTTTATTAGTGATATGTCTCTTCAATTGCAGAATCAGAAGGTAAACAATGAGCAAAATATATTGTTATTATATGGCAAAATAATTAGACCTCCACAAACAGTTTCTGGTATTTTGGGTTTTCTTTTAGAAGGAAATGCTAATTTTCTTTACAAGTATTTTTTATTCTTGTTCTACTGTTCAGATTCAAATCCCTTAAGGTTTTAATCTAAATTAATTTTTTTATATAGAAATAAAGTCTAACATGAACTCAGCAATTATGCAATTATTGTATATATTCAATGATATCAGCTATAAGCCAATAATTGCAGGCCTCTTTTTATCTTTAGAAAAAAAGAATGCAGAAACCAATACACATCAGTGATTTTTTTCAGTTTATATAATATCTCTCAACTCCAGACATCATCATATAAGTATTAAATATCCACTACCAAAAGAAAATCAAAAACTTTGTTAATATTTATATGGGTCCTAATATCTAATTAATGAAACTTGGGAAAGTCAATGATGCATATTAAATTCTTTTTTATTCTATGCTCATTCCGTAAAATGACTTATTTTTTTAACTTTGATATCATCATTTAATGTTGACTATTATAATGAAAATAATCTTTCCTTAAAAATAAATTGAAAAGATGATATTATCTTAGATGGTGCAATTTTGTCCTTATATAATTTTGAAATGGACATTAAATATATTAATTAATATTTAAAAATATAGACAAAAAAAACATATTCAAAATTTACATTGGTTTAAAAATATAGATATTTTTTATGAATTGTAATTTTAAGATTTTTTTTTTTTTTTGTAACATTAGTAAGAATTCTGTTTGTAGATATCAAAAGAAAGTATGAAGAAATCAATCCTATCATGTTTGTTCATATAAATTAAATAATTTCATATTTTTCCAACTTAGAGTGTATATATATACAGTATATATGATATTATTTTCATAGTCATAAATAAGATTTGTTTTATATACAATATATACATTGCAAGAATTAATACTATGCTTCTATGTTGCTATAAGATATGGCTAATCATGCTTCCAACTCTGTATCCGAGGCCTCACATCTGAAGTATATTATAAAGTTTAGCTGACTATGTTTTTGTTTTTTTAACAAGTACTAGGAGAATAAGAAACACAATAAAAAGAATTAATAGATTCAAATCACTTTAATTGTAATTTTATTATTTTCCCTTTTCATTTGTACTTGTAATTTTATTTGGCAAAACGTTTTTAATGTCAGCAATTGAAAAGATTGTTATATTCCTCTTATGAAATATTTACTTTTATTACATACAGCTGTGTATATTTTCAGTGTAGTCAAATCATGGCTACAATTGTGATAAACCACACTGAAAATATATTCAACTGTATCTAAGAAGTAAATATTTCATACAAGGAAAATAAAAATCTTTTCAATTGTGAATGTTAAAAACTTGCCAAATAAAATTTAATTATGGTTATATAAAACAAATTTAAGCTTGTTAGGCTTTAACAAGATATGGAAATACATTGTATTTAGCCTTGATTTGCGTGATTAGAGTATTTTCTTATTGCTTTTTTTATAAGCTATAGTGGCTATCTTACAATGAATGTGACTAGGATACTACATCTAAAAAAGCACTCATAATTCAAGTGAATAAAATGAAGTAAACAATTATTATTATTAATTTTATATATGTATATGTGTGGTTAAATTCTTTTTTGCTAAATATATGATGAATTTTTGAATATTTTTCTTTTTGCAATATTCCAAATGGGAAAAGCCTTAGTTTTATTAATTTTCCATCTTATTTTTTTAAACTATGATGCATACTTTCATTTCTATCTATTTACTACATTTAATTTACTTACTGCTCTTTTTCTCTGTGGAAGGCACCTCTGTGGTCTCTTTTGTGGGAGAAACATTTTCTTCACTTGGACAAGCTAAAGAAGTACACACCCAATTTCCACAAGCACAGACACTATTCAAAACAATATTAACAATAAAGAAAATAATATTGATGAATTTAAAATTGAATAACATAGTAAAGATGATCTTACCAGTTGTTGCATTTTACTTTTGTTTCTGCTCCATCACTGTATGTTTTATCTTCCAACGCACATTCTATTAAATATATATATATTGTAACGATGTATAAATATGTCATTACATTAATTTAAAATAAAAACTTAAAAGTTCGCAAATAAAAGTAAAAAACTAAACGCTAAAATTAAAATGTTTGTTAAACGTATATACATTTGCACAGAGGCCAAACTTTAAAAATATTTTTTTTAAAAAAACAAATAAGTATTTGAACGTACTTTTTTATAAAAAAGTACAAGATTTAAAAATAAAAACAGGTATTAATTAATGTAATCTGTAAATGGAAATGATTGTTTATGAATTATCGAAAACCAAACTGGCCCTTGGGCTCTTGTATAATTAAAATGATCTGATGAAAGATAGATAAGAAAATAAAGAGAAATTAGCTTGACCAATGGAAGCACTAAGCCTTGGCTCAGACCCTAATGAAAGTGATGGATTAGTGACGTTTTGTTGATTGAATCCGTGTGGATAATATAAAAAGGGAAATACAGTTTTTTCTGACAGTTCCAGCATTTTGTGTTTGAGAGATGTGGTAGGACGCACATACCACACTCTCTATTTAAAAAAAAAATGAAAAGACTGTGATACCTTGAACCAGCTATTGCCATCTCCAGAACATTATCTTCCAATGGAGGCGTCACAGGAATTAAAAGCAGAAACCTGGACTCTTCTACCATGAGCTATGAACTTTACAAATTAACAACAACAAAAAAAAGTAATTAAGAACTTTCGTCATTGTTTTTTTTAAAGATTCAGCTAATTTAAATTTTAAAATGAACTCTTATTTGATTTTCAAATTAATAATTGATTGTTTAAATTTATATAGTTAAGTTTTGCTAAAATCATTTCCATTTTATTATTTTTATTTGTAGTAATATTTATTGTAGAAATTATTAAATGCATTACATTTAAGTTGGGTATAGACGTTGCATAGATTCGTTAGCGGTTGATTATGTTGTGGTTTTCACAGTCGATTAGAATATATAAGTCAACGATGTCACTGTGGTGTCTTATGATGAACACCAAAGGGTCTCCTGTATTCCCTCAGCAATTGACGTTATCGATTGACTTTGTATTTTGATCGGTTGTGTTTAATTTGGAATGTTTTTGACTGTGGAATCTATGCAGCCGATCTATACTCGACATTATAAAACAAATTGTATAAAAATAATCTGTGCGAACGTATTTAAATGTTAAATTTAAGTCGGGCGTGAATGGCTATATAGTTTTGTAAAGTTATATTAAGGGAGGGTAATCTTAGGTTATTCGTTTCGTAGTTGAATTGGCTCAATGGATTGGATATATTTGTGTAATTAGTAGATGTAGTATGAGATCCGCTACGTGCAGGATTGTGTATATACGCCTCACACCTTCTGTTTGCCTATGGATGGGTTTGTAAGATGGCAAAGGACCGCGATCCATTCCTATGGAGTTTTATGTTTATTGTTCTACTCGCCAACAGATGTGACATTCCTGTTGGTGGAGAGACAATGTCTTCTCTAATTCTACTTACTGATCAGATGTACATTCCTGACAGTATAGTATTTTGTGTTGTCGTATTTTCATGCTACATTGAATACATAAATGTATCAGATGGATTGGCGCCGGTTTGATTGCAAATTTTTTGGCCTAAGGTTAAATAAGGGATAGAATATTTTCTTTTCAAATGCAGGTCTATGTAGTCTATTCATACTCGACTATCTAAATAAAATATTAAACTCATTGAAACTTAGTTAAATGTAAAATTAAAAGTTAATATAAAATCTAAAATGTTAAACTTATTCCTCAAATTAGAATGATTTTATATGTGCGTAAATAAATATTTTTATGTGTTAATTTCTGGCAGTGGCTTTTATTTATTTATATTTAAGATATAAATTAAGATATAGATTTTTATCTCTGCATCTCCACTGAGCTAGTGACTTGGGCTAACGATCTGAATATTTAAATAAAGTGGAATCTTAACAGCGCGTATCTGCCTACTCTATAAATTTTTCTAGGTTTAAATGCCTAGATGGCGCCCTGTAGAGCAGATACGTAGATTGCTGTCTCCACTATTGTTTGGATCATTATAATTGGCGTCCCAAGTGTGGCCTTACCTCAGAGATTGACCCTGAGAAGGGGAATTGATGATGATGAAATTTTCTATCTTTAATAAATCACGAATGCCCTGAGAATTTTAAAAGTGAATCATGCAAATAACATTTGTTGTTTTTTCTGAAATAAGTACATTTTTGTACTAACGTAAAGTTATAGCCAGATGTTTAATAAACCACTAGTACTTTTGAAAATAAATCATGCCCATAATATTTTTTCTGAAATTAGTATAAATATATTTGTTGTATTGACGTGGAGTTGCAGTTTGAAGTTTTGTTTAAAAAGTGCTGCCAGTAAGAAAAATTGCGCATATGTAGAGATAAATTCGAGGAATAAAAACTAATAAATAAAACGTAATAATAAATCTAAATCATTTTTTTTTTTAAAAAAAAAAAGTCTTGTTAAATTAAAATCTAATCGTTCAACTTGCCTAAGTAATAGTTAAAGGTAGGAGAAATGAAACTTGGAAGGAAGGGGGCAGAAATTTAGCTGGTAATAGGGAATCAACAGTCAACATTTTTTTTAATCATTATATTTGTGTGTAATTACTGTTTTGTCTTTTAAAAAAAAAGTTTTGTCCTTTTGAAATTTTCATATATAATCAATTTGTGTAGCGAAATTACTAACACTAAGTAAAGTCTTTTTTTTTTTTTAAAGGTTTTTTGTTTTTTGAGGAAGTTTATTGATATGTCATCATCATCATCATTATCAACCATTATCAATCCACTGCAGGATGAAGGTCTCTCCAAGTTTAATCCATCTTCTCTGATCTTTAGCTTCTCTTCTCCACATCACCCCTACACACTTTCTTATTTCATCCATCCATCTCACATGTGGTCTCTTTCTGGGTCTTTTACAATCCCTTGGAATCCAGTTTAAAATTTCAATTGTCCATCTATTATCATCTCTTCTAGCAATATGTCCAGCCCAACTCCACTTCAATCTTTTAATTTTTTCAATGAGGTCAGTAACACCTGTTTGTTCTCTTACCCATACATTGCGTTTTCGATCTCTTCTTGTTACTCCCAACATACATCTCTCCATACTTCTTTGAGTGGTCTGAAGTCTCTGTATTGCTCTTCTATTAAGTGTCCAAGTCTCAGATCCATAAGTAAGAACTGGTAAAACACATTTGTTAAAAACCTTCCTTTTCAAACACATAGGCATATTTCCTTTTAGTATCAAGTTATTTCTACCAAAAGCACTCCAACCAAGTTTAATTCTATGATTAATTTCCTCTATTATGTTTCCATCTGTATTAATAATCTGACCAAGGTATTTGTAACTGTTAACTTCTTCTAATTCATCATAATCAATCTTTATTTTCATATTTTGGGCAAATCGATTAAACATTACTTTAGTCTTTTTAACATTTATCTTTAGTCCTACTTTCCTACTTTCATCTGATAATTCCTGCAACATATCCTGCAGCTCTGAAGCATTATTTGCAAAAACAAATACATCATCTGCGAAATCTAAATGACTTAAATAATCTCCATTTACTTTCACTCCTTTAGTTTCCCATTTTAATCTACAAAATACTTCTTGCAGCACTGCTGTAAAAAGTTTTGGAGATATGGAGTCACCTTGTCTTACACCTTTCTCAATGTTGACTTTACCAGTCTCATTATGTAATCTAATTTTTTGCTGTTGCATTTTTATAAATATTCTTTAAAATATGACAATATCCTGGATCTATACCTTGATGATCCAATGCTTTAATCACTGAAGAAATGTTTATAGAATCAAATGCCTTTTCATAATCTACAAATCCAAAACATAATGACAACTCATATTCATTTGTCCTTTCTATAACTTCTCTCAATACCTGGATATGATCTATTGTACTAAAACCACTTTTAAATCCAGCTTGTTCTCTTGGTTGGTGGAAATCCAATGTTCTCTGTAGACGAGTTGTAATTATCTTGGTAAAAATTTTATATAAAACTGATAAAAGGCTGATAGGTCTGTAATTTCTAATATCTTCTTTATCACCTTTTTTAAATATTAATATTATTACTGCATTCTTCCAATCATCCAGTACATCTTTATCATTTAGACATTTGGTATATAACTTTTCTAAAAAAATTTCTATTTCTTCACCTGCTTCTTTTAATATATCAATTATAATTCCATCATTACCTGGAGCCTTTCCTTTCTTCATACATTTAATTGCATATCTCACTTCTTCATTTAAAATTCTGGGCAATTCGGAAGATGTAATAGATATAGGACTTTTTATTTAGGTACTTACAACTGCAGATCACTTTCAAGTGAAGGAAGATTACAAGAATTAGAAGAAGAACTTTCTTATATTAAATGGGACATTATTGGACTTTGTGAAGTTAGAAGAAAAGGTGAAGAGACAATTGATTTAAAAAATGGACATATACTCTATTATAAAGGCACAAATATTGAAAATACAAGTAGAATAGGATTCATTATAAATAAAAAGTGGAAGAACAATATTGTGGAGATTGATGGTGTGTCAGACAGAGTGGCAAGATTAGTTATACAACTTAATAGCAGATACCAAATGCAGATAATTCAGGTTTATGCCCCAACAAGTTCTCATAGTGATGAAGTAGTAGAAGATTTTTATATGGATGTACAAAAGGCTTTTGATCAGAGTAAACAACATTTTAAAATTGTTATGGGAGACTTTAATGCTAGAATTGGTAAACAAATGAAAGATAAAAGTGCTGTAGGTAATTTTGGTTATGGTAATAGAAATGAGAGAGGACATAGACTTGTGGAGTTTGCAGAAAAAGAAAAACTTTATATTATCAATTCTTTTTTTTTGAGAAAAATGTTAAAAGGAAATGGACATGGAAGCATCCAAATGAAGGTACAGCAGAATTGGATTATATTTTGACTAACAGGAAATACATATTTCAAGATTGTAATGTTCTTAATAAATTTAACACAGGAAGTGATCATCGATTAGTAAGGTGTAAGATACGTGTTAATGTAACACTAGAAAGACAAAAATTATTAAGAAAAACAATATTTACAGTTGATATTCCTAATCTTCAGAAAACATTCTAATGAATTTAAATTAGAACTTAAAAATCGGTTTCAAGTATTAGTAGATTTTGAACAGGATTCAGATTTGAATGAAATTAATATGAAAATAACTGATACACTTTTAAAAACTGCAACAAAGATAGCTGGTAGAAAAAAGCAGCAATTGACCAATAAAATTTCTACTGAGACTAGAGAATTTATGAAGAAAAGAAGGAATATGAAGATATACAAAAATGATGCATTAAAAAGAATTGAATATCTCGAATTTTGTAAAATAGTGCGGAAAAGAATTGAAAATGATATGAGAAAGTATGACTGTGAACTAGCAAGGAAAGCTGTAGAAGAAAATAAAAGTCTTAAGAATGTAAAACAACATTTTGGTATTGGTAGGAAATTTATATCTGCAATAAGAAAAAAAGATGGAATTATTACTAAAAAGAGAGATGACATTATGAAATTGGTTGAAGATTTTTATCAAGAATTATATAGTAATAAAGAACAAGTACCTCCTATTGATATGTAACGATATATAAATATGTCGTTACATTAATTTAAAATAAAAACTTAAAAGTTCGCAAATAAAAGTAAAAAACTAAACGCTAAAATTAAAATGTTTGTTAAACGTATATACATTCGCACAGAGGCCAAACTTTAAAAATATTTTTTTTAAAAAAACAAATAAGTATTTGAACGTACTTTTTTATAAAAAAGTACAAGATTTAAAAATAAAAACAGGTATTAATTAATGTAATCTGTAAATGGAAATGATTGTTTATGAATTATCGAAAACCAAACTGGCCCTTGGGCTCTTGTATAATTAAAATGATCTGATGAAAGATGTATAAGAAAATAAAGAGAAATTAGCTTGACCAATGGAAGCACTAAGCCTTGGCTCTGACCCTAACGAAAGTGATGGATTAGTGATGTTTTGTTGATTGAATCCGTGTGGATAATATAAAAAGGGAAATACAGTTTTTTCTGACAGTTCCAGTGTTTTGTGTTTGAGAGATGTGGTAGGATGCACATATCACACTCTCTATTTAAAAAAAAAAAAATGAAAAGACTGTGATACCTTGAACCAGCTATTGCCATCTCCAGAACATTGTCTTCCAATGGAGGCATCATGGGAATTAAAAGCAGAAACCTGGACTCTTCTACTGTGAGCTATGAACTTTACAAATTAACAACAACAAAAAAAAGTAATTAAGAACTTTCGTCATTGTTTTTTTTAAAGATTCAGCTAATTTAAATTTTAAAATGAACTCTTATTTGATTTTGAAATTAATAATTGATTGTTTAAATTTATATAGTTAAGTTTTGCTAAAATCATTTCCATTTTATTATTTTTATTTGTAGTAATATTTATTGTAGAAATTATTAAATGCATTACATTTAAGTTGGATATAGACATTGCACAGATTCGTTAGCGGTTGATTATGTTGTGGTTTTCACAGTCAATTAGAATATATAAGTCAACGATGTCACTGCGGTGTCTTATGATGAACACCAAAGGGTCTCCTGTATTCCCTCAGCAATTGACGTTATCGATTGACTTTGTATTTTGATCGGTTGTGTTTAATTTGGAATGTTTTGACCGTGGAATCTATGCAGCCGATCTATACTCGACATTATAAAACAAATTGTATAACAATAATCTGTGCGAAATTTAAATGTTAAATTTAAGTCAGGCGTGAATGGCTATATAGTTTTGTAAAGTTATATTAAGGGAGGGTAATCTTAGTTATTCATTTCGTAGTTGAATTGGTTCAATGGATTGGATATATTTGTGTAATTGTAGATGTAAATTTGTGTAATTGTAGATGTAGTATGACATCCGCTATGGGCAGAATTATATATATATGCCACACACCTTCTGTTTGCCTATGGATGGGTTTGTAAGACGGCAAAGGACCGCAGTCCATTCCTATGGAGTTTTATGTTTATTGTTCTACTCGCCAACAGATGTAGCATTCCTGGTTGGTAGAGAGACAATTTTTTCTCTAATTCTACTTGCTGTTCAGATGTACATTCCTGACAGTATAGTATTTTGTGTTGTCATATTTTCATGCTACATTGAATACATAAATGTATCAGATGGATTGGCGCCGGTTTGATTGTGAAATTTGTTGCCTAAGGTTAAATCAGGGAAGAATATTTTCTTTTCAAATGCAGATCTATGTAGTCTATTCATACTCGACTCACTAAATAAATATTAAACTCATGGTTGTAATTTACTTAAATGTAAAACTAAAGATTAATAGAAAAATCTAAAATGTTGAATTTATTCCTCAAAATTTAAATGTTATTTTATATGTGCGTAAATAAATATTTTTATGTGTTAATGTCTGGCAGTGGCTTTTATTGTTTTATATTTAAGATATAAAATTTATATTTTATTATCTCTGCTACTCACTGAGCTAGTGACAATGGGCTAATGACCAAAATATAAAATAAAGTGGAATCTTAACAGCGCGTATCTGCCTACTGTATAAATTTTTTTAGGTTCAAATACCTAGATGGCGCCCTGGTAGTTGCAGATACATAGATTGCTGTCTCCACTATTGTTTTGGATTGTTATCATATATATATACATTTTACAAGAGTGTATACATAGCAACTAAATAATACAATAAGAAATACTTTGCATCAAAAGCCTGGTTTATTAGCAATTTTTTGAAGTTTTCTATTGCATTATTTATTTGATGTCCACACACTAACTATGGTGTATAATGTTTATATTTTAAATATAGTTTAAATATTTTAAATCTTTATAAAAATAGCTAATACTTAACTAATAAAAATAATAATTGAATAGTTTATTGCTTGGGAGTCATAAGAAATTTGAGCACCGGAAGTGGCAGAATTGGACCACAATCCATGGATCCAATGTCTGCCACCTATTCACAGTACTAAAACATACAGATTTAATACAATGAAAAAAATCTTTATAAGTATTAAAAAATGTAAAACCTTATGATTAACATATAATATTAAATTTAATTAAAAACCAGATAAATTGCTCCCTCCTCTAAAAGAAAATTAAAATTATGTGTACTATTTATTATACAAAATACTTTATTTTTTAAAAAGTGGATTTTATTATTATAATATATTGCAAAATAATAATTCTTTAGTTAAATGTTAAGAAAGTCTCAAGCAATGGTAAGCTATCTCCAACATTGATTTGATATAATTGTTTATACATAGAATTTTATTGTCTAACAACATCATGCAACTTTCAGATAAAGAACACCTACTTATATAAAATGTTTATTAAACAAGCAAAACTCTTCAAACAGTAGTGCCACCTTGTGCCAACCAGAGTAATCGATGGATGCCAGAAGGCTTGTGCATAAAATTCCTATCTAGTGCCTACTCATCCAATATGCCCAGACTAGTTTCTGGCTTGTGGCCTTCATCAGTGAGGAGCCTTGGATCTGAAAGCACTGCACCTAGATCTTTGGATCTAATGCAACCCTCCAGCAGCCACCTTTTATCTCTACTTAACTACAAAACTATGAGAATAAAATTGAAAACACAATAATATTTTCAATCTAAGCTCAGTAGCTTATATAGTCATATGGGTCTGAACTCAATTCAGCACCCATACATTTTGATGTCATTGGCTTTTTAACAACCATAGCCACCACTATCCTATTAGGCAAGATTGGTGTTAAACCACTAAGCATCACATGATCACCATCTCTTATACTAGCACATAATTGTTATTAAACAAGACAAAACTCTCTATACAGTAGTGCCACCCTGTGCCAACCAGAGTAATCAATGGATGCCAGAAGGCTTGTGCTTAATAAAAAATCAATACACAGACTGCAACCATACAGCAAAGCATAAAGATATATAAAGGGAAAAGTGAAAACAAAATATATATATATCATTAACAACTTGAAAAAATAAAAAAGCTAAAAAAAAAAATTGGATTGAATATGTTGCTAGAAAAGATGACTAATAATATGCACAACTTCAGATACTAAAATGGATTCTAAAAAAAAGCTGTAGAAAGAGACTGAGTGAGATAAAGAAGTTTGCGCTCAATGATATGAAGAAATAAAATTATGAATCAAAAAATACTGAAATAAATGCAGAAGCATTGAAATATAAATATTTAAAAATGATATATGAACATGGCAAACCAAAATCATCGAACTATTTATTTTAGTAGTTAGTAAATGATGATACATAAATACTTCAAATCAAATCTACCAAATTCCTATTCATAACAAGGATAATGTGATGTGATGTATTATGGCTTCTTAAACGAAGTCAAGAATATCTCAGCAATTATGCCCAGATAAACCTGTTAACCACTTTCTTTTACATTCCCCACTCTAAATTTACCCATAATCTGCTCTATCCCATTTCCACAACATAATTTTTGTCAACTCTATAACCTTTATATCTAAATCCCCCTTATCTTTTCCCAAACCCAGCAGAAAAACCAATAATTCACTTTCTGTATAATCACTCTTTTCATATTTATTTTTCCACAACTTCATTATATGTACCCTTTCTGTTTTCAAACATTTACATTCAATTAACAAATGCCTAATATTTTCAATTCCTTCCTTACATAATTTACAAAATAAATCACCCATATTTTTCCATTTACATGTATATTCTTTTGTAGTTAAAGATCCCGTTCGAGCCTTAAACAATAAACTACTTTCCTTACTATTATCATATATTAACTCACACCTAATATTCTGTTTATTTCTATATATATTTAAACTCTTTTTACTCTCCATACTATTTCTCCATCTCTCTAACTCCCTAGTCTTTATTAATAAATTTATTCTTTTATCCCATTCCTTACTACTATAACATTCAATAATCCTCTTAACACAATCATCCCATCTTTTGTACAAATATACTGATATAAATTCTTTATCCAAATCTTTTGCATACTGCATTACCTTTCTCACCCACCTTGTTACCTGCCTTTTACTCATAACCCAATTAAATACTATTTTAGCTATTCTTTTATTATCCATAAACTGCAATCTACCAAACATTTTCATTTTACTTTTTGCATCTCTCATATGAAAACTTGACCATCCCATTTCTCCTTGAATTACCTCCCTTGCTGTCCATACTTCTGCATCCAATGCATGTCTTCCTACTTCCCTTTGAGCTTTTTCTAAATAATCTAATATCTTTTTACTAACATATAATGCATCATTACCATATGTTAACCCTGCTACTGCAACTCCTTTCCATATAATTCTAGCTACATCATATTTATTATATGAAAATACTGTTAATTTCTTTATCAATTCCTTTCTTTTCTTTGCTTCTTTTATCAATTTTTTCTCCCATTCATCCAAATAATTTTTCTGATTACTTAAAATAATTCCCAAATAACTATATCTATTCACCACACTTAACTTAATATCTCCCAATAAAAATTCTACATCTTCTCTTTCCTCAGTATTAACCATCATTATATTTGATTTTTCTTCACTAAATTTAATCCCCATCTCTTTACCCACCCTTGCACATGTCCTCAACATAACTTCCATATCTTCTCTTTTTTCTGCACACAAAAATATATCATCCGCAAAAAAAAGACCTGACAAAATATATACTCCCTTACTACCTATTAACGGTATCTCTATCCCTCTTCCTAATCTTTCTATTGCTCTTTCCATTTCACTCAAATACAACACAAACAAAATAGGTGACATAGGGCATCCTTGCCTTAGTCCCACACCATTTTTAACTTTAATTGATTCTATATTCTATACTCTCCATACAGTAGTGCCACCTGTGCCAACCAGAGTAATCACTGGATACCAGAAGGCTTGTGCATAAAATCCCTATCTAATGCCTATTCATCCAATATCCCCAGACTAGTTTCTGGCTTACCAATTAAGATCCTCAAACTTATCTTTGACAGTAAGAAATTAGAAATCCTGAGTAGTATTTTTAATTATTTTAGACTTACAAATAATTAAGTTTCTTTAGTCAGCTTAAAAAAAATAATTATTTAATATTTATGAAAGGAAAAAATGTTTTAAATTTAAGTCTGATACAAAAATTTTTTTGGTTTTATCCAGACCATCTATATAAAAATATTTCCATGAATTTAAATTGAATACTAATTTTAAAATTATATTTACAGTAGATAAATAATATTAATGTCTATATTCTAATTCTTTCAATAGCTAATATTTTTTTATTAAATAAATCCACTTTTTGAATTAACATGTGATACAAAAAATATTTTTCTTCTGCCATCCAGACTTCTATATAAAACCATTTTAGTACTGATTTTAAAATGGCATACTCAGCTAAAAGGTGATCTTTATTTAAGAGTGTATATCTAGGGTTGGTATTTGAAAGCGCATGTCTAGCATTGATGAAAAAAATATTGTAAAACTAATATAAATGTTATTTATAATCATTGCAAATCAAAATAATCAAACTCCTATTTCAACAGTTAGCAAAAGATATATAAATACACAAATCAAATTATCAGACTCCTATTTCAGTAGTTGGTAAATGATGATAAATAAACATTGCAAATCAAATCAACAAACTTCTATTACAATAGTTAATAAATGGTGGCAAAATATCTGGATAAGAATTTCATTAGTATATGTAATAGAAAACAGTTGAAAAAATAAAGTTTAATGTTTTAGCAGAGAAAATTGGAAAAAAATGTTATTTTAAAAGGATTTTTTTTTTTTTTTGCTGACAATATTCTTTTTTCAGAAAGTAGAAAACTTATCAGTAGTCTCTTGATTAGATTACATAAAAAAATGGTATTTAAGTTTAATAAAAATGAATGAAACGTATTGATAATAAATTTTAAGTAAGAATGAATTGTAGACAGATATACATATTTAGGGATTGAAATAAATTTTAGAAATGAATATTTGATAATAAAAAAAAGAATGTTTTGGAAGAAAAAAATTACCCCTCCCCTCTTTTCGCATTCTCTATATTATAATATGTAATTTTAATGTGTGTATATGTAAATGTGTATACTAAACATCACATGATCACCATTTCTTATGGTTGTTCATAACTTATTAAAACAGGCAAAACTCTCCATACAGTAGTGTCACTTAGTGCAAGCCAGAGTAATCAATGGATGCCAGAAAGCTTGTGCATAAAATCCCTATCTAGTGCCTACACATGCAATATCCCCAGACTAGTTTCTAGCTTGTGGCTTTTGTCAGTGAGGAGGCTTGAGTTTGAGAGCACTGCACCTAGATCTTAGGATCTAATGCAATCCTCCAGAAGCCACCTTTAATCTCTACTTAACTACAAAACTATGAGAATAAAATTGAAAATATAATAATATTTCAATCCAATCTCATTAGCTTATATAGTCATATAGGTCTGAACTCAGTTCAGTATCCATAAATTTTGGCTCTTTAATAACCATAGCCACCATTATTCTATTAGGCAGGATTGCCTAATATGACTATATAACCTAATGAGCTTGGATTGAAAATATTATTATTTTAAATTTTATTCTCATAGTTTTGTAGTTAAGTAGAAATAAAAGGTGGCTGCTGGAGGGTTATATTAGATCCTAAGATCTAGGTGCAGTGCTCTCAAATCCAAGGCTCCTCACTGACAAAAGCCACAAGCTAAAAACTAGTCTGGGGATATTGGATGAATAGGCACTAGGGGATATTATGCACAAGCCTTCTGGCATTCATTGATTACTCTGGCTTGCACTGAGTGGCACTAGAGTTTTGCCTGTTTTAACAACAGTTATGAGCAAGCATAAGAAATGGTGATCATGTGATGTTTAGTGGTTTAATACCAATCCTGCCTAATAGGATAGTGTTGGCTATGGTTATTAAAGAACTAAAGACACTAAAATGTATGGGAACTGAACTGAATTCAGACCTATATGACTATATAAACTAATGAGCTTGGATTGAAAATATTATTGTGTTTTCCAATTAAATAAAGATAAAAGGTGGCTGCTGGAGGGTTGCATTAGATCCTAATATCTAGGTGCAGTGCTCTCAAATCCAAGGCTCCTCACTGATAAAAGCCACAAGCTAGAAACTAGTCTGTGAATATTGGATGGGTAGAATAGAGATTTTATGCACAAGCCTTCTGGCATCCATTGATTACTCTGAATTTCACTGAGTGGCATTACTGTATGGAGAGTTTTACCTGTTTTAAATGTGTATACTACTGCATGTACATATTATAAACAAGTATACCACACATATAAATAGGTATATACATATTTTATATGAAGTGTGAAGTAGAAAATTAAAATATATCAAATTTAAATTTATTTATTAAATCCCTTTTTTAAAAAAAAAATTATGCTGGGAAACATATATATGTGATTGTATTTGCTTATACAGGATATAAAGTATATTAAATTTTCAAAAGGAATTGGTATTTCAGACTTAAACGTAAAGTAATAAATGGTATATTTGAAAAAGAAAAAAAGTAATGGATCTTAATGAAAAAGATAAATGAAATTGTAAAATCCCACACTAGAAAACAATAAATGTAAAGATATGCTGGCTGAGTTAGGATAATAGTTTGAACTAATAAACATCACATGATCAGTATTTGTTATGTTTGCTTATAACTGTTATTAAAACAGGCAAAACTCTCCAAACAATATTGCTCTCAGATCCAAGACTCCTCACTGACAAAACCACAAGCCAGAAACTAGTCTGGGGATATTGGATCAATAGGCACTAGGCATCCATTGATTACTCTGGCTTGCACTGAGTGGCAATACTATATGGAGAGTTTTGCTTTTTTTGATAATAGTTTGATATGTATGTCAAGATCTTTAAAAACTAAGGAAAGGAAGTGAAAAATAAATTAAAAAGTATTCTGATAGATCAATATTAAAAAATGAGAATAGAATTATGAAAATTTTTTTAAAATGAATAATGGGAAAAAGAGAAACAAAATGAGTTTAAACTGATAAAATTTGCTAGATTATTCCACAACAATTATCTTTCTGTATATACAAGAAGGCAAAAATATGCACGATAATGATTATTCCAAAAATCCCCCTTTTTTTTTTCAAATTTAACTTAAAAAATATTAATTTATGAATTACATATATAAAAAAATGTGTTATTATTAAATTAGTTCAGTGATAAATAAAATTTAAAAAGGAAAAAGGAGTAACATAATTTACTTACTAATATGATATTTGGTGAAATAATTTGTTATTTAAAACTAAAACAGGACTTTTAAAAACTAAAAAAAAAAAGATTGACAAAGGAAAGTGATGTAAGTAACTGAAACAATATGTTATAAAAAAACATAAGACTCATAATTTTGGAATGTGTTGTTTCAAGAAAGTGAGAAACATTAGGTTATTGGAAGAGAAAAAATGGACAATATGTTTATGGTTTTAAATATGAATTATGTAATGATGCACTAAATCCATGAAAATATTACATGAATACATAACTTATTACATAAAAAAATTATAGTGTGAATATATTTCTACAAATATCACAACCTTTGAGAGTCAAATATATGATGTTAGACTTCAAAGATACATGAAAAGTCTTGGTTTCTTTTCTGGATTTAGATTGTGTGATATAAAATAATAACTTTGATTACATACTTTAATTGTTATTGAAAGCATTATTATATTTTTTTGATTAAAATTTACTTTTTATATGACATTAGACTTTATATCCACCTTTATTGTTAAAAAGAGGTTGCTTTGATAACAGGTTGAAATTATTGATTGTTATTGATATTGGGATTGTCTAAGTGTTCACTGATTTTAATGATATATATGTGCATGTATAATAAAACATAACTGTAAAATTAAATGTACAATTTTCACTATACTAATGTATATATAAATATAGTTATTAATTATATTAAAAATTGTAAAGATTAACTCCAATGTTTTGTTTTCTTATATAATATGATATCTGATATTTTTTATATATATTGAATTTTTTGAGTTATATTAGTGCTTTTGCCATCTCAATTTCACAATATTGAAAATATTCACCAGTGGTAAATTCAATCCAGCATTTCCCATTATACATGCATTTCACGAGAAGCACCACCTTCAGATGTCCTATAGATATCAATCATCTGAATTTCCATGCCTATAATTGAAGTTTAATACCCTTCATTACACCACTTTCATACAAAGTGGGAAATAGTTTCTGTATACCTTTAGCACACTAAGTTAAGATAAAACAGGAAGTGATAAAAACAAAAAAGTATATACAAATTTAATAATATACAAAGATATAATCATTAAAACCAGCCAATCCCAATATCAATAACAATCAACTATCTCAAACTGTTGTCAAGGCAATTTCCTTTTAATAATAAAGATGTAATAAAATAATGATTAACAACTCCAGTTAATGTGAGAATATAGAATTAAATCCATTTTTTTATATCTCATAAAATAGATTCAATTTTATATTACACATGATAAATGTTGATTAATCATATATATATATAATAAAAATAATAATATAACGTTTATTTATTTAGTGTTTGTGTCAGCACATTGAAATTCAACACCCATAATATATTATAAAAGGTATCATATTTATTATTATTTACTATAGTTATTACATAATGGACATTTTATTATAAGTATTAAGAATTTCTGACTTATAAGTGTTCTTTCATTCTATGTAAGATCTTTATTAAAATTATTATAATTTGTCTATAGTGAATTTTGGAGTAGATTGGAAAATTATGATTTAAGTAGTATAAACAAATAAATCCGTTACTTTATCTCTGCCTTCCCTCACTAACAATATACTTTTAATTAAAAAAAGTCAGTTACTATAAAACAAACAAAATATATATATAACTTTTTGTTAACTTTTAGCTAACTAAGATTGGACAAGTACTTAAAAAAAAAAAAATCTAACGAAAAGATTTTAATTCACATACAGTCTTGTCATTATTTACAACACAACAATAATAGCTTTAACAAGGATGAATGAGTTTCATCACAACGATGACAGTCTATTTCAGCAGAAAGGATTGTGGATTTACATCTTTTAAAGTACTTTGACTGCTGAACATAAAAATGTCTCAACATGAAAAACTGATGTACAATTATGGTCGGCCGAAAAATTTGTTTAATTTCAAAATACATATATATATATATTCATATCTTTATGGGTTAACAAAATTAATAATTATTTCCTACTGTATTTATTATAGCTTTTCCAAATGCATTTTTGATGTGGTATGTGCCATAATCATGATTATCAGCAACTGAAAATCCTAACTATGGTGCATGATACCAAAAATGCATTCAACTGAAAATAGTCAACGCAAAGCAAAGTTCTCTCTAGTATCCATTTAGGAAGTAATATATTCACTTTGTAAGATTTTCTACGATTCCACCCTCCTTTATTTTATTCTCAGATACAAATATGTAGATACCTACCCCTTAATTAGGCTGACTAAAATATTCTAAATTTTTTCGGAAATCCTCATTTACCTGAATAAAAACTCCAATTTCCATCTGTATTCAAATAATAAATCATGGACATAAAGGAATCTGCTAATCATAATTCCTCAGAACTTTTCACACATGCATACACACCCACTCAAATATATATAATAAAGAGCAAATATTTCTAAACAAGCTTATTTTATTATTATTTTTATTTATTTATTTTTATGATAAATGTTATAAGAGAAAGCATTCAAATCTTTATCTATGATTGTCCCCATACTAGTTTCGAGCTACATATATATTACAAATACACAAAATACTCACTTTTTTTTGGAGGATCATATTCAGGATTCATACAGTTTTCAAACTCTTCTATATTTAACCGCCAATCATGATCTGAATCTGCAACTTCAATCAAAGCATCGATACACAAAGCTCTGCAATCAAAACATAGTGTTCAAATAAAATGTTTACAAAGCTTAAATTAATTAATAATAACTTTAAACAGCATAGTTTCCAAATTACTAGCTTCTATGTTTTGGACAGTAAAAGATGTTTAAATTTTTATCATCTAAAACTCACACACCTAAAACAATGATAGAGAATTTCCTAAGATTTAGTCTTTGATGTCAAGTAAAAATATTTCTAATACTACCTTGGAAAATAAGTCCAAAAGAATAAGAGCTAAAAGTAATGTTATTCTTAAATCTATTACTATTAAATATTATTGACATTATAATACTCTTATCAACCAGCACTTTTGTAATCAATTACATAATCTCATGATAAGATCCAAATAGAATAATTTTAACCTGGTCATTTATGTTTCATGCAAGAAATTCAGGTCTGATCTAATAGGTATCTATTTTTTGCTGACAATGGAATTTTCAAAATTCTTCACCAACATCACAGCTTTAAAATATTTATATTTTCCCTATTTTTTTACAATGATCTAACTTCTCATATACAAAGAAAAAAACTACTTTGAAAACATGTTCTTAAATCTACTAATCTTTTCCAAATTTTTCATTCCAACTGCCAAGTGTTAATCTCTTCATTTACTAGATCCTTTATTGTTGACAAATAGTTTGAGGAGGCTAAAAGTATTTTATGTTTTCATTATCAATTGTGAAGTCAGCATTTTCTCATTTATTCATAATTCTCATCATTTTATTATTTTTCTTTAACTTCTCTGAATCTTAAGGTCTTTCATCTATCAGTGAAACATCAACTGCATTTGTATTAATGTTTCTGCTATCAATTCTGATACTATATTTATCCTCACCCAATCTGGTTTGCTTCAATACATATTCAATATCCTAGATAAAGAGTTAAAGTGACATTACATAATCCCATTTAATTTTTTCACTAATGTAAAATGAGTCTATTTGGTTGTATACTGTTTTAATTATACAGTAATTTCTAATTCTATATGGGGATTTCTCATAAGAACAATAAAATATTTTGGTACAGCCAATTTTCTAAAAGTATTCTATAATTTAACATATTAATGGAATCAGAAATTTTGCTGTATTCAATAAAATGTATAGATTTCTTTGTTATTCCTTCAGTTATTCTATAATCTATCATATATCAACTGTAATGCCTCTCATTTTTGATTTTTACTGAAACCATTCTGTAAACCTAGCAGTTCTCTTTCAATCTGCTTTACCACCTTCAGAATAATTTTACTTTTATAGTGTATAATATTTGAAATACAGGCATTCTTCATATACCTGGAGCTTAATTGTAAATATAGAAAATTTGAACTCAAACTTTCAAGCACTCTTCGACTATCCATGCTATATCATACCACTGATACACATGACCTCACACATGTAGAAAAGATAAATAATCACCAATATATGTATTTCATGTTGAACCAGCACTCATCAATTGGTCCAGATTATCATCTCCCACACACATATATAATCAGTGCTCAGTTTTATATTAAGATAGCAAATCTTCATACTTTAATGGACAGGCTTCAATCCACCCCAACCTCCAATTCTTCAGTCAACCATACCATTGAAAATCTGATGATGGAAAGTCCAAATACCATGCTGATGCCAATATTATTGCCATGCTCATATTGACATCAAGTCACTCTGACCCCTCATATATAGGACATTATCCATTTAAATATATAAAAGAGGGATGGGCATAAAAATTATGGTATGGCAGTTATACTCTGTCAAGATTCCTTTATTCTTTGGCATATAAATAAACATTGGATTTTTTTTCAATCTTTAAATTATTTTTCAGACTACTTTGCATTATTTGATCAATAATTTTATTGATTGTTATATAATCTGCAAAATGTCTAACATTGCCATTAATTTCAGTGTTTTGGGGGCAATTATCTAAAGACTAACCTAACCTCATTTCTCATTTTTGAAGATTTTTTTGATGTAGGTTATTTGATCAAAAATATTTTTGCATGTGGCTTTGTAATATAATTTTCTGCATATCTTTTTCATTTCAATTGTAATCTGTTCATTGATATTTTTCAGCAAACCTATTCATATCCGAACTTCCATTTGATCTCACAAATTTTTTATTTAGAAACTATTATTATTCAACCTTGATTCTATTTTCAATGTTTGTGCAAATATTGTTATAATAATAGCTTCTTGTAGTTTATAAATGATATCAATAAATTAAAAATCCTTCTCTTTTTTCTTTTCAAAAACTTTATTTTCTTATATCAATACTGATCATATATATATATATTTATATAATATAAAACTCCAACGTTTCAACTGTTTTTATCTTCATACAGTCATTTTTAAGGATATCTCTCTTCCACTGCTATTTTTTATTACTCTTTCTTTTATATTATAATGGTCTTAGAAAATTTTTATTTAGTTTTCTTAAAAGATCTCAATTCTTTCTAATTTTATCTTTTCTGTTTTGTGGTTACCCATGTATATTATGACAATCATTTTGAATTTACTGGAAAATTTTTCCATCTTACTAAACCATTTTTTATATTCCTCTTTATTTATTCATTTGACTACTATCCATAATTTTTGGATTCATTAATAATAATAAATTTTCAAACCAATTTCTGATGTTATTTCTACAGAAAATAGGTATGTTTGTATTTATTATCATAGATATATATGCTTCCTGTCAGTTTATTATTACCTTACATTCTGTTCTAATGAAATGTCTTTAATTTAGTAAAACTTGTATTCATGTTTGTTTATTTTATAAGTCACAATTTTATTATCTAATACATAAATTAATAACTTTTTTTGATTTTTTTTTTCTCTTTTTGTTTTCCTGTTTATTTTTAAAATTTGTCAAAATATCCATTATACATACATCTTAGTTGAATCATTCACTACTATAGTTGCAGAATCTTACTTTCTTTGTAAAAAATTTCAAAGTGCTCATGCAGTCATTAGATAGAAATAAATAAAATATTTACACAATTAGTTTCTCATGAAGTTATATGATATTAAAGCAGTAAAATAGAAAGATTGAGTTTCAATCCAGAAATGTTTAACTCTCAACTCTGTATTTTTACCACTGTACTAAAAATGCAGAATGTGGGTGGAAATAATATACAAGACAATGATTATTAAAAAATAAACTTTTTTTCCAATAAATAATCATTTTTTAATATTTAAAATGACTTATTATCAAATAACCATCATTTAATGAATCAATATTACAATTTGCTTTGCAAATTTTAAAGTTAATTTTAGATATGTATATTAAATATGTTGAAGACCATTCAGAAAATTCTAGAATGTTTCAAATAAAGTTTTATTTTATTTACTTAAAAGCCAGTCACTATCAGAATAAAGCTCCTATATTCTTAATGCATGCTCCTGGCACCCCCCCCCCCACCATTTTTGAAACTCTCTACAAAAGTGTTCTTCAATTTACAAATATCATAAAAATAAATATTTTTAAAATAAATAACAACAACAAAATTCCACACACAATTAAGGACAGTAGAAAAGTATGGTATTGCGACATTCCAAGGCTTCAGTTACCAATCTAAGAAATGTAAAACTAAAAATTTTCTTTTATGATCTATATTAAATCTGGAAACTTTTTCAAAAAACATATAACTATTTTTTAAAAAAAAAAATTCTTTAGTTATATTAATAAATAACAAATAATATAAAATTAGCTAAATAAAATAAGTACTAAATTCTCATCATAAAAAGTTCACTATTTTATTTGACAAATGCATTTCTTTTTTTGATTACAGATAATTGGATATTGATTTTGATAGATATTTTTAGCTGTTTTAATTCTGTTTATTTTAATTTGTCTGCTGCTTTCGTTTGCTAGTTCCATTTAATTTCCTATAAAATTTAAAATTATGCATAGATATCATATTATTATAATGCTATTTTTGAAACTGAAAAAAAAAAAAAAAGATTGCTCTAATTTGGTAATTAAGAAATTTGCAATTCTAAATATTCAAAATTACATAAGTATTTTTTTAAAAAAAAAATAAAGTCACTAAGATATAATATTTTCTGCAATATTTTTTTTTTAATTGTCACTAAAATGTCACTCACTGCTGTTTCTTTGTAAGATGAATCATTTTTATTTATTTATATTTTTGGTAATAAAATTTGCTCCTTCTCAAGAGAAACGTCCTTATAAAAGAAATATCAATGTGAATGAAGAGATTTGCAAACTTCAAAGAAACTGAGAAGCATACCATCAATAGCTAAGCAACCCTGAAGAGTTGATCAGCCATAAAGGACTCATTGAAAGACCAGACAAAATACCGCCAACAATACATTATAACTTTAAGTGTAAAAATATGTAAGCTGAGGGATGTTAAGACAGAATGCAGGCAGAGTATATAAAATAATTTGATAAAACTTTCATAATTTTCTTCCATGCTCATTTGAGACAAATGATAATTTAATAGAAGTGAAATCAACTGGAAAAATTCCTTTTAATAATTTTATTACCAGTTATATTTATACATTTTTTGACTATCTTTTTTAGGTACTAAAAATTCTACCAGGAAGGAATTTCAAGTTTGTTATAGATTTTACTATGCATAACTGTGAGTTTGATAAGTCCGTTCCCATTGCTGTTATCTCAATTTAACAGAAGGTAAATTAGTTGAAATTTTTTTTTACCATTGATTGTATTTATGATTTTCTGATTCTTTTTTTTAGGTTCCTTCACATTTTTTGTGGTAGATGATTCCTAAATAAGGTTATACAAGCATATAAACATTTATCAGCTAAAAACTCTACCCCAAATACAATTTCAAGTTTTATTATATTGCCTTATGGAAGATTACAATTGTGAATTCTGAGTTTGCTAATTATGTTCCATTGCTGCAATCTCAATTTATCAGAAGGTTTGTATTTATAATTTTTTAAAACTCTTGTCTGAATAAGCTTGTAATTTTGCATGCATAATATTCAGAATGACAAACTTAATGGTTAGAAGTCCATAAAAGCAAGAGCTTTCCCTTAATAATTACCCTTTTATAACATTTTCGAAATTAACTTTTTTTAGCATGAAAATAACAAAATCAAATATATTAGTTAATTCATTAAATAAAGCATAACCAATAATTATATAATGTTGTGCTCTGATAATGTTTTCTCTTACTGGAAAATCTTTGTCATGTATATAAGCATTGCAGAAGCAATTTTTAAATTAAATATACATTATAATAAGAACTTATGCTAAAAAAATGTGCCAGCATAATGTGACAGTAATTTTGTAGTCTATATTTTCCCCATATTAATTGTATATTGAGCATTGTTTTGCATTTAGAAAGTTGATAAAGATAATAAGTTAACAAGAATTTATTCAGAAATATAATACATATTGTTTTTAAATATGTTAATCTAAAAACTATGGTTAATAGTTGATGAAAATGTTTTTTTTTTCTAGCTCATATAACTTTACACAAATATATGAATTAAAGTTTATTTATAAGTATTAAAAAAAAAAATGCATGAATATGTTGTGTATAAACATTAGTGTGTTCAAACAGATAGTATAATGCCAACTCTTTAATGCAAGCAGTTCTCTATTTAATTTCAAAGATTATACAAAGATGTTAGTAATAGAATTAATTCACATTTTATATAAAAAAAATACTTGTAATAATAAAATAATAAATTAAATAACTCTTAATAGCATGTATGAATATGATATTTGTCACGAACATAAGAATTAAAAAAAAAAATGGATGGCTCCCTTTCTTTCTACTCTTACTACATGCCTTTGAAGTGATCATATGACATATTAATTCTTGAGTAATTATTCTTCCATAAAAGGCAACAATAATGACATTAACATCATTAAAATACTTTTACGTGTATAAATATGTAAAACTATACATGCACGTATAATATAAAGGAAATAAAATCAATTTCAAAACTCTAGTAATTGAAGAGTTAAAAATAGTTACATATTTCGTCGCCTAATGGCACTAATGTTGTGTCTCTTTAATTACTTCTTACACTAGTAAAATTCTTTTTTAAAAAAATAAAAGAAATGACAGGTTTGTCTTTTTTTTTTTTTTAATTTGAATATTCTGTGATATTAAATTATTAAATGTATATTGATTAGTTTGTTAAATTTAATATATTTTCCGTTTATTTATATATGTCTTTTTATTGATTTTTTTTGTGGAGGGGGGGATGAGGGTGGCAGGTACTGAATGTTAGGAAAAATATGTCAGATATAAAATGAAGTGAATAATAATATAAAAAAAAGCATTTTAAATATTGATTATTATATTTTTTAAAAGGTAACTTTACAAATTTTAATAATAAACTTATGATATGAATAATATATATAATATTTGAAGAAATTGCTATTAACATAGAATTTTAAATGAAAGTTAAGATTAATTGTCTGTTTTATGCTTAGGTCATTGTATATAAATTATTAAATGAAGTTTTAAAAATATATTTTAACCCAATAAATAAATAATTTCAATGCCAGGAAAAATACATTTATAATCTACTATAAAATTATTTCCTTGTTTGTCTGTCAAGGAGTCTGAATGTCTTGTGTGATTTTCTCTAAATGATGGCTATTTGTCAAACATTTTTTGGTTATTATTAAAATGAAAACGTAATTCAAAAATTTGCACATTTTTTTAATCAGTAAATTTTAATTTTCAATCATTAAAGCATTTAAATGCTGAGAAAAATTATTGATTAAAGCTTTTTATGTGATTTTGAATAAAGTAGTTGAAAAATAAAAAATATAAGTCCAACAACTAACTTTTTAATATTGATGAAAATTTAAAAACCAAATATTTTCATCCTCTTTGAATATTCATCAACAACAAACTATCCAGTAGTCAAAAAAACTTATCATAGAGCGACATTGGGTAGAAATGTAATAAAAAATCTAAAATTTTATCTATATAATGTCATAACTGTAGAAGAGAATAAAAGTCTCAAGAGTATCTGAATAAGAAAAAAAGATGGAATTATTAAAAAGAGAGATGACATCATGAAATAGATAGAAGACTTCTATCAAGAATTATACAGTAATAAAAAACAAGTACCTTCTATATCTATTATATCTTCCAAATTGCCCAGAATTTTAAATGAAGAAGTGAGATGTGCAATTAAATTTATGAAGATAGGAAGAGCTCCAGGTAATGATGAAATTATAACTAATATATTAAAAGCAGATGAAGAAATAGAAATTTTTTTTAGTAAAGTTATATACCAAATGTCTAAATGATAAAGATGTACCAGAAGATTGGGAAAAGGGTCATAAAGAAGATATTAGAAATTACAGACCTATCAGCCTTTTATCAGTTTTATACAAAATGTTTACTAAGATAATTACAGAGAACATGGGATTTCTATCAACCAAGAGAACAAGCTGGATTTAAAAGTGGTTTTAATACAGTAGATCATATCCAGGTATTGAGAGAAGTTATAGAAAGGATAAATGAATATGAGTTGCCATTATGCTTTGAATTTGTAGATTATAAAAAGGCATTTGATTCCATAAACATTTCTTCAGTGATTAAAGCATTGGATCATTAAGGTAACGATCCAGGGTATTGTCATATTAAGCCAATAAACATCACATGATCACCATTTTTTATGCTTGCTTATAACCGTTATTAAAACAGGCAAAACTCTCCATATAGTATTGCCACTCGGTGCAAGTCAGAATAATCAGTGGATGCCATAAGGCTTGTGCATAAAATCCCTATCTAGTGTCTACTTATCCAATATCCCTAGACTAGTTTCTGGCTTGTGGCCTTCGTCTTTGAGGAACCTTAGATCTGAGAGCACTGCATCTAGATCTTAGGATCTAATGCAACCCTCCAGCAGCCACCTTTTATCTCTACTTAACTACAAAACTATGAGTCTTAAATTGAAAAGTCTGGGGATATTGTATGAGTAGAAATTAGATGGAGATTTTATGCACAAGCCTTCTGGCATCCATTGATTACTTTGGCTTGCATTGAGTGGCAACACTGTGTTTTCATAACAGTTATAAGCAAGCATAAGAAATGATAATCATGTGATGCTTATTGACTTAAAACCAATCCTGCCTAATAGAATAGTGATGGCTATGGTTATTAAAGAACCAAAGACATCAAAATGTATAGTTACTGAACTGAGTTCAGATCTATATGACTATATAAGCTAATGAGCTTGGATTGAAAATATTATTGTGTTTTCAATTTAAGACTCATAGTTTCGTAGTTAAGTAAGGTGGTGGCTGGCTGCTGGAGGGTTGCATTAGATCCTAAAATCTAGGTGCAGTGCTCTCAGATGCAAGGCTCTTCACTGATGAAGTCCACAAGCCAGAAACTAGTCTAGGAATAGTGGATGAGTAGGCATTAGATGGTGATTTTATGCACAAGCCTTCTGGCTTGCACTGAGTGGCAATACTGTGTGGAGAGTTTTGCTTGTTTTAATACTGTTATATTCTGAAGAATATTTATAAAAATGCAACAGTAAAGTCAACAATGAAAAGGGTGTGAGACAGGGTGACTCCATATCTCCAAAACTTTTTACAGTAGTGCTGCAAGAAGTATTTTGTGGATTAAAATGGGAAGCTAAAGTAATGAAAGTAAATGGAGATTATTTAAGTCATTTAGCTTTTGCAGATTATGTAGCTGTTTTTAAAAATAATGCTTTAGAGATGCAGGAAATGTTGCAGGAGTTATCAGATAAAAGTAGGACTAAAGATAAATGCTAAAAGATTAAAGTAATGTTCAATGGATTTTCTCAGAATATGAAAACAAACATTGATTATGATGAGTTAGAGAAAGTTAACAGCTACAAATACATTGGTCAGATTATTAATACGGATGGAAAAATAATGGATAAAAATTAATCATAGAATTAAACTTGGTTGGAGTACTTTTAGTAGAAATAACTTGATACTAAAAGAAAATATGCCTATGTGTTTGAAAAGAAAGGTTTTTAATAAATGTGTTTTACCAGTTTTTACTTATGGATCTATGACTTGCACACTTAATAGAAGAGCAATACAAAGACTTCAGATCACTCAAAGAAGTATGGAGAGATGTATGTTAGGAGTAACAAGAAGAGATTGAAAATGCAATATATGCATAAGAGAACAAACAGGTGTTTTGATCTCATTGAAAAATTAAAAGACTGGAGTTGGGCTGGATATATTGCTAAAAGAGATGATAATAGATGGACAATTGAAATCTTAAACTGAATTCCAAGAGATTGTAAAAGACTCAGGAAGAGACCACATGTGAGATGGATGGATGAACTACGAAAGTATGCAGGGGTGATGTGGAAAAGAGAAGGTAAATATCAGAGAAGATGGATTGAACTTGGAGAGACCTTCATCCTGGAGTGGGTTGGTGGTCGAGAGATCAGCGACAAGCAGTTGTCCCAGGTTATTGGGTTCACTTCCCGGCTGATGCTATGACATATGAGAAAAAAAGTGATGATATTTAAAAATAAAGATCAAAAGTATTCAGAATATAATATTTTTATTATAAACTGCAGACAACAATTATCTTAATTCTGAATGTGGCAAAGATTGATTCAGTTAATCAAACAATTTGGGTAATCAACTATACACAAGAATATCAAGTTTATAATTAATATCGTCAATCCTTAACCTTTTTTTTTTCAATACAACTCATTGTTTCTACAAATAATTTTCCCATTTCCTTTTTCTTATAGTTTCGACTGCCCTGCAGTATTCATCAGAGCTACAAAATATTTAAACAGCTATGATTGCAAAGAAACTATGTAATTACATATATGTATTTAAATATTTTTAGCTCTGATGAAGAGATAATCAAAACTGTTAAAAAAATGAAAATAAAATTCTTTTTATAAGCAATAAGTTGTACTGAAAAAAATATTAATAAAAAGGAATATTAATTATATAAGTTAATAATCAATGCTTAGAAAATAAAAAAGTAAGAATAATAATAATATCCAGTTTACATGAAACTGAAATATAATTAGCGTAGAATTGTTGATTATTATGACTATTGCTAATGTGTTGTTAAATATGAAGCATTGTAAAATAATAATAATTGATATAAAAAATTATATACAAAATTTAAAAAAAAAACGAAACAAAACAATATATATTATATTTATTTTAAACTTATGTAATTGGTTTACAAGGTTTCAATTATAACCCCCCCCCTTTTTTTTTTACATAATCAGAAATAAATAAACAAGTAAGATAAATGGCAAAAGTAAAACTTAGAAGAACAATCAATTAACTTAATTAGGTACTATGATTTTTTTAGAGAATGGCAATGAAAATTTGGATAATAGATTACGATCCATTCAGGTGATTAACATTTAATTAATCAACCTTCTCCTATAGTTAATTCAGCAAAAATCTTTAATTATAGTCAAGCGTTGTTAGCCGAGAGGTCATCACAGCTGCCTTGCAAGCAAGTAGTTGGTTGCAGACGGTTATGGGTTCGCGTCCCGGCCGATGCTATGACATATGGAAAAATCTTCAATTATATTTTAAACTAAATTTCAACTAATATGTATTTTATGTTCAGGGTGTTTCAAAATAATATATTAAAGCTATATGAATAGATCATGATTTTAATAAATAATTTTGAGTCTATGGGAGGAATACTATTTTCAGGAAGATAATGTATTATTTCTTTATCATGATAACATCAACAACCTTGATAATAATCAGTTCTCAGAAAGTAAATAGAATATAAAGAAGATGTTAGATGACAATCTGCTATTCACAAGTTACAATATTTGAATATTAACTGCACTTTCTTAAGTTTTAATCCTACGAAGAAAATATAGCATTAGTTCTAGCATAAACTACAATATTTTTTAAGTTTAGTTAAATTCATATAGCAAACAATGTTAACATTACTACAGAATAACAAATATTAATAATTTCAATAATAGTAAATACAAAATAATTAAAACAGCAATAAAATATCAGCTACGTGCATTCTATTATAAATGACATGGCCTTTTAAATAAATATCGTGTAAAATTAAAAAAAATAAGGGACATTAAAATTGCTATACTCAAAAAAAAAAAGACTGAACAACAAAACAAACTATGTTTTAAAAAAAAATCATGAAACTGTAATGATAAAAATTGCAATATGCTCTTCTGATATGAGAGATTCAAGTTTAAGAAATTCAGATGTGAAAATTATATTAATTTATATATACATGGATGGTGCTTGTATTCTTTTTTCAATATTAGTAAATAATATTTTAATATATTAAAAAAAAAATCTTTTTCCTGTTCTATTCCATTTTATAAAAAATTCATTATTTATTTTTCCCACCAGCTTGAGAGATGCATGCTTAGCAATCAATTTATAGTGAAATAGCACTTCACTCAAACCTGCATTATGATCAACTAATGAATTACTTTTTATATTTGGGATACAAAAATAATAGATGAATCGGATTCAAGTCAACCATTAAACATATGACAATCTTGATGATGATTGGCTGTTGCTTTGCCCATTTCTTAACTTCATAGAATTTTTACTAAATGTGAATTAATTGTTTAATTAATTTCATTTTAATTGATATTTATTAGGTTTCTCTTTTCTAGTTTGTGAACATTTAGTAAATCAATAAATATTGAGTAATGCAGTCAAACTTTGATAATCAATTTCTAATTAACTGGATTGGTAAGAGGCATTATATTTGAAATTTCAACTTGCAGGTGTTATTTTTTACTTTATCCTACCTATTTACATCTATTGCCCTGAAAATTTAAACATTTTAAATTCAAGTCAACAATCTTATGTAATTATTATAAATTTTGATGACTTTAGTATTATAACTGCAGATATCTTTAACATTTTGGCAAAAGGATATTTTTTAAAAGCAAGAATTTACTGACCACTGTTTTTGCTTGCATTGATTTGATATTAAAGTCATCCTTCTTTCAACTTCAGAAGACCAATTAGCTAGAAATCAATGTTAGAAATTTTAGGGTACTGCCACTTAATATTAATTAACATTAATTTATTGTTACAACATGACTTTTCAGGTGAATGTGGATGTTACTAATATAACATAATATATAGATATATTATATTACACAAATACAGAAGATAAAGTAGTTAAGATATATTAATCTAATGTCATATATGTCAAGAGATATAGTCAGTTGGACAGCCTGTATATATATATATATAACATTGTGGAAGGAACAATTCCTCACATTTGCACTAGAATTGCCACACACTCTCAATAAACCGCTTTAAACAATAGGTGTTTTCAATTATTGGAGAGAGTGCATCTCAGTTCTAGCCTATGTATGAAGAATAATTCTTTCCACAATATTAGATATATAAATTACTATATTATTAATTAATACATATATATTATGGGGAAACTAAGATGAACTTAAGGATGAGAATGATGCAGCATTCATTTATGTATAGAACAAAACTAATTTTACAAATATGTTAGTACTTTATTATCATGAAAAAAAAGGAGGCATAGGTTCAATCCAGATATTGTTAAAATGATATTTAAAGAAGAAAATGATAAAAAGAGATAAGAAATCTGATTTATTACACAAAATGAAAAATATACTAAGTTACAAAAATAAATATTAAAATATACACTCTGATACAATGACAAAAAGATTGAATATATATTTTAGATAAACATAAATTCAACAATCTTTAAATAATATTCTGTGGGATAAAGACCTTTCCAATAAACATTTAAAGAACAACAAAGGAGGATGTATTATCTTACAAGGTCTGATAACTGCTGGGAGATGAGAGTTTGAATGTTATTGTTTTTTTATCCTTCTTTTACTCGCTGTCTGACAAATTTTGAAAGCTAGCTGGGTTAGCTATAGGCCCATTATCTGAAAAGAAATTCTAAGCCAACTTGGCCTAAATTTAAATCTAGGTCTTAGGCCTGGTATTTGGACACACCATTATTGCATCAAGAGGCTTTATATATGTGTGTGTGTATAATTTCATCAAATATCCTTAGAAATGTTAGTTTTTTATTACAACAAGTTGATGCTTTCTAATAAATTAAAAATTAATTTGAATTTGCTTTCAACATGATCTCACATTTTTAAAAGTCGTAAACTAATGTGTTGAATTGTTTTCTAGTAATGTACAATTTATAGAAGTGTGAATTGTTTTACAGTTTTTATATCCTCTGTTTATTATTTAAATATATGATAAAAGCAAATAATCTCTATTACATAAATATTTAGTCATAATATGTAACTTATTATGATATAATTTATTTGATTGTATGTTTTTATCATTGCAATTTTAAATAATTACAGTCAAGTTTAAAAACTAGCTCACAAAATTCATAAAAATTAATGATCAATTCACATAATTCATTATAAAATGATTCCAAGATTTTAGTGTTAACAATATTACCATTAAAAGATGAAGGTTACTATTATTTGATTATCATTTGAACATAACTTTAATGTTGCCCTGCAGAGTTAAGCCCTGCAGTAACATGATGATCTCTAGGATTGAAGATTTCTTGATCAAAACTTGATTTGTCACTTTGGTGCACAAATATTATCTGCCTTTCCAAACAGTAACAGATTATTTTAATTAATTATGAATTAAAATAAATAATGAAACTGAAATTAATTAAAATTATGATAGATGGGAAGGCTGATAATAAAATTATATAGGTACTTGAATATTAGTCCTGCAACATGGAGCAAGTATTAGACCTGCTGCGTCTTTTCACATCAGCTGATAACTTCATAATCTTGTGATCTGACCAAAATAACTTTAAATAATTTTAGATATTTCTAATATCGATATAAATTTTCACAATTAATAATTCAATTCATTTCCAAAGGCAAATACTTAATGAATTGAAATTTGCATTATACTGTATATATATGTACATTATTTTATGAACTTATGTTAATTTAATTCCTTTCTAGTAATTATGACATGGATTTAATTTTAATTGACTTTAACTGTGGTTTATGGAATTTGTTATTCATTAAACTCTTTGCTCTTCTTTAACATAATGCAAAAATCATTCATATTATTATTTTTACTCTCATTCCATATGGTGATAATACTTAAAAGACCTATTTTCAAACAAATTTAAAGACATTCCAAAATCTTTTATTGTAACTGATTTTTTTTTTGTTGTTCTTAATTTTTTTTTTCACTGCCATAAATCATTACTGAAAGATATAATTATTTTCTCATTCCCTCTTTTTCTCAGAGTCTTTTTAAAAACCTTGGAATGTATTTTTATCAAAAATAAAAGAAAATATATATAATAAATAAAAAAACATAAAATTAGATAAAAAGATGCTTTTTTTTTCTTCTTTTAAAACGTAAACCAAGAGTGAAATAAAAATCTTATTTCTGTAACCTATTACTAAATCTTTTAATACTTACTTAAATCATCTTTGAATTCTGACCATATTTAATATATTGTAGACAATTTTATTACTCTTGTGCAATGTACTAATTTCCCTAAAATTGATGAAGTCTTATAAATTAGTTTGGGGATTATTAACATGGGCAAGCTTGGAAGGTAATATTCAGGATACTATTTTGGCTGAGGCAGACAATCCAAGAAATAGAGATCCTAGAGTTTTTTTTATTTACTCATTAATGGCTTCTTTTCAATATAGCATTTATTTTAGTTAGCAATGATGATTTTCTGATCTTTTACAGTGATTCTTTTTCAAGTTAGCTCTGTTGAGGAGAGAAATCTAGGAAAAATAACACAGTCAGACTATCTTCTAGATTTGATAGTAGGGTGAATACATATATATTATCTATACTAAGCTTAATGTAATCCCCATAGCCATCTATTCCATATTATACAACCAATACACATGACCACACACCTGTGAAAAAAATAAATGATTTCCAATATACTACATTGGAAATCATTTATTTTTTTCATAGGTGTGTGGTCATGTGTATCAGTTGTATAAGATGGAATGGATAGCTATGGGAAGCTTGAAAGTTTGAGTTCAAGTCCTTCTAATTGCATTAAGTTTAGTACAGATAATATATATGTATTTAAATATTACATATTCAGCCTGTGTTCTGTCCATACCTCTTCTGCATATTTAATTAGACATATTAAAGTCCTATATGTGTTCTGTCCATACCTCTTCAGCATATTTAATTGGACATATTAAAGTCCTATATGTGAGGGATAAGAGTGATTTACAACAAGGGTTTTGAATGTTCTATCTTCAGATTTTCAATAATATGGATGGCTGAAGAGTTGGAGGGTGGAGAAGATTGAAGCTTGTCCATTAAAGTGAAGATTTGCTATCCTAATATAAACTGGGCATTGATTATATATATGTGTGTGGGAGAAGATGATCTGGACAAACTGATGAGTGTTGGTTCAGCACAAAATACATATATTGGAGTTTTTTTTCTTCACATGGTATAAGATGCAGTGGATAGTTATGGGGATCTTGAAAAATCTTAAGTTTAGTATAGATAATATACATCTATTTAAATATAAAATTTTGGTAAATAATCCTACATCAATGTATAAAACAGACTAAATATATAATTAAATATTAACAGCCAACTACCCTTTATATGCAGTACATCAGATTTATGGCAATCAATTATTAAAATGGGAGAAAAAATTAATGACCAAAATTCTAAAGCATGCTCAATTGCATTCTGAATCTCTGATTCAAAATGTTATAGAATTAGCTATGTTCCAGGATTTGTTAATTTTTCTTTTCATATCATTTGATTCATTATATACAATCCTAATTTCTGAAGACAACAGTCAAACCCAGATTATTTCCCATGACAAAAAAAAAAATTAAATTGAGAATTAGAAAAATCTATTTCTCTACTTGATTCCATTTTCTTTTGCCAAGATAGATTCTGATCTTGATTGTTGTCTTCAGAAAATTAATATTGAATGTAGTGAATCAAGTGGTAAAAAGAAAAATTAATAAAGCCCAGTCTATTGAAAATTCTAATAACAGTTTGAATCAGAGATTTATTAATATGTAACTGAGCACAATTTCATCGTTAGACATCATTTCACAGTTGATTGCCATAAATTGATATATTGCACTGAACATGTAGTTAGCTGCTAATACTTTAATGTACATTTACATTGTTTAATACATTAATGTGCATGTGTTTTGTTATTTATATGATCACTGAAACATTTTAACGTAATACTTATGTATGTATATATATAAAAGAGATAAATTACTTTTATAAATTTTATATTTTGCAATACTTTTTGTGAATAAAAAATTTGTTATTTAGGGTATATCCTTCTGTCCATTTACTCATCTCATTTGTCTTATTTTCGATTTTGAATGAAGATTTTGAGCTATAGTCTAGCAATAAACAAAAATTGAAGATCAAGTGAAAAAGAAAGCTTCCTTTTTAAATATATATAAATAAAATCTCTGTTAATTAGTACAAAATTGTAATCCTAATAAAATAAATAAATATAACGGCAATAAACTATTATAAAGTACTTCTGTTTATAATAGTTTATTACACTTATATTTATTATATATATATTAATAAAATCAAGCCATATATCACATGACTTATTTAGCTTATATTTGCTAATGTACTATAACGAGCATGCTTTAAACTTATTTTTATTTTTTTATTAATAAATTCAGCAAGAAAACTATTCTAAATCTTTATCTAGACTTATCCCCACCCCCAAACCAGTTTTGAGCTAGTCCCTAGCTCCTCATTGACAAGAGCCACTAGCTAGAAACCGATTTGGGGATGGGAATAAGTCTAGATAAGAGATTTTGAATGTGTTCTTTTGCTGCATTTATCAATAAAAATACATAAGTAAATAAAATAAGCTTGTTCAGAGCTATTAGCACATTCTTTATATTATATTTATGTAAAATAAATTGCACACATATTGTACAGAAAATTAGTAAAGCATTAATTTAAACCATAATTCAATGAATACAATCTTTTTACAATCATGCAAATTATTTCTGTGTCAAAACTCTAGAAAATAAAGCAGTGATCTTAACACAAAAATATGCTTATATTTACACAAAACAATTAACAATAACTACCCAAAAACATATAACAATAAACAAAACATTATATGATCTTTTCTGCTTAATTTAAGCATATGCTTTTAAAAGCAAAAATTTATTTTCTTTATTGTATTTGAGAGACATCTAATGTAAGTTTAAATAATCAATGGACATTATATGGACTATTATATCTGCATCCCCAGACTAATTTCTGGCTATTGGCATTTAAATTTCCTTACTAATAAAGAGCAATAGCCAGAAACTAATCTAAGTATGTGGATACAGCACTACCATTTAGAAGATTTGGATTTGCATCTAATGTCTATTGATTACTTAAGTATAACTTTGAAATGAATAAATAAAAGTACACTTCTAAAAGCACATAAAACAGTTACAGTTTTATGATTTTTAATTATTTTTAAGCTTCAAAAGTCCTGAATATCCTTGATGGAATCTTCCAATTATAATTCAGTTGTATCTTTATATAACAAAAGAATACAATCTTCAAAACTAAAGTTGTACAATCCAATTCAATATATATTCTCAATGTAAAATATTAATTATATGACTTTTTTTTTTTATAAATCTCTTTCTATAATAAGATTTGGACAAACATTTATACATCAAAAAAATTTTGCTACCAACATGTTAATACTATTGTTTTAATTTAACATACATGGAGGGATGCATGTTATAAAAGAGATCAAAAACGAAATACATGGGTGAGAAAACAAAAGGTGTTACCGGAGTTGGGCTGGACTTTTTTTCTTTTTCTCAGCAATGAAAGTTTATTCATCAAAGAAACAGATAAAAATACAGTTAGAAAAAGAATTATAACGGAGTGGTTTCATGGTAAAGTGAAATTCAGGAGCAACATGGTGAGAGTGAAATGATACATATGAAAAGGAAAAGGGAAGTAGAAAGGGTGTGTAGTCCAGGCCAAGAAAAAGTCTTTGGTTGCAAGTCTGAGATGCACATCTTTGTTGAGCGAGCAACCACATCCAAAAAATTAAATGGTTTGAATCCTGTGACAGAGGCTGAGAGGATGGGAGTTGGAAGATTGCCCAAGTGTCTGTGAGGAGTGGAGGTGGGGCTACTTTGGTATCTCTGATTTTGAGAGAGTGAGTTCGGTTCAATAGTTTTTGATTCACTGAGTGTACTCACTGGTCAAAAATAATAGCACATCGGAGCAGCCAGAGTGCATACATGAAGAAAACTGATAGTCTGATAGTTGCAAAGACTCCTATTTCCATGAATTATTGGAGGTTTAAGATGGGGTTCCTGAGCAATGAAAAGCAGAAGTTGATAACATGTCTCACTCCAAGCAGAAAGGGACATTTGAGTAGGAAGTGCTGGAGGGTTTCATTGTTGGTTTTATAGAGTTGGCATGGGGGAGAGATCTTGGTGAAACCCCTATGGTTGACCAAAAATTGATTGGTGGGAAGGGAGTGAAGGTTGATTTTGAGGAGGAAATCGAGGAATTTTGACTCTAGAGACCACCTTTTGAATTTGCGGATTAATTGAGCATTGGTGAGTTTGAGGAATCTAGGGGAGACAATGGAGAAGTCTGTGGTCTGATTAAAAATTTCCCAGTACTTTCATTTGCCACCAATTGATGGTATAGCAAAGCCAGTCTTTTGTAGAATATTGGCAATGAGTGAGATCCATGACCTGGACCTGCTATTGAAAGAGGAGTGTCAGTGGAAGTGATGATGATATGCACAAGGTTGGCAGGAAAGTGACCTAGGAGCATGAGAATAATGTTGTGAGATCTCTGGATCAGAAGAGTGTCGATGAAGTGCAGGGTCATCCCATTGAGGTTTTTAGGAAGACCAAGTTCTTTTTAGGCTGATAGCAGCCACCACCTTTCTGCCTCAGAGAAAATGGTTGCAAAGGAAATTTGATTTTGGATATGAAGGAATGTATAAGTAGAATGATGGGGAGCTAATATGCTATTTTGGAAAACACTAGATTGAGGAGGGTGACTTTCCCATAAAGGGAGAGGTAGATGCCTGTGATAGCATTGAGGGTGGATGGTATGTTTTGATACATTGCAGTTTGGACCTGTACCCTCATGTCCTTAGGAGACAACATGAGGGGGAATCTGAGGAAGTTATGTGGCTTGGCATTAAAGGTGGAAGTGATTTGTTTACCAAAAGATAGTTGCCAGGCCACTGATTTGTCACTGCCAAATTCCAGCCTGTATGTTTCGGTGTACCAGGTGAGAATCTGTTGAAGCTTAGGAATAAGATTGACCAAGGGAAGGAAGATGACCATGTCATCTACATCAGCAAGACATTTGATGCTTTTGCCCAGCCCAGGAATAAGAATGCCATGGATGTCATGTTCCATCCTGAGCAAGAAGGGATTCAGAAATGCAGTGAACAACAAAGTGCTCAGCGAAGAGTCCTGAGGGGTGGATGTGCTAGGTGTGAAGCCGGGGGCAACTTTCCCATCAAGGGTAACCAGGATTTCTCTGTTGGGCAGGAGATTGTGGAGGATGGACAGAAAGGCCTCTGGAATGTTAAGGTCTCTGAGGATGCCAAGGAGCAGGTCAACACTGACAGGGTTGAAGGCTGGAAATATTTCTAGAAGAAATGATAATAAATGGACAGCTGAAATCTTAAACTGGATTCCAAGAGATTTTAAAACACCTAAAAAGTGATCACTTGTAAGATGGATAAATGAAATAAGAAAAGTGTGCTGGGTGAAGTGGAGAAGAAAGACTAGAGATCTAAGAAGATGGATTGAACTTGGAAGATCTTCATCCTGCAGTGGATCAATAATGGTTGAAAATGATGATCATAGTATATATAAAACAATCTATCAATAGATAGTCAAATTTCTTTTATAAACTATAAAAAATAATTCCATTATAAATCTAGAAAAAAGTTATTAATAATTTTTTTATTAGACTAGAGATTATCCACTTAATGAATAATATTTCTGTAGTGTAATTTTTGCTACACCACTCTCAAGCAAGGTAGGGATTAGTTTCTATCCACTTTTAACACTTTGTGGAAGGGTGTAATCATAAACATATGAAATATTGCAGAAATATTATTCACTATTTAGGGAAAAGTTAATTTGTTTTAAAAGTAATTCCATTATTTTTAATTCTTTTTAAGTATGCAAAATGTTTTTTTTTTTGTTCTATTCTGTTCAATAATTAATTTTACATTTGATAATAATTCACTTAACCATAACAGATTTTCATATATATCAAATTATTTTTGATCATTCAATCATTGAAATGTTTTACTATGATTCTACTATGATTCGAAGTTGTTGTTTTGTTTTTTTTTGTAAATTTATAGTTCTTGCCTTTTTTCTCTACAAACTGTTCCTGAATATACTATAATTTTTATAACACTTTTATACAAAAAAAAAACTTTGGAAGTCTGAATTATGATAGTATTTTTTTTCCAACTTTATTTTTCTCATCTGTTTTTTTTTTCAAAGTCTAATTAAATTTAATTACAATTTTATTTATATTAATTAAACCAATTTGTTTATCTAACTTTAAAACATCTAAAATCTTGGATTTTTTTTACTTAGCATTAAAAAAAAACTGTCAACAATTTTACATAAAGATCCATTTTCTTTCTTTTTTTCCTCTCTTTTATCACTTCTTTTATTTTTTTAAAATTTTGTTATTTGATATAATTAATGACTAAACATTCAAATAATATTCAAGTGTTATTAAAAGAAATTTATATTAAAAATCAAGAATGAATTGAAAAAGTATTGCATTATTAATTTTGACTTAATTAATTAGCATAATAATTTTTTTTAATGAACATACTAAATACCTTAAAGCTTTCAATAATAAATTTCATTTTAAAAGATACATTTAGTAACTTTTAAATGACCAACTTCAGTCTATCAATATGCTTCGGCACATAAAGAAGTAATGTTTTTAAATTTTTAATATATTTAAATGGTTACAGTACTATGATAAAGATTACATGATGTAGTTAATGCAGTTATATCGATGCTCATTTCACTAGTTAATGACTAATGTTTTTTATTTCCTGAAAAAATATTGGAGAGATCTTTATTATGCAATGGCATTTTAAAGTCTGTTTTACTCATCTTATTTACTTAAGAAGAAAAGCAAAGTAAAACCATAGCATATCTTTATGCATAAACCTTATGATAACTGAATCATCAAAGGTAAGATTGATTAACTCAAATTATGCTTTAGAAATAAAGTACATAATTTACTATATAAATTGAAGTAATACCTGACTATTTCTGCATTTTCACCATCTCGAATTTTGGTAGCAGTGTCATTTTCTTTTACACAGTCTAAAAATTCATTAGCATCCAAACTGCCATCTTTACTTTTATCACATTTATCAAACTGTTTTTTAAGAATTTGAATATAGTCAACTCCTTTTGTTAACCAACCATCTTCAATTACTTCATTTTTTAACCAATCAATAAGCAGCTGCCTCATATGATCCCGTTCATTTTGAAAACAAACCACTAGAACAGATTTCAAAAAAATCATATTTTATTTAAAGAAATATTTTTTAAATATCATGTTAATGCAAAAAATGGCTAATTGATAAAAACTAAACTATATTATATATAGTATCTTTCAACAAAAAAAAATTAAATGCAGATGGTATTACAAGTGAAAATAGTTTTCAGCCATTTACAAAGTTTTACATTAAAATATCATAAGCAAACATACACACCCATATATAATATTAATAAAACATACCTGGTTTAGTTTGTACTTCGGTTACATTTGTTGTGTCAGCTTAAAAATAAAATAAAACTTCAGCACATAAAAATTATCGTATAGAAATAAAACTTCCTACAAAGCAAATTAAAAAACAACATTAAATATATATATTGTAAATATTTTTAAAAATATATTGACATAAAAGTAATCTTTTTTACTTTTTTTATATAGATAAATTTTTATTAAATAATTTAATTTGTTAATAATTTTTAAAAAATAAATTACAATACAGTCTGGGGAATACAGTGTTTTTTAAATATATTTTTTTAAAAATAATTGCATATTTCTTTATATCAATAAACAAAAAAAAAAAAGAAAGCATAGAGTAATAAAAAAATTGATGACTTTATTTGAAAAAAATATTGATAATCATATGCTTTCAAGAAGAATGGATAGCTAATAAATATATAAAATATGTAATAATAAAATAAATTGACTGATTAAAATAAAATACATGCATACATTTAAGGGAAAAATAGTAAAAATACTTTGATCACTTTTTCCCATTTAACTCTAATTTCTGAATAAACTAGTTTGGCTGAAATATTAAATAATAAGCTAGGCATTTAAATAAGTATTCTTTCCTATATATATATATATCATTATTTTGTGTTTTTTATTGTTACTATAGATATTCATATATATATATTCTTATAATCTGAAATATCGTGGAAGGAAACTACTCTTCATACATGCATTACAAAATAAACACACACTATCCTTATTGATGAGAGAATGTATCTATTGGTTTCCCTCCACAATATTTCATATTTATATAAATCATTATATTACCAATTATTCTTATACTATACAATTTAGACTAAAAATCAAATAAATTAAATCACAATATCATTCAAATTTTAACTTTCTAGCTAAATTAAAAATAAATACCAATCAAAATTCAATTTTAAAGTATGCTTTTAATTATTAGATGATGCAAAAATCAGCCAACTATTCTGCCAACATATATGTTCCAAAGATAACCTCTTCCATTAGCTGCCGAGAAATGATATGTTTTTTCACACATGTTATTATATTTGAAATCAACAAAACTTTGTTAATAAAGCATGAATAAAGCCCATAGCTTTTTTCATTTACAGCATATTTCAATCTGTTAAAGATCTAAGGCATATCTAATTTATAAACTCATAAGATTTTTAAATATAATCTGTAACTTATAACATTGTTACAACATTAAAAGTTAGGCTAAAATCAAATAAATCACTTTAAATCTGCTGATGAAAGAAGTTAACCTTGAGACATATATACCCTGAAAAATGGATGGTTAATTTTTATTTCATGCTCTTATTGACGGAATAACTTAAAAGTTAAATTCAGATTTATATTTACTTTATTTTGACTACAAACTATAAAGATGAATAGTAGTATGACTGACTGATATATAATTGAAAAACTGGAATCATTCAGAGTAAATATAAATAAAATGTTAATTGAAAACATAAAGATATATGAATTATATAATGCTAGACCTAGTTTCAATTAGATGTAATATTTTTATTTAAAATGGAAAAAATATAAGTAAGTTATGGCATTTATTCAATTAGCATTTAACCTGAAACAGCTACAATTAATATGTAATACTAATATAAATTTTCAAATGCCTTAATTTCATATAACTTTTTTGCAAAATTCAAATTAGTTTTTAGTTCATATTCTATAAATTTTATGCCCTCTTTTTCAAGTTTAGCACTATCTCATACCATTTATAATCCAAACGGCTGTAAACTTTCTTTATCTTTTGCAAATGATCACTATTTTTTTCTACTTCTTAAAATAAATATACAACTTATTATAACTAATGTTTATTATAATAGTAAAAAGCAAATTTATTTCATTATAATAACTGATTGTAAGAAAGCAATTACCTGAATACAGATAAACAAAAGTTTTATTTCTCTATTTTTGTAATTTTATAGCTATATTTTTTTAATTTTTTTATATAAATATTTTAAGATTTACTATAAATAATGCTTATAATCAAAAAAATTAAATTTGAGATGACAATTATATAAAACAAATACTCTTCTTAGGAGCAGTAAAAGATTCTGCATTATAGTTATTATGGGTTAGTATTATTTATTCTGAATGATTTCTATTTTTTAATTATGCATAATATAGAGGTTTTTATATTATATGTAAAAATTATCTGCCAATTATTCCCAAAGATAAAATATTTAAAAACTTATACATAATGACAATCTGATAGTTTGAAAAAAACATTTACAATGCTTTTCAATTATTGATATAAAATATTTTTTAAAAAACAATCATGGTTTAATATACCTTAGTGGCAGGAAAACCATTAATATGTATTAAGAGGAAATTATTTGATAATTTGTATATTACATGTATATATTCTAAAGTAACATGATTAAAAATACAAAACTCTTAAGTATATATTATTGAAGAGCCAAATTTACAAATTATACATTTAACTAATGTTCTGACTTAGTGTTTTGTTTGAAATAAACTTCGCAATGAGTAAATAATTGGATAACTTCACTATTGAGAGAGATACAACATATATATATATATGTGTGTGTGTGTGTGGCATTTTTCGGAAAGTCTTAAAAGTATTCAACAGACTCTTCAAAAAAGATAGGTTGTTTCAAAGTAATTTCCTATTATTTATCAGAAAGATACCAAAATAAGCTATCACATAACCGTTGTTAAACATTTATGCAGTAACTAAAATATATAGTTATTAATCAAAAGTCAAACTCAAGTTTAAAATTGTAGGATGCTTGAAATTTCAAACCAATAGTTTGAATAGTATAATACAAGATAATACAAAGAGATGACTGCTACTTGTAGCATTTCTTACTGAGGATGAATAAAAGTTAGAAATTAGTTTAAGAATTTGTTGAAACTAGTATTTGACATCTATTGTTTATTCATTAGTAGAGTAGTGTATAGTAAACTTCAGATACCAATTATCCACAGATGATATTCTGTTTTAATTTTCCAAATTTTTTCAATGTCTCTCACCATGCTGTCTATATAAAATTCTGGTTAATTTTATAGAAAAAAGTATTAAATTATATTATAAGCATAAAAAATATCAATTTATTAATTAAAATATTAAAATGTAATATACCTCTTTCCAGTTACAAGGTCAAAAAATATTTTTATCCAAGGAGAGTAACAGACCCACCACCAAAAATTAAATAAAGATCTTACCCATGTTTTTCTTATCTGGAAGGTCAGGAAAATGATTGGGTAACATACCATTACAATAACCCTTTTTCTGAACTGATATGTGAATGTTTTGTACACAAGCATCTCGATGAAGTTCACAATGATTTTCATATGATCGATCATTTGAACCACAAACAGGTTGGTGATGATCAGGGCAAGCAGCAATACATACACACTTTGGTGTTCCATCTGACTGAATTTGACATTCTCGTCCAGCTCGACAGATAATATTTTCACAAACCCCTAAAAAAAAAATTTACAAATATAAAGTCAGTAAATATCAACTTAAGCCAATAAACATCACATGATCATCATTTCTTATGCTTGCTCATAACTGTTATTAAAACAGACAAAACTCTCTATAGGTATTGCCACTCAGTGCAAACCAGACCAATCATGCCTAATAGGATAGTGGTGGCTATGGTTATTAAAGAATCAAAGATACCAAAATGTATGGGTACTGAACTGAGTTCAGACCTATATGACTATATAAAGCTAATGAGCTTAGATTGAAAATATTATAGTGTTTTCAATTTAAGACTCATAGTTTTGTAGTTAAGTAGAGATAAAAAGTTGCTGCTGGAGGGTTGCATTAGATCCTAAGATCTAGGTGCAGTACTCTCAGATCCAAGGCTCCTTGCTGATGAAGGCCACTAGCCAGAAACTAGTCTGGGAATATTGGATGAGTAGACACTAGATGGATATTTTATGCACAAGCCTTCTGGCATCCATTGATTTCTTTTGCACTGAGTGGCAATACGTATAGAGAGTTTTGCCTGTTTAAATATCAACTTGCTAAACTATTATTTAAATACAATTGAAAAATCAAAAAAAAAAAACTGGTTTCATGAGAAACCTTCATTATTTTAGTCTTATAGATATCCCAACTTCTGCTTCTTTAATATAAACATTTTTATATTTAAAGAAGAATCAGAAATATTAGATATTTTACTAAAGATTCTATCTTTTCCTTCTGGTTTAATGGAAGCTAAATAGATTCATGAGAACCTAATGAATATTTAAGATTTCACTATATGTGAGTAAAAGTTCCTACCTAAAGTAAAATCAAAATAACTAGATTTTATGGTATTTTATCATTGCTTGTCTTCATCTTACAACAAATTATTTTAATATCTCATAGTTTTCAAAGTTATAAAATAAATGTAAACGAACTCTAATATTTAAAATTTCATTATTTTATAATGCAGTTCTAAACAACCAAATTCATTAATATTATTATATATTTTGCATAATTAAATTTTTAACTTTGTCTGACGCAAGTTCAACTGCAGAATTTATAAATAGTCTAATAAATAATTAAACATGAAATGTAAGCTTGATTATTTTTATTAATGCATATACTAATGGAAAGTTTCACATATAGAAATATACATATCCATCTCCACAACCTAGGCTTTGAAGTCAGGTAAAATTTAAAAATAACTTTAAATAGCTGAAAAATTCTACTCAACATTAGAAATTTTTTTTAGACAGCCAGTTAATTTTAACTTAGTCAGCCACCCAAACTATTGGATAGTTAATGAATATATACATATTTTTAATTAGAGGATAAGTTAAGACTGAAAACCATAAACTTATATCAATCAGTTATTTCTGGATTGATGAAAATGTTTTGTTTTACTGTTTCTCTCTTAACCTCTTTATTGCTGGTTATTTTATTGGCCGAGTGAGGTAAAAGCCTAACTTTTTAATTGGTCAATTCACAAAGTGAAGTGTCAAAACACAAATTCAATCATCAAAATATATTCATCTTTTAATATTATATTCACTTTAGTTTCATTTGTAAAAAATATATTAATAATTTGTCAGCCAATAAACATCACATGACTGCCTCCTCTTATGCTTGTGTATAACTGTTGTTAAAGCAGGCAAAACTCACTATATATATATATATATTGCCACACACAGCAAGCTAGAGTAATTAATGAATGTCAGAAAGCCTGTGCATAAAATCCCCATCTAGTGCCTACTCATCCAATATTCCCAGACTAGTTTCTGGCTTATGGCCTTCATCTGTAAGGAGCCTGGGATCTGAGAGCACTGCATCTAGATTTATCCAGTGCTCTCAGATCCAGGGCTCCTCACTGATGAAGGCCATAATCCAGAAACTAGTCTGGAGATATTGGATGAGTAGGCATTAGATGGGGATTTTATGCACAAGCCTTCTGGCATCTATTGATTACTCTAGCTTGCTGTGTGTGGAAATATATATAGTGAGTTTTGCCTATTTTAATAATTTGTCAGATTATGAAAGTGAACGAAAGTTTTTTCAAAAATGAATTTCTCTTTATAATTGTAAAAGTATTTGCGAGCGGAGCAATGTAAAATGAATATTTTTGACCAACGAAAACGTTTTATGACGTCAGCGATTTTCTTTGCCAATTTTAAGCTAAAAAAAGTAAATATTTTTTTTAAAGTCTTAACTATTTTTCTAAAATAATTTTATTTTTGGCATATTTTATCAAAATAATTTATAATTTGTCAAAAAGTACATTTAAAATGGTCTAAAACATTCGTTTATCATTTTCGAAATGAAACAAAAAGAGATCGTAACTTTTTAGTTATTGTCAACCATTTTCTTTGTTGAGGAAATGTAACAGCCAATAAGATTCAAGAAGAGACCACCTATTTCTTTTGTTAAAACTATGATGACCGTTTTATTGATTTTTTACTTGTAAAATAATTCAAGAGAGGGCAGCATCTTACGGAACTTTTTCTAATTTTTCAAACGACGGCAAAATCTTAACCGTACCATTAAAAATGACGGAATTTGAATGGTCGAAAGTGGTGTGAAATTGTCATGTTTTTAACCGTGACTAGCAACCGTTGTGTTTTAAGAGATGCTGTTAATAAATCTTTCATTTTACAGTGGTTTATTAAAAGTTGCCTTACTTTTGCATATCAGATAGTTGTATTAGCTATGGATTCATTATCTGAAAAAAGATCGGGACAATCTTAAGAATTTTCCAGCTACCTGATAAATTTTTCCAATTTATTCTGGTCTTAAAATCCAGGTTACAGGAAAGATTTGTTTTAACACAATATGTCAGTTTTTATTAGCATTTGTATTACTTGCTTTAATTAATAAATATTCAACCAATAAAGGTATTATTAATTTTAAGCACAATACTAACATAAAAAAGCAATAATTATTTTAATTTTATCCAAATATATAGATTTAATTATTAATCTTTATCATAAAACAAAAAGTGAACAACTATAATTATTGAAACATATTAATATATGTTGCTTAAAAAGATTGTTTAGGGAATGTGTCAGAAATTAATTTGTTACTTTAACACTATTCAGTCTAAATCACTAGAGATATCTATATCTATTTCTCAATTTCAAAGTCAAAACATATAAGCATTAATTGAATAAGTGAACATTAGATAGCAGTGCAAACAGTTTTCTGGGATTATTAAAAACTGGTTTAATACTATAGGTCACTGGGTGAAAGCAATGTATCTGAAATGTTTTATATTGAAAAATATCAACCAGCTAGAGAACAATCGAATGAGTTTGGTTGCTTTACTATATAGTGATCAATAGTTTATTCATTACTTACATATTTAGTCTTTGGAATCCAATTAAATGTAAGTTGGGGAAATCTTTATCACTGTTTAAAGCATATTCTTATGGGTATTTAGTCTTTGGAATCCAATTAAATGTAAGTTGGGAAAATCTTCCACTATATTTAAAACAGAACTTGAGAAATGCTAGATGTATTTCAAATTATGGAATAAAATTGCAAAGATTTGAAAAAATTACTATAAAGTGTATAATTTGCAAATTATGCAGTCATCACATAACTTTATAACTCAAATATATTAGACTGATTTTGATAATACAGTATTAAATATCTATAAAAAAAAAAAAAGGTAAATAAGATAAATAAATATTATAATGAAATGAACTATTTTTTGGTTACAGAAAAATATGCTATTAATAAAAAGAAGATCCACTGATTTTTTTTGGATGCTTTGAAGGAGCATAACAGAAAAAAATCCTAATGTCCATAATATATTATGCCCGACAATTAAGTTTTCAAACTTGTCACTATGACTTTACATTGTCAGCACTGAACAAACAACTTGGTAACTGTGCTGACATGATTATTCTGTACTGAAAGCTAAGCTGAAGTTTTTTGTCTGTTTAATGTGATTAATCATCTGCAATCATTAATACAAAGACTGTTTGGTTGTTGTATGAAAGTGGAGAGTAAATTGTGATCAAGAGAGATAGATTTAATTGAATTTGGAAAGATAAGAAATTGTTAACATTTAGAAAGTGTTTCATTTGCTATTTTAAATATAGAAGTGTAAAAAAAAAATTTTGTTGAATGTGTGTTAATGTAAGGATATTTCATAACTAAGTTGTATGTAAGATTAGTTGGTTTTTTAGTAAGTTTACTACTAAAGAATTTTTTAAATTTGAGAAAGGGAGTGTTTATTTGAGAAAAAAGATAACGTTTTGGAAGCCTAAGGTCGGAAAACATGATTATCAAGCAGTCATCTTTGAAAGAAAGTATTTATCCTTCCATGCAAGGGGGTTTGAAGAGTAGGAGAGAAAGTATAAAGTTAAATAGAGTAGGTGACTTGGAAAACAAGGAATATGGATTACATTTGTATTCCATAATGCATATATAATGGTCAGAAAGAAATTAGGCATGCTGTGGTAGAATGTATGTAATGATGTTTATCACTTGAAAGGTTTAAATAAGACTAGGAAGTATGTAACAGATTTATGGTTATGTAGACAGTTGTAAATGTGATAAAAGATGAAAAAATGGTTTCTGTTTCTATGTGTAGATAGTTTAAAGAAAAAGTCAGGAGAAATTGAGCAAAATGAAATTGAGGAAGATAAGATAGAATATGGTTTTAGTGGAGTAACAGGAGATATGGGTGGAAAAATTAGTAGTGCAATGGAGATGGTTAGCCAAAGATTAAGTAAGATAGCGGAAGAGGTAAAGGGTGTAGAAGCAAAATTAAAATCATTAGAGATAAAGTGTGAGCAAATAAAGAAATTATTGAGTAGGAATGATAAGGAAGAAGTAGATAAGATATTCCAGAAGGTGGTAGAGAATGTTGTGGATGAAGCAAAGAAAGATTGAGATAGTATTGCTAGAAGATTCACTAATTAGAGAATGTAGAGATATAATTGCAAGGCAAAATAGAAACAGGTAAGTAAAAGTATGTTTGCCTGGAGATAGAATTAGGAATGTTATAGATAAAGTAAAGAACCCAAGGGAGTAGAGATGTGTATGTTATGGTAGAGACTAATAATTTGTCAGAGCCATCAGAGAGAGTAATGGATGAGCATATAGAATTGATTAGGAATTTGAATAAGATTAAAAGAAGAGTAGGAATAGTTGGATTATTACCAAGATTTGACAAGAGGTATATGATAAGGCATGCTCTATAAATGAGTGATTGAAAAAATTGTGTGAGAGAAATTATGTTGTGTGGGATTTTTTTTATTGGAAAGAGGGAGTTATATAATAAAGATGGATCGCACTTAGAAAAACAAGGAAGTGAAGTTTTAGGGAGTTTGATTTATAAAGAATATAGTTTGGGAAACTTATAAAGGGTGGGGGGGGGTAAATGGCAGTGTTATCAAAAAGAAGAAAAATGGAGAAATAATAAAAGGGTAGCAGATTTAGATATAAATGTAGTTGTGGAGAGGGAATGGAACTGTAAAATTAATGGTAAGCAAGTTATTTATAAATGTAATGGAGAAGAAAGAGTCAAAAGAATTTATAAAAGAGTAGTTAGGAAAGAAGAAATTGTTAAAATTGGGTATTTGAATATGCAAGGTGGTAGGAGACCAGAAAAGTGGCTGGAATTAAACAAAGCAATTAAAAATGAAGAGCTTGAGGTATTAGCAGTAGTGGAAACACATCTAAGAGAAGAAGAACCTATTCTGAAAGACTTGGTATGGCAAGGTATAAATAAAAAAAAAGAAAAAAGGGATGGTGGTATAGGAGTTATGTCAAAAAATATTTAAATACTGTTAAATGTCAAGAACATTTGTGGTTTGAGATAAGGTTAGGAAGACAAGAATGGATGGTGGCTATAGTGTATATAGTGACTGGAGATAGTCAAACTATAATGGAGTGGAACAGTAGCATATATGAATGCCTAGTTAAGGATATACAGAGTTTCAAAGAAAAGGGGAAGAGAATAATGGTTATAGGGGATATGAATGGGCATATTGAAGAAATTGATGATGTAGGTAATAAGAATGAACAGCTTTTGAAATTTTTTTGTCAGAGAGTGAATTTGAGCATTGGAAATTTATCAAATATTTATGAGGGACAATACACATGGTCTAGAAATAATATATTTCACACAATAGATTATGTATTAGTAGAGAAAGAGGGAATGAATAAAGTACAGAAAATTAAGGTGTTTGATAATGAAGAGAGTATGTAATAGTGATCATAAATTTTTTATAATAGAAATGGTTAGTAATGTGAAAGAAATAGAAATAAAAGTAGAAAGGATAGTGAAAGATGTGGATGGAGAGTGAATGATAAGAATAAGTTAGAAGAGTATAAAATAAAAGTTGAAGAAACCATGGAAGAGTTGGTTGGGGATGAGTATAAGGACTGGTGTGATGAAATAGAAAAAAGTGGCAAATAGGGTTTTAGGTGAGAATATTCAGAAGAATAAAAGTAATAGGAAAGTGAGAGTTAGTAAAAGTGTAAAAGAGAGGGGGAAAGCATGCAGAGAATATAAGTGTGCTATTAAGAACAAAGAAAGTGAAAAAGATGTTAATGTTAAATGGGAAAAGTACTTAGAAAAAAAGAAGTTGGCTAAAATAGATAATTATAGAGAGAGAATGAAATTGAATAGTAAATTGTTGGAGGATATTAATAAAAGTGGAAGAGATGGGAGTAAAAAATTTTGGAAATACATTAAAAGAAGGAATGTAGGGGAGAGAGAAATAGTATTACTAGATGATGAGGGAATAGAATGTAGCTCTAGAGAAGAATTAGAGATAATCTTAAATAAGTATGTAATGGATATAGAAAAGATATTAGATGTGAAGGACAGAGTGATAGCAAACATGAAAACATATAGTAATGGGAATATTAGGTTTACAGAAAATGAACTGAATGAGGCAGGGAAGAAATTGAAAAGTGGAAAGGCAAGAGGTTTGGATGGATGGGCAGCAGAGATGGTAATGAATTGGGTAGGGCAAAATTAAAACTATTATCATGTTTTAATAAGATGGCACAGAAGAGAGATTTTCTAGATAGTTGGAGTAATACAAGAGTAAGGCTATTATTTAAAGGGAAGGGTAAGGATCATAGAAAGTTAAACAATTATAGACTGATAGTGGTAACGTCAGTGTTATATAAAGTTTTCTCATATATGGTGGCTGGAAGGAGTTGCAAAATGGATGGAAGAAAATAATATAGTGGGAGAAATGCAAGGAGGTTTTCGATTGGATAGGCATATAGGAGATAGTTTATTTGTAGTTACACAACTTATGGATATGAGTAGGAATATAGGTAGACAGTTATATATGGTTTTTATAGATATAGAGAAGGCATATGATAGAGTAAATAGAAATAGATTATGGGTAAGTTTAGTAAATTTGGGAATGGATGGAGCTTTAGTGGATATTATTAAGAAATTATATGAAAATAATTACTATATGTATCAATTAGGGAATATAGAATCAGTTAAAGTTAAAAATGGGATGGGACTAAGGCAAGGATGCCCTATGTCACCTATTTTGTTTTTGTTGTATTTGAGAGAAATGGAGAGAGCAATAGAAAGACTAGGAAGAGGGATAGAGATACCATTAATAGGTGGCAAGGGAGTATATACATTGTCAGGTCTTTTATTTGTAGATGATGTCTTTTTGTGCAAAAAAGGAAAGATATGGAAGTTATGCTGAGGACATGCACAAGGGTGGGTAAAGAGATGGGGATTAAATTTAGTGAAGAAAAATCAAAAGTAGTGATGATTAATACTGGGAAAAGAGAAGACAAAGAATTTTTATTGGGGGATATAAAGTTAAGTGTGGTGAATAGATATAACTATTTGGGAATCATCTTAAGTAATCAGAGAAATTGCTTGGATGAATGGGAGAAAAAATTGATAAATGAAGCAAAGAAAAGAAAGGGATTGATAAAGAAATTAACAGTGTTTTCATATAATAAATATGATGTAGCTAGAATTGTATGGAAGGGAGTGGCAGTAGCAGGGTTAACATATGGCAATGATGTATTATGTGTTAGTAAAGGGGTATTAGATTACTTAGAAAAAGTACAAAGAGAAGTAGGAAGACATGCATTAGATGCAGATGTGTGGATGGCAAAGGAGGCAATTCAAGGAGAAATGGGATGGTCAAGTTTTTATATGAGAGATGCAAAAAGCAAAATGAAAATGTTTGTTAGATTGCAGTTTATGGATAATAAAAGAATAGCCAAAATAGTATTTAATTGGGTTATGAATAAAGGGCAGGCAACAAGATGGGTGAGAAAAGTAATGCAGTATGCAGAAGATTTGGATAAAGAATTTATGTCAGTATACTTATACAAAAGGTGGGATGATTGTGTTAGGAGAATTGTTGAGTGTTATAGTGGTAAGGAATGGGATAAAAGAATAGATGCATTAATAAAGAATAGGGAGTTGGAGAGATGGAGAACTAGTATGGAGAGTAAAAAGAGTTTAAATATATATAGAAGTAAATGGAATATTGGGTGTGAGTTAATTTATGATAATAGCAAGGAAAGTAGTTTACTGTTTAAGGCTCGAATGGGATCTTTAGCAACAAGGGAATATACACATAAATGGAAAAATGTGGGTGATTTAGTCTGCAAGTTGTGTAAGGAAGGCATAGAAAATATTAGGCATCTGTTAATTGAAAGTAAATGCCTGAAAGCAGAAAGGATACAAATAATGATGTTATGGAAGAATAAATATAAACAAAGTGATTATACAGAAAGTGGGTTATTGGTTTTTATGCTAGGTTTGAGAAAAGATAAAGGGGATTTAGATATAAAGGCCATGGAGTTGACAAATATTATGTTGTGGAAATGGGATGGAGCAGGATATGGGAAAATTTAGGGTGGGGAATGGAAAGGGAAGATAAAGTGGCTAACAGGTTTCTCTGGGCATAGTTGCCGAGAGATTCTTGATTTCATATAAAAAGTCACAGTGCATCACATCAAGTAAAGTTTCATAACCTTGGTATAACAGTGTCTCATAATTATATTTGTGTTGACATGAGATTGTGACTTGCTGAATAGTATTCATTATTGTTGTTGTGTGTCTTTGGGTGCTGTTGCAATAATGTCAGAACTTGAATTAGAGCAACAAACAAACATTAAATTTCTTATTAAACTTGGCAAGAGTGGAAGTAAAATCAGGGGATATGTTAATCCAAGTTTATGGAGATAATGCCATAATGAAAATGGTAGTATACAAATGAATTAAATGTTTTTCTGAGGGGAGAGTAAGTGTTACTGATGAAGATTTCACAGGAACCAGTAATGATCAGAACTGGAGAAAATATTGCAAAAATTTGTCAAAATTGTACATCAAAATCATCAGCAAACTATGGGAAGCATAACAAAATAAATAAACATTGATAAAGTAACAGGAAACTATTAACTGAAAAATGTCATGAGAAAGGTATGTGTAAAAATGCACAGCTTGCACGACATTGTCTGGAAGTTTTTAGCGAGTGAACAAATAATTATATTAGAATATCCTCCTTATCCACCTGATTTGACCTCAACAATTTTTTTCTTTATCTGAAGATAAAGGAAATATTGCTTTATCTTTCCTATTGCATTGCCAAATCCATATAATATTAATATCATCTATATTCTTAATTACTTTTACTATACTTTTTTTACAACCTAATATGACAGTTTCGATTGCCCCAGCAATCTTCTTCAGAACTTCTACTTATATCTACAAATCTTAAAATGACAGTTTCAATTGCCCAAGCAATCTTCTTCAGAACTTCTACTCATATCTCCAAATCTTAAGATTTGTAGATATAAGTAGAAGTTCTGAAGAAGATTGCTGGGGCAATTGAAATTGTCATATTAGGTTGTAAAAAAAGCATTGTAAAAGTAATAAAGAATATAGATGGAATATATTGAAAGGAAGACATTTTGATGACATTCAGGATATCAAGAATAATATTATAGCTTTAATAGCAATTCTAATAAAAGAGCTCCAAAATTGCTTTAAAGGATGGACTAGACATTGGCATTAGTGTCTAGTTTACTAAGAGGAGTACCATAATGATATTCATCAATGAATTATGTAGTATGTTTTCTGGGATGAGTTTACAAAATTAATTGTCAGACCTCTAACATTCTTGTCATTTTTGCAGTAGTTATTATTAAGTGATTACTCATATAGTAAAAGAACTTGAATTAGCTATTCATTGACATACATCGGCTAGTAAACACTTACTAGCTTTTTTTCCTTTGAGTTTAGGACCCAAAAATACCATAATCTTTTTCATCAGTCACCTGATATATTCTTAAATGAAACATAAGTTAGGTGATAAATGTGGAAATGATCTTTATGGCCCTTATTTCTAGGAGGCAGCAGTTGGTGAATAGAAAGCGAAAGTGCTAAGATTTTATTAATTGTGAATTCAAATTGCCATTCAATAATATCTTTTATTTAGTTATCCTTGGATATAATTCATTTTCAATTGAAGAAAGATTTCCAAATCAAAACAAAATTTGTCTGATATTAAAGCAGGCATTATAAAACTTGTAAAGATAGATGAAAAGGTGAAAACATGATTTTAAAAAAAGATACATAATTTGTTATAAAATAATAAGTATTTTAAGTATAGATGGAATGAGAATCATTATCATTAAAAAAGTAGAAAACAATATTGTGGAGATAGGTGGTTTATCAGAGTGTGATATTCAACTTGATAAAAGATACCAAACCTAGATAATTCAGATTGATGCTCTAACAAGATGTCATTATGATAAAAAAGTAAAGGATTTTTATATAGATGTACAGAATGCATTTGTTTATACCAGACACTTGGAAATTCATGATAAATGAATAAAAAATAAAAATGCTGTGGATAAATTTGGTTATAAAAATAGAAATAAGAAATTTTCAGAAATTTTCAGGGAAAAAAATGCAATATTATGGATTCCTTCTTTGAAAAAAATGCTAATGGAAATGAACGTGGAAAAATACAAATGGAGAATTGGATTATGTCTTGACTGACAGAAAATATGTATTTCAAGATTATAATGTTATTAATGAGTTATCATCAATTAGACAGAGATGTAAAACAAACTAAATATATCTAAAAAACCATATTATAAACAGTTGATATTCACAGCCTTCAGACACCCTCCAATGAGTTTTAATGAGAAATTACAAATTATTTAAAAATATTAATAGATTTCAAATATAGTTCATATATGAATAGGTAAAAAAAAAAGTAATACAAAAAATCAGCAATTTAGTAATAAATTTTGAACCAATATAAGACTTTATATGAAGAAGAGAAGACATTTAAAAATGATCCATCAAGAATAAATTAATTTCTGAAATTCTGTAAAACAATAATGAAAATATTAGAAATTACGACTGTCAATTGATAAAAAAAGAAAAGGAACTATAGAATAGGTAAAAAGTATAAAACAATGTCTTGGCATTGGAAAGAAAATTATTTCAATAATAAATGGAGGGGGGGGTGATTAAAGGATATATTATGAAATGTGTAGAAGAGTTCTACAAAAAAAATATGTAGTAATAAAAAGCAAAAACAAAGTAAACGTACAATTATAATGGCTTCTGAATTGTCAAAGATTTTAAATGAAGAGTTAAGACTTGTAATTAAATCTATGAAGAAAAAAGCTTTAGGAAATGATTAATTATTAGTGATATTTTTAAAAAAAGCAGGTGAAGAAATTATTGCCAAAATTATATACAATAAGTTTAAATTATGAAAAGATGCCAAATTATTGGAAGAAGGCAATAATAATATTGATATTTAAGAAAGGTAAAACAGAAAGGTAGGCCCATTAATTTTTTATTATTATGATAATCACAATGACTTCGAGAAACTTTGTAGTCAACTTATCCAAAAGAATAAGCTGAATTTGAAAATAGTTTTAGTCCAAAGGATCACATCTAAATATTAAGAGAATTTATAGAAAGAATTAATGACTATGAGTTATCATTATGCTTTTGATTTGTATATTATGAAAAGATATTTGACTTTGTAAGCATCAGGGATGTTATCTTATATTTTATCAAAATGTGACAAGATTAATGATACTAAGATTAACTTTGATACGGGTGTAGAACAGGGGGATTCTATCATTTCCAAAAAAATTTACAGTAGTTTTAATTTAAATATTTTTTGGGTTGAAATGAGAAGCTAAAGAAATAAAAATAAATGGAGATTATTTAAATCTTTTACAGTTATAATGATTGTTTTTTCAATTAATTTTTAAGATTTCTTGAAATTTTACAAGATTATTAGATGAAAGCAAAAAAGTAAAACTAAAGACAAATATAATGTTCAATGTTTTTTTTAACAGAAGAAAATAAAGATAATGTGGATAACATTAATCTTCCTATCCGAAAGATATAACTTTATTATTATAGACTACACTCAACTTTTTTATGTGAAATTTTAACAAAATAAATCAATTTTTATTTTGAAAATTCATCAGAATAATTTTCTAAACAAAATAAAACAATTTATAAAAATATAAACATACTGAAACTGTTTTAATTGTTCCATTTCCAATTAGAAAAAAATAAAATATTTTTTCTAAATTAATTGATAATTTTTATTGATTTATTGTTGTAAAAATAATGCTAATGAAATTAATAATATATATAGTTTTTATAAGCATATTTCCTTATGTTGATTTAAAAAAAGATGTTTTTAATTTTTAATAGTCATTTATTATACTACAGATTATCCACCTAATGAATACTATTTCTGCAGTGTGATTTTCACAAACTGGATGAAACTTGGAGACACTTTAATTCTGCATTGGATCAATAATGATGCTGAACAAATGAATATTCCTTGCTTTTATATGTGTTATAATTTACTTATATCACTTCATTTTCTTACAAAAAATCAATTTGCAATCTTGCTTATACTAAAAAAAAAAAATTTCTATACCTTATTTAAATTATGTATATTTGATATTGAGAAGCTAATCAAATAACTTTCTATCTGTGAATTAAATAATAATAACATTTAATTCATTTTGAAAATCAATAAAAAGATAATACTTAAAACTTAATATTAATTACATAATTAAAATATAATAATTATAATATAAATCATTGAGATAAATTAAACACCAAGATTTACTATTTTGGAATTAAGTTTGAAATATAGCCCTCAAACTTTACATACATTATTATAACTTAATTAAATATAATTTGAAATTATAAAGTATAATAATAATAGTCACTTGTAAATGAGTATAGCTATTCTAAATTTAAAAAAAAAAGACACAAAAAAAAAATTCTAGAAATGAGTTGTGCAATAAATATACAAATCTATCTATGAATCACAAATATGTCTACATAGAGACTACTGCTTCGGATTTTTATTTATTTGATATTTTACAAGGTTGACTTTTACTTTCTTCAGCAGAAAACTTTTTTTCTAAAATCCACACCTTGTCTAATTGTAGTTCTCCAATATATTCTGTTCTCTGCTATATCTTTCTAAGGGAAACAATTGATATTGCACTTCTTTAGAATGCCTTTGAGATAATTCTTATAAAGTAGATGGGGGCTATTTTTCCATGAAAGTTATGATCACCTTTATTATAAAACATGCTTTTAGGATGTCTATTTTTGATTCATTTTACATATCCAATACAACTGATATGAATTTACAACATAGGCTCAATAGTATCACACCTAGCAAGCTGAAGGACACATTGATTGAATTAAATTGTCATTGTATTTTTAAAATTTTATGGAGTATTTTTAAATGAGACTTTTCTGTTTTTACATTGTGTTGATAGGGTTTGAAGTTTCATTTCTATACAATAAATTAGATAAAATAAGTTCTCTATACTGCTAAATTAATTATTTCTCTACAACTCTATAGAGTCTATGTTATAACTCAACTTCTAAATCCATTTTTCTATTAAAGGATTATCAAGATATTTAAAAATGGTTTACATTTACTTATTGAGAATCATTCAAGCTAAAAGTTTCTGAGGATTTTTCTTTCACCACTGGCTGATAGAGAATTTGAGGTTTTTGAACATTAATTAGTAAACCAAAGTCTTTATATGTCACATTCAAAACATTAAGAACTTTCTCTAAATCATATTTTAAACTGAAAAAATATAACACAATTATCAGCATACTGTAAATCCAGAATTCAAAAAACTGAAGTTCTTGTTTATACTTTTAATTAGTACAAATTAAAATTTCTACCATAAAACTTGTATCATATCTTGATCTGTGTTTGCCTACAAACAATTCTAAAAAATACTATTATAAAAATTAAAAACAATGTTGGAGAAAATACACAGCCTTGTTTAATACCACTTTTCATTTCAAATGTCTGATTTTCCACCTTTAATAATAACACTTTCTCTCATTCATCATGTAGATGCTATATGATATACATTTTGGTGGACAACCAACTAATTTCAAACAATGCCATAGACTTGTACTATTAACTGCTTTGCCAAATCAATAAAAACATTATGCAAATCATTCTTTGTTCCCATCACTTTTTTTTTGCATTTGTTAGACAACAAAAACCATGTCTATAATGCTTATTAATTCTCTATCAATCATCTACAGATGGAAGCAACCTGTTTGACAAGATTCTTCAAAGTACTTTTACTGTATATATATATATATTGTTTATAACAGTTCTTTCATATACACTTCAATGCAAACAAATTTTCTTGAAAACTTCTTTATTTTCCTTACAGTTTCGACTGTCCAGCAGTCTTCATCAGAGCTCTATGCTTCTCTGCCTTAAATGAAAGAACTGTTATAAGCAATATATATATGAATATATGAAGATATGCAAAGAACATGAAAGAGAAGAATAAGAGAACATACTTTTACTGTATTAAATAATAATGATATTCCTTGATAATTATTGCATTCTTGTCTATTACCTCTGTTTTTAAAAATTGGAACAGAAAAGCATCCTTAAAATTGGGTAACACAATCTTCATGAACCATATATTCTTAAAAAATTCCAATATTTGTGAAAGTAACATAATACCATCATATTTTAAAAAACTTCTCCAAGTATTTCATCAGAACCAGCAATCTTTTTATTTTTAAAATTACAAAGAACTGTTTTGACTTCACTAAACTGGATATTTTTGCTCACATAACATAATGAGTAAATAAAATGGATATATCATTAAGACATCACTTCAATTCTTGTATCATTATTCAAAAGATGATCAAAGTACTCCTTCCATCTGTTAGAGTATCATTGTCATCATTTAAGAGAGTATCATTGTTGGATTTAATAGGATTGTGATATTTCTAAGATCAATTGTTGCATTCCATGTATTAAAAAATATCCAGAATGATCACAACCAGCAAATATCTACTTTCTTTGCAGTTTTAATCCACCACTCATTTTTTAGGTCTTCTTGTCAGTATATAAAGTTGTACATTTAATCTATTATTCTGTCAAATAGAAAATGTTATGTTTTCTTTTAAACAAATCACTAATAATATCATTATCAGAAAAACAGTCATGACTATTTTTTTTAATAAAATTCAAAAATAGATTTACTTGAATCCATAACATACTCCTTAAGAAATTTCCATGCTTCAGTGACATTGCTGAAGAACTAAATTATTTTGCATAAGGCATTATTAAATATTTAAATTAAAAAGATGATAATTTTCATTCATCATTCAGTTATTTTTATTAAAATTAAATATTGGGTAATACACTATTAACAATGATAAGAATGTCACCAGAAATTTCCTTAATAAATAATTACACACTTTATTTAATGATTATTTCTTTTAATATTTAATTTAATATGGGGCATTCAAATTTCTTTTTTTTTTATACAACTTTAATAATTTATTTCATATTTCCAGGATATTGATCCAAGTGTTATATTCATAAATATTTTACTCGTATTTTGATTTGTGTCTAAAACTGATCAATGCTTTCTACAATAACTCTATAATGTCATTTTTTTGAAAAAAATATATTTACAAAATAATAAATATATAATGTTTTCTTAATAGTGTCTACATCATGATGGATACATTATATAATCAAACATGTAAATAAATATATAATATTTTTTTCAGTTTATTAAGTAAGCATATTTACCAGGCCAATTTTTGAAAAAGAAGTCAAATAATGAAAGAAAAAAAGTCTGCAAATAGTTTCTTTTTTATAAAAGACTTTTCAAACATACTGGAACTCAACAATAATATAAAGATAATATAGAGGATTTGAACACAGGCTTTCAAGTTCCCTTCTGCTATCCACTCTATCTCATATAACTGATACACATGACCACATACATGTGAAAAAGATGATTTCCAATATACAGTACTCTCCAAGACACTATTTCATGCTGAACCAGCACTCATCAGTTGGTTCAGATCATCATTTCCCACACACACATATAATTAGTGCTTGGTTTATATTAAAATAGTAAATATTCAAATTTTAATGGACAGATTCCAATCTACTTCACCCTCCAACTCTTCAGATATCCACACCATTGAAAATCTGTTGAAGGTACACCTTGTTAATGATGATCTTATAGTCATGACCATGTTGACTTTAAGTCACATTGATCATTCCTATATAGGACCTTGTCCATTCAAATACACAGAAGAGGGATGGGCAGGATACAGGCTGAAATTGTAATATTTTTTAATTCTAAGCATAATTCATTTACTTGGGAGTTTAAATAAAATATAAGGGATTATGTTTGTATTTCAAAAATATTGCTGATTCACCTTGTATCCCACCCATCCCTCTTATGTTTATTTGAATGGTCAAGATCCTTTACATGAGAAGTCAAGTGACTTATGGTTAACATGGGCATGACTATAAGATTGGCATTAACAAAGGATTTGGGCATACCTTCATCAGATTTTTAATGGTATGAATAGCTGAAGAGTTGCAGGGTGAAGTAGATTGAAGCCTGTCCATTAAAGTTTGAAGATTTACTATCTTAAAATAAACTGAGCACTGATTACATATATGAGTCGAAAATGGATCTGGACCAACGGATGAGTGCTGATTCAGCACAGAATATGTATATTGGAGATCATTTATTTTTTTCACATGTACGTGGTCATGTGTATCGGTTATATGAGATAGTGTGGATAGCAGAAGGGATCTTGAAAGTCTGTGTTCAAATCTCCTATATTACATTTAAACTCCAAGTTTATGAATTATGTTTGTATTTCAAAAATATAAAAATAAGTAAAAAAAAATGCTTTACTTAAGCAGGAATGTTACCAACAATACATTACTTTTTTTTTTTTACTTTCTTTCTCATAATATATTAGCTTTTTTTATTATTCAAGTCATAGTATGTATTTTTTTTTATTAAGAAATTTTATATTATGCATTCTATTTATATATTTAGACCTTTTTTATTTTATTTTCATTTTAATATAGCAAATAAAATGCTATTATTAATGTTATAACATATGAACAGATTAAATAATGCTACAATATGAAATTTTAGATCGAACTCATTTTATTTTTCCTCATTCCAATATAGAGGTAGAACTTATTTATTTTATACAATTCACTATTGCAATTGCATAAAAACTCTTTTGTTTTGTAGCATTTTAGTTTTATCACGTGGATTGAACATGTATACATTAAGATGCTAAATTATATTTACATCTATGAATATTTTCTTTGTCAAATCAGTTTTCCCACAGTTTGTTTCTCTAATAATTCTTCTTGAATATGTTCTTTAGCATATTTTAATTTTGGGGAGAATATTTAAAATTTTTAAATTCCTATACAATGTCGTAAAATGTTACAATATTCTAATTAAGCAATTTTCCTAGTCATTATGAGGATTACATTTGTAATAATTATTAGTGAAAAATAATAATCAGAAAGATCTTTTTTAGCTTTTATATTTAGTAAAAAAATACGAGCAAACAAAATAGTTTAATTAAATGAAAAAGTTCAAATTCAAGAAAAGTTAAATGAAAATTGTATAGTATTTTATTAGTATATATCTAATTATCATTAATAATAAAATATCTTACAAATTGCAAGCACATATTCATATAATTCTAATATATATTTATACTGTAATCTCAACACGAGACGGCGGAGGCAGATAATAATAACTAAGGTATTTTACCCGGATGCCAAATTGCAACTGTACCAATTAACTATAGTATCCACCCGAGATTATCATTACTTACTAAATGGGGAGTCCGTGGAGGAAGCACGTTTTAAAATTTTTCCAAAAGAAAAATATAACCTTAGTAATACTTTAAATTATAAATAATATGTTAAGTTCTTAGTTTTGAACTCAGTAATTATTAGCAAATAAATTTATGATAAATTATTTAAAATTATAAGCAACTCTCCTCCACAAACCCACACAGTTATATGATCTCCAGTGGCAAATATAATAATGTTATTTCTTTATTTCTTATGTGTAAATGAAAATGGATCAGTAATCCATGCAGAGAACCCATAAAATTATACTAATAAAAAATTATTAAAATCTTATTACTTAACTAAAACAAAGTAGAAATTTTCACTCTCCACCTCCTTTTCAAATAAATTAATTATCTCTTCATTCTCCGCATCGATCACCCTCCACAATTACAATTATTTAATCTTAAATGTTCGTATTTATGTCCTCCATCCCATCTCTCAAATTATGACTCTTCGATGCTATACCACATACACACACAGAAGTAGAATGTACTATTTATTAACTCAACCACTCTGGATTATCTAACACTCTAGTAATGATCATCTTGTTCTTTAAATTTTTCAGAATTGTAAATACTCTCGTTCTCAGGGTCTTGACCTGTGGTGAGGTGCAACAATCAATCACTTTTCAATTCATTGTCGACCCCTGGACATTATCCTAGCGAATACCAATTGGATAGACATACACTTATTTAAAGCTAATGTCTACTTTAACTAAAACTAACAATAGGAATTATCATAATAATAAATATTATACCCTAACTATTTAATTAAATAAACACTTATTATAATAAATTTTGAATATAGTTTTATCAACTGGGAACGCATCCAAATATCAAGAGTGGAGAAGGAATTTTATATCCTCTCGTAATATTAGTCGAAGTGCAATGAATTGAATAATTAAATATTAAATTTATAATTAAACCATTATCTCATATGTTTGCCAAGTGATTATTATAATTTTAACATATATGTTTATCTGTTTAACTTCAAATCTTAGCAAGTGAAAAATGATTACTTCAGCAGTAAAAACTAATGAAGATATTTCATGGCCAATCTGTATTAGAAATATGAGTTATTTCTATTATTTTTTTTATATTATACCTCTAGTATTAATGGATAATGAAAATTAACTACACTGATGAATTTATGAATATTATAAATTTATTAATATTGTGAGATTCTAGTATAGTGAAGTTCTGATATTGTGAAGCTTTGGACACCCAAAACATTAAGACACCAGACACAAGTTTAAATTTTAAAAACAACAAATATTTATCAAAACAAATCTATAAAGAGAAAAATACTAGAATCTAAGTCAACATTGTAGCGATCCCAAATCAAGGAAAATATAAAATGACTATTAAAACTATTTACAAAAGTGGATCTCTACTGGCTACGATTACAGATTCCTATAAAGCTTAGTGACTAATACGTAGCCTGTCCCAGTAATAACATTCAATATAAGCATTTTTGGAACTAATCATTCTATATTATAACTGATTTATAATCATTTTGACCCGTAATACATCATTTAACATTTATTCGGTTATATTTGAAGTGATGCTTCAGCAATATTAGGTAAAATATAACTATTGTTAACAGCGTTAACTAGCTTAGAGCCCATAAAATTTTTACTGTAAATATCTAATCATTTCATTAAGAAATTTATATTTTCAAGATAATAAAATTACGTTATTTAAGAAATTCCTATCTTAAAATGTGATAAAAATTAATTTAACTTTTTTTATTTAGTTTATATGCATTTTGCGAACTACTGCATCCCATAACTTAGTATTTAAATTATATATGATAATTGTGTGATATATTTTAATAACTATATCTAAGCACCCATACATGTATCTAATGCTAAAACCCAACATGAGTTTATTATCACATTCTTACCAGTCCAGCGATGACTTGCTTCTGCATGAACCTGGTATGGTGCTTGCTTGCCTGAATCAAATTCTTAAACAAAATTTAGATAAATTCGGTTTTCCACAAGCAGACAAAGCTGCAGTACACATGAAGAAACCCGGCTTCTGCATGAACCTGGTATAGTGCTTATTGCTTGCCTGAATTCAAATTCTTAAACATAAATTTAGCATAAATATCGGTTTTCTCACAAGCTAGAACAAAGCTTAGCTACTAAGTACATCAATTTATGAATATGATATTATAATTAATCCTGAAACAAGTAACTACTTTTCAATAATATGCACTGATCTAACAAGCAATAAACACTAAATTATCGTACACTCCTGGGTAATGATAAGAATGATGCTTTCGCAAGAGAGAATAAGTTAATAATAACTTCTTGGTGCTAGCATAGACCTAAGAGTTGCCTTCTTCATGATGCTATAAATTATGTGAGGAACTTATTTCTGCACATATATAGGAGTCATGCTAAAACACCACACACTTAAACCATAAAGATATTTCTCTTACAAAGCATGAAACATATGGAGCTAGGAACAAGTCCTCAATCTCCTACAAATACTTTCAGATAAAAATTATTTAATTGTGAGAGAGCTATGCTCCATCTCAACCCTTTGAGGCAGTTAAAACTACACTCACCTCAACAAACAGAGGTCATTTGCATTCTCACATAGCATAAAAGGGTATCATATTATTGATGCAGGAACCAATTAGTCTAATACAACTAAGAATAAATTTTACTTAAAAGAAAATTCTCTAGGCTAAGAAATAGGCATTATTTTATTTTAAAATACACATTTTAAATAACTCACTCATATTCGTGGGCATAGCAATAAAATATCAAATATATGAAAATTAAATAAATGTGAAAATATTGATCTAAAATTAATAGCATAACAACATTTTATAACCTTTTCATACCTCACACTCCCCTAGCATTTATAATAAAAAAAAATACGTGCTCAAGCAATATTATAATGAATAAATTATTTTCTAACTTTAAGCTGTATTTAATATTGGGTCAAAATTTTTAACTCTTAACTAAAACATACTAACATAAATATAATATGCAATAATAAATATAATAAAGAAAAATTTTACGTGTAGTTTCTTTTTGGTACACTGAGAGTCTGGCAATTATTCTCCCATGAAGTGTTGATTATTCAAAGAAAAAACAAATTATTTTAAATAAAAAACAAATGCATGCATGGCCATAATAGAATGCTATCAAAGTTGTCCAAAATATCAACGTTTATTGGTACAAAATCGTAGTTAAAATACACATTTAAAATAGTAGCTACTTTTATGATCTGGATTCTTTCACTTTTATTAATCAAATCGTATAGTAATTCATACATTTATTATATCACTTATTTCTTGGTGAATTTTCATATACTTATTTACATTTTCATTTCAAGCACTACATTATCCACTGACTTGATTTTCCATTATTCTTGGATTCAATTTAGAATAGATGCTCATTATAATATTTTTGAACATGTAGTATAGATTTATACAAAACTTATTCTATTTGAAGATATTTAACAGAATTAAATGCTTAATATAATATACTTTGAAAATTATTCCAACAAAATTTGTTTAATATTTTTTTATTCTCATATTCATTAGCTTATTTTGACTAGAATTTTCAACTTTCTTTTACAACTATTCTCTCCCAAGAATGAAAAAGGTTTACTTTTATAGTAATAATTATAGGAAGTATAAATTATGTCTTTGATGGAATATAATATAAATATAAAATTGACATTTATTACTCTTTCAGCCTTTTATTATATTTTATAACACGTTCATCCAAGTATTAAAAGTAAGTGTTTGAAGCAGAATAAAATATTACAAAAGTTTGTAATAAAAATATCCATTCAAATATTAAAAACAATTTATTCCAGATAAAATTAATATTAAGAAAAGTTTGCAGTACAATTATCCATCCAAATTTAATAAGTAAGTTATTTAAGATAGGATAGGTATCAATAAAATTGTACCTGAAACATTATCTGACATGTAGATTGAAGCTTCCAAACTGAATGCGCATTGAATTAAGCATGGTATATTAACTTTCTTGTTAGATTGGTAAAATTTTGGCACCAATTGATTTTACAAAGGAAATAAGTGTGCCTATTTAACCTTCTAGTGCTCCATTTATAAGAAACAAAATATACACCTCAAAAAAATATAATAATTTTAATCAGACGATAGATTGAGAAGGAAGAATTGGTACGTGCTCACTTGACACAAGATTTTTAGAAGAACAACCCCCCCAAAATATGAGCTTATTTTTATTCAATTTGCCTGTCAATCATTCCTCTGACATAACTGTTTACTCTTTGACTCTTAATATTAAAATTTAATTGTTGGTCTATCGACTTTAGCTGGACATTAATTATTCACAAACTTTTCCTTGCCACATGTGCTTGAGAGATTTTCCCACTTTGAATAAGAAATTAAAAAAAAAAAACAATGGTAGAAAATTTTATCGAAAAATCTTTTCAATTAAACAAATAGACTAAATTTGGATTAAAGATTTATGAGTGAACATAATAATTGATTTCTTTAAAATCAAAATAAAATACCCACTCTCTCAATACACTATTGAATGGTATATTGTATGATGTATAAAATCTGATGATTTCCTTTATAATTAAAATTATACATCACACACACGCATGCACGCACATATAAATAATAATTATTAGCAATGTATTTGGTGGTACTTTCATTAACATTAAACTTGTTTCATAATTTTTTGAAATTTGAAGAGCTATCTCTCCATATAATTAAATATTAAGCAATCGCTATGTAATATTAACTTTCTTTTAAAACTTTTAAAATATCTTTTATTTAATTTTTATGTTTAATCTTTTATAAAATCAACTGTTTTGAAATTTTACAGTGTGTGTAAGACAATCAACCCCTTCCCTCTCTATCCTTACACATTATAATTTTGAAAAAGTACAAACATACTTTTGTTTATACGTCATATATTCAGGATCTAAGATTTTTTTATCTTAAAAAAAAAGTATCAACTTTTATTTATCTTAAAACTATGATAAAAAAAAAAAAATCTTCTTAGACTACTAAAAACTAATACTACTCTTAATTTACCAATGATTAGTTTCTCCACGGAAGAAACTAATGATCACAATTCATATGTATGTGTGTGGACATAACAGAGTTATATTGCCAAGATATAATACTTACCAAATATATGCAAACAAATCTTTATTCAAATATAATAAATTCAAATGCAATGTAGTAATGCAGTATTGGTGGTAATAATAATAAGAAAGAGGATATGTAGTATAATATATATTTTTGATATAAAGAAGCTGTAAGCAGTAAATTTATCTCTAAAACATATAAAATATATGTATATTTATTTAATGCAATTCTCAGACATATATATATAATATTTTATTACAAGTGTATATGTATTGTAATTATTATAATAATAGCAGCATGAAGTAGATGTCCAAGTATTTGCACCTATAACTGTAATAGAAAGTTTCTTGTCAAAGTTTGTGACAGCTCTAAAGGACTTAGATTCTAACCACAAACCAATGCAATCTAAGTTGGGATAACTCAGCACCCTCTTATATACAGGCACACAAACATGCATAAAATTTTTCTACAATTAAATAAGTTCATTCAAATGGCATATTCAAACATATTATAATGAAAGGAATTGTATTATATATTTTGAGTTCACATATCTGTATCAAGGTTATCATTAGTTATCAAACAAATGACAGGTATATACATCAACCCAAATTTTTAATTGTTTTGTGTGTGTTCTTTGATCTATTTTTTAAATACTTACAGTTTTATTCTCTTTTAGATAAAAATCATTCTTTTCCCCTAACACTCATGTTTCCTTTCAAATGATTTTTAATGTATTATTTAAAATTTGACTATCTTTAAATACATGCCAAAAAAAAGCCCTCTTCTGATTTATAATTTCCTTAATAATCTTATTGTTTAGCCTTTTCAACATTTCTATATGCTAATCTTATTTTTCCCATTCATCTTTTTTATTTTTCTCAAAATCTTCATTTCCAAATTGTAAATTTTTACACTTTCCTTTTTCTAGTTCATTTAACACAAGTCTTTTATAATTTTAACTTTAGTGGGCCACATTATCAATTTCTATCTTATTAAAAGACTGATATTTTTAGGATTATCACTAATATTTTTGTCACTATTTCCATTATCAAAATATCACCCCACCCACCCCCAACTACCACTATATCTAAATATACAAAAGGCAGGTAAATATCAGTCTAAATGATAATTAAAATGTGTATACGATCTTGTAAACAAAAAGATCATTTACAATAAAAATACATTATTATTATTATTACTACTTTAATCAATATCAGTTCTATTTAAACTTTTTTTTTTATATTAAAAGATTTTTTTTATAGAAAAAGAAAGAATAAAAGAATACTAATAAAAGAATTTTCTAGATAGAAATAATTATATGCTGAATTATGATGAAGCTATTGTTTTCTATTACTGACAAATGCTCAACATATAATACACAAAATTATGGCTCAATGCTTCATTGAACATTATTATATTGTAAGGAGAATATAAACAATTGCAAAATGAGAAATTTTATCTAAAAATATTTATAAGAATTTTTTTAGAAATTTTCACAAATACAAATGCACAGACATATAATAAAAAGTTGAAGATAAGTCATAGGATCAGTGTTTATAAAAACATATGTTTCAATATGAAAGCTGTATCTTATTACTGCTATATTTCATGTTTTTATGGTCAGTATATATGTGTAGCACTCGCCTGATCAAAACAGATTACTATGCAATCTTTACCGCTTCCCTGTCCCAATAACAATAACTCATTAACAAATTACCAAACAGAAATAAATCTTGAACTTGATTGAGAAATCAAATTAATTTGTTGAAATAATATTTGAAATTGAAAAATGATCAGAATAAATTACAATTTCAGCTATAAATTATTGAAGTACAGCATATTGTTGATATAACAATGTAGTGGTTAATATATTAGTCTATTATAGCCATGATTGAAATTTAAACCCAGGAAAAACCTGAAACATTTTTTTATGTATTTGTAATACTTTTTTACACATTTATCAAATTTATTATATAAATATATAAAAACAAATTCACCACTTCTTAATGGATAATATTTCTGTAGTTTAATTTTCATTATAGCACTCTCATGCAAGGTATAAAATATTTTCTATCCATTTTTAACACCTTCTGGAGGGATGAAATCATAAATATATTATTAAAGATGTGAAAAGATCTATGATCCCCCAAGAAGCACATTTCATGCTGAACCAGCATATCTTTATCACTGTTCAACATATATATATATATATATAGCAAATTACTACAGTTTTATTGATAAGTGTCAAACACGCAGCCCTCACAACTTTAACAGAAATCTCTTATTGAAAGTATATTAATAATTATTATTAGTCACTCATTACACTAGAGATTATCCAATAATGAATAATATTTCTGCTGTTTAATTTGGAGAGCTGCACATTTGACATTTATCAATAAAACTTTAATAATTTGTTATCTATATATATATATACTGAACAGTGATAAAGATATTATAAGAGATTGTGTGGTCTGAGCCAACTGATGAGTGTTTGGTTCAGCAAGAAATGTTCATCTTGAGGATCATGGATCATTTTCATATGTCTTTGATTGCATGTTTATGATTACATCCTCCACAAGATGTTAAAAATGGATAGAAAACATTCCCTACCTTATGTGAGAGATATAATGAAATTTACACTACAGAAATATTATTAATTATTAGATAATCTCTATTCTAATAAATGACTACTAAAAATTATTAATCAGCCCCTGTTAATTTTGCATATTTAAAACATTTCTAGACCAAGTGTTTTGTAACTTTCTCCATGTAATCTAATTAAATATTATTTTTGCTAAATCTATTTTCATTTACATATTGTAATTTTCTAAACATTTATTATTTCTATCATTAAAAAAAAGCCAATGTATATACATCTTTTTTTAAAAAAAATTGTGTCTAAAAAAAATTGAATAACCTAATGAATACAAAGAGTCTCATTTCTGAATGTTAAAGAAGATATCTTGCATGAGAGTGGTGAAGTAAAAATTAATTACATTATAGAAATATTATTCATTAAGGAATATTATTTATTAATAAAAATTATTAATATCCTTTCAACAAGTAATTTATGCCAATGTTGTAAAGGTAATAAGTTTGACACTTATCAATTAAACTACAGTAATTGGATCATCATCATCATCATCATCAACCATTATCAATCCACTGCAGGATGAAGGTCTCTCCAAGTTTAATCCATCTTCTCCGATCTTTAGCTTCTCTTCTCCACAACACCCCTGCACATTTTCTTATTTCATCCATCCATCTCACATGTGGCCTCTTTCTGGGTCTTTTACAATCTCTTGGAATCCAGTTTAAAATTTCAATTGTCCATCTATTATCATCTCTTCTAGCAATATGTCCAGCCCAACTCCATTTCAATCTTTTAATTTTTTCAATAAGGTCAGTAACACCTGTTTGTTGTCTTACCCATACATTGCGTTTTCGATCTCTTCTTGTTACTCCCAACATACATCTCTCCATACTCCTTTGAGTGGTCTGAAGTCTCTGTATTGCTCTTCTATTAAGTGTCCAAGTCTCAGATCCATAAGTAAGAACTGGTAAAACACATTTGTTAAAAACCATCCTTTTCAAACACATAGGCATATTTCCTTTTAGTATCAAGTTATTTCTACCAAAAGCACTCCAGCCAAGTTTAATTCTATGATTAATTTCCTCCATTATGTTTCCATCTGTATTAATAATCTGACCAAGGTATTTGTAACTGTTAACTTCTTCTAATTCTTCATAATCAATCTTTATTTTCATATTTTGAGCAAATCGATTAAACATTATTTTAGTCTTTTTAACATTTATCTTTAGTCCTACTTTTCTACTTTCATCTGCTAACTCCTGCAACATTTCCTGCAGCTCTGAAGCATTATTTGCAAAAACAACTACATCATCTGCGAAATCTAAATGACTTAAATACTCTCCATTTACTTTCACTCCTTTAGTTTCCCATTTTAATCCACAAAATACTTCTTGCAGCACTGCTGTAAAGAGTTTTGGAGATATGGAGTCACCTTGTCTTACACCTTTCTCAATGTTGATTTTTCCAGTATCATTATGTAATCTAATTGTTGCTGTTGCATTTTTATAAATATTCTTTAAAATATGACAATATCCTGGATCTATACCTTGATGATCCAATGCTTTAATCACTGAAGAAATGTGTATAGAATCGAATGCCTTTTCATAATCTACAAATCCAAAACATAATGACAACTCATATTCGTTTGTCCTTTCTATGACTTCTCTCAATACCTGGATATGATCTATTGTACTAAAACCACTTTTAAATCCAGCTTGTTCTCTTGGTTGGTGGAAATCCAAAGTTCTCTGTAGACGAGTTGTAATTATCTTGGTAAAAATTTTTATATAAAACTGATAAAAGGCTGATAGGTCTGTAATTTCTAATATCTTCTTTATCACCTTTTTTAAATATTAATATTATTACTGCATTCTTCCAATCTTCCGGTACATCTTTATCATTTAGACATTTGGTATATAACTTTGCTAAAATTGTTTCTATTTCTTCACCTGCTTCTTTTAATATATCAATTATAATTCCATCATTTCCTGGAGCCTTTCCTTTCTTCATACACTTAATTGCATGTCTCACTTCTTCATTTAAAATTCTGGGCAATTCGGAAGATGTAATAGATATAGGAGGTACTTGTTCTTTATTACTATATAATTCTTGATAAAAATCTTCTACCAATTTCATGATGTCATCTCTCTTTTTAGTAATAATTCCATCTTTTTTTCTTATTGCAGATATAAATTTCCTACCAATACCAAAATGTTGTTTAACATTTTTGAGACTTTTATTTTCTTCTACAGCTTTCCTTGCTATTTCACAGTTATACTTTCTTATATCATTTTCAACTCTTTTCCGTACCATTTTACAAAATTCGAGATATTCAATTCTTTTTAATACATCATTTTTGTATATCTTCATATTCCTTCTTTTCTTCATAAATTCTCTAGTCTCAGTAGAAATTTTATTAGTCAATTGCTGCTTTTTTCTACCAGCTATGTTTGTTGCAGTTTTTAAAAGTGTATCAGCTATTTTCATATTAATTTCATTCAAATCTGAATCATGTTCAAAATCTCCTAACACTTGAAACCTATTTGTAAGTTCTAATTTAAATTCATTAGAATGTTTCTGAAGATTAGGAATATCAACTGTAAATATTGTTTTTCTTAATAATTTTTGTCTCTCTAGTTTTACATTAACACGTAACTTACACCTTACTAATCGATGATCACTTCCTGTGTTAAATTTATTAAGAACATTACAATCTTGAAATATGTATTTTCTGTTAGTCAAAATATAATCCAATTCTGCTGTACCTTCATTTGGATGCTTCCATGTCCATTTCCTTTTAATATTTTTTTCAAAAAATGAATTCATAATATAAAGTTTTTCTTTTTCTGCAAACTCCACAAGTCTATGTCCTCTCTCATTTCTATTACCATAACCAAAATTACCTACAGCAATTTCATCTTTCATTTGTCTACCAATTCTAGCATTAAAGTCTCCCATAACAATTTTAAAATGTTGTTTACTCTGATCAAAAGCCTTTTGTACATCCATATAAAAATCTTCTACTACTTCATCACTATGAGAACTTGTTGGGGCATAAACCTGAATTATCTGCATTTGGTATCTGCTATTAAGTTGTATAACTAATCTTGCCACTCTGTCCGATACACCATCAATCTCCACAATATTGTTCTTCCACTTTTTATTTATAATGAATCCTACTCCACTTGTATTTCCAATATGTGTGCCTTTATAATAGAGTATATGTCCACTTTTTAAATCAATTGTTTCTTCTCCTTTTCTTCTAACTTCACAAAGTCCAATAATGTCCCATTTAATATAAGACAGTTCTTCTTCTAATTCTTGCAATCTTCCTTCACTTGAAAGTGATCTGCAGTTGTAAGTACCTAAATAAAAAGTCGTCATCAAATGGCAGCCTGGGTCCGCAATCAGGGGATTCTTAGCACCCTCTGCCTTCGGCCACCAACCGCTGCCTTGGTTGGTGACTTTACAGCCTCCTGGGAATAAGGGCCATGCTTTATTTTTGTCTGTCATAATTGTATATATGTATTGGAAAAATATTTATCATTTACACAAACATTCATTCTGCCTTATCAGGCACTGAGAAGAAAGACCATGGTGTTTCTTGATCTTAAACTCAGAGGTAAAAAGCCAATAAACTCACCACGCTGGCTAATGCGTGTTGGTGAGCAGCCCATCCATGTTCGTATACTATATGAATAATCACATAGTAATAACAGCTGCAACGACAAGAACGTATGGAGTGGACATTAGGAATTTGCCCTGCTCGGTTCCTTTAAGGCCTCCAAGAGGAATCAAAGGATCTCCTTTCAGTTAATAGCAAACTCCTTTCTGCAGCTAGTAATTGGATATCTACATATATATACTGAACAACAATAGAGATGTAAAATATTGTGATCTGGGCCAATTGATGAGTGCTAGTTTGGCATAAAATGTGCATCCTGGGGATCATACATCTTTTTTCATGTCTTTGATTATATGTTTATAATTATACCTCTCCACAGGTGTTAAAAATGGATAGAAGCCAATCTTTACTTCATATGAGAGTGATGTAGTGAAAATTATACTACAGAAATATTATTCATTAAGTGGATAACTTAATGAATGACTAATAAAAAAAGATACTACCTCCTCTCTTTAAATTATTCAACATATCTCATATATCTTATATGAGAAGCATGTTAATCACTCAGTCTCATTCTGTAAAAAGTCTCAACAGTAATTTCAAATTATCCATGTAACTTCCTAACAAGGTAGCTAAATATCTGCGCTCCTTCTCTTATTCAAGATAAATACTGTATCTCCTAGTTTTCATTCTTCAGTCATGTGATGTGACGTGATGTACTGTGACTTCTCCTTAAAAAGAATCAAGAATCTCTCAGCAACTGTGCCCAAAAAACCTGTTGGCCACTTTACCTTCCCCTTCCATTCCCCACCCTAAGCTTTCCCATACTCTGCTCCATCCCATTGTCATAGAAATATATTTGTTTACACTGTCACCTGGTGATCATTGATTACTCCACAAAAATTGACTTTGCAATGAGAAGAAAAAGGTTACATCATTCAAAAACATCTAATTACAATTGTTAGTAATTACAGCTTCTATTTAAAAGAATGATTACTTTTTCATCATATAACATTTTAATGCTCAAAAATATATATATTATTTCAAAGTGAGAGAATAAAAAATCAAATAAATAAAAGTTATCTGAGTTGTACAACAGTTATTTTTATCTAAAAATGTCTGAAAAATTACTTTTTTTAAAAAACATCTAGGACAGTTTTTGTTGAAACATAAATTTTAAATGCAATAATTTTTATAAGTTTATATAACACACACACACATACAAAAAGACGACAGATTATAATTTATTGGAAGTACATATGACTAAAAAATGTCATAAACTTGCTTGATAATAAGATGAATGCCCAGCTTCTTAACAATAAAATATTTTTTCAAATTTTTTTACTATCATTAATATTTCTTCTAAGAAGCTCTTAAACAAAAAATATTCATTTATACATTAAATAATCAGTGATATAGTTTTTAAATTTGAGATCCAGAGAACAAAGCTATAAGTGGAGTCTCATATAAATAAATTAGCTAACAATAATGTTAAAATTGAATTTTGGTTGTGTTATTTCAAAGTTAGTGAATTCTTTATACTGTTGCACTAATTGATCATGGGAGTAAATCAATAAATAATTAAATAGTTAATTGATTGGGAGGTCATGTGGTGTTTAAGCATCAGAAATAGCAGGTTGAATATTAATTCAAGAACTTTTAGTTTTTGAATCCTAATTCAAACAGGGCATTGATCCAAGTATAAAATTAAAAAAAGGCCATTTATTATAAACTGTTATCCACAATATGTTTTGATTACATATGCAAACAATATTTACAATGACAAACTTAAAAAAAAAATTTTTTTAGTAGTTATCAAGATTTTTTTCAAAAAACATCTTATGTTATCTCAATGTTACTTATACTGATATTCAATGATAAGCGGTATGGTTTCCAGAAGGTTTGTGATGATGGTGTTCTAGTTATATTTTTATATTGGACTATTTCCATCAACTTAATATGAGTATTAAACATCTTTAGAAAAATTTAACTTTTATTTAAATATTCCAAATACATTCAACTATTAGTATTAGCATAACAAATAGGTTAGTATATGCCCAATGATTCGAGAGGTATTATTCTCCCCTCTTCTCGGGTATTGCTGGGCTGACCAGTGACAGTACTAGAATAGGATTCAAACCTGGACTCTTAGATTCTTGAGTATTGAATTTTAAGACAATGCTCTAACTAACTGAGTCATCCTGACAAAGTATTGAATTTTAAGATAATGCTGTAACTAACAGCCATCCTGACAAAGGCCACAGTCAGTAGAAATTTCATATACTTATCTATAAGATTCCCCCTGATTTTGCCACCTTTTTCCTAAAAGCAAAGTTGATTAGTGGTTTCCATACATTTTATATAGTCACCCTATGTTGGCTTATGGGATTTTTGCCATTATCATGTGAGCAGTATATTCTTTGTATCTTTTTTCCTCTGTCCAATATTTTTGTATTTTCCCACTTGGACATATGTTCATTGGCACATATATGGCCTGCTACCTTAGACACCTGTTTTCCCTCTTCTAATCATCAGTTTGTGTTCTTACAAGCACTTTTCAATGGGATGACTGCTCTCACCCATATATGTTCTTCCACATTCACATGGTATTTCATAGATCCAGTTTTTTCTTTCCAGCATTTCAAAATTGGAAAGCTGTTCTGATGTTATACTGAATGCAGATTTTCCTTAATTTGTCTGCTATTTTTGGAATGTATGGGTACACTACAGTACCAATAATTGACTTTTCACTTGATGGTTCTTTTTTTTTTTTGTTTATTTAATGTTTTCTTAATAACACCATTTTTCATAAGAGTTTGATCTATATAAATCTTTTCTTTTTCCAAATCGCTGGTTTCTGAACAAACTTCTTTTGCTCTGTTCCATGGTAATAGTATAACTTATTATGTTGTGTTTCCAGTATGATTGGATGTGTAGGCTAGATATTTTCCTGTATTTGTAGGTTTTCGGTAAACTATAGTTTTGATTTTGCCATGAGGAAGTCCTGTCACAAGAACATCTAAGAATGCCAATTTTTGTTCTTATTCTAATTCTATTGTAAATTTAATTGAAGGGTATATATATGTTGTTCATGTGTTTCCAAAAAGTTTGTAGCAGTGCTTCACCATGTGGCCATATAACAAATGTATCATCCACATACCAAAGCCAAATATTAGGTGAATATAGAGTAGTTTTTATGGATAAGGTTTCAAATTCTTCTATGTAAATATTGATAATCAGAGAAGACAATGGTGATCCCATAGCCATTACTTGATTTTTCTAGAAGAATTCTGTGTTATATTGAAATTAGATTGTTTTTATACAGAATATAAATAGTCCCATTATACTATCAATAGGAAAAACTGTTCTGGTATGTAAACTATTATCACTATCTAATCTTTCCCTTAACAATAGACAATGCTTCTTCACATGGTACATTTATGAATAAACTTTCCACATCAAAGCCACTGAGGAAGTCACTCAAAAATTACCTTTAGAAAAAACAGCAGAATTATGCTGGAGAATAAAAAGAACACTTGACAAGCAACAAAAATTGAAGTTAAACATATCTTTCTAAATAAATAAATCTATAATTATTCTCCCTGCTGACAAAGGCAATGCAACAGTTATAATGAATACAACTGATTATGACAACAAAATACAAGAACTCCTGATAGCAGGCCAATATAGAAAAGTGGCAAAAATGCGATACAGAGTACGGTAACAAAGTTACAAGCATTACTCAGAAAGCATCGCAGGTACTTCACTGATTCAGAAAAAAGTAAAACAGCACCATATTTTCAGCAAAAATCCTCATCTTTATGGTCTACTTAAAATCCATAAGAATCATGTTCCATTAAGACCTATTGTTAGTTCTAGAGATTCTCCTTGCCAAAATTTGGCAAGATTGGCATATATCAGGGATTTTGGACACTTTGTAGAATTAACCAAAAACATGAAAATTGAAAGAACTGTCTTACTGGTAAGCTTTGATATGGAAAGTTTATTCATGAATGTACCATGTTAAGAAGCATTGTCAATTGTGTGTAAAAGATTAGATGGTGATAATACTTTACAAAGCAAAACACCTTCCTATTGATAGTATAATGGAATTATTAACATTCTGTATAAAAACAACCTACTTTCAATATAACACAGAATTTTTTCAACAAAATCAAGGAATGACTATGGGCTCACCATTGTCTCCCCTGATTAGCATATTTACATGGAAGAATTTGAAACATTAGCCATAAAAACTATACTTCATATCCATGGACCTAAAATTTGGCTTCAGTATGTAGATAATACATTTGTTGTATTATTACATGGTGAAGCACTGCTACAAACTTTCTGGAAACACATCAACAACATATCCCATTCAATTAAATTTACAATAGAATCAGAACAAGAACAAAAATTGGCATTCCTCATGGCAAAATCAAAACTACACTTTACTGAAAACCTATAGCAAAATATCTAGCCTATACATCCAATCAATCACACCAGAAACACAAAACATGAAGTTATACTATCACTATGGAACCAAGTAAAAGAAGTTTGTTCAGAAACCAGCAATTTGGGGGGGGGAAAAGATTTATATAGAACACTCTTATGAAAAATGGTTATCCATCAACTGTTATTAAGAAAACATTAAATAGACAACAAAAAGAACCATCAAGAGAAAAAACAATTTTGGTACTGTAGTGTACCCATACCTTCCAAAACTAGCAGACAAATTTTAAAAAATCTGCAATCAGTATAACATCAGAACAGCTTTCCAAAGCCATACCAATTATGAGGAATTCTAACATCTACAAAGCCAAAACTTGAAATGCTGAAAAGAAAAACTGCATCTACAAAATACCATGTAAATGTGGAAGAACATATATTGGTGAGAACAGTTGTCCCATTGAAAAGTGCTTTTAAGAATACAAACTGATGATTAGAAGAGAGAAAACAGATGTGTCTAAGGTAGCAGACCATGTTCATACCAATGAACATATTTTCAATTGGAAAAATAGAAAAATATTGGATAGAGATGAAAAGGTACAAAGAAGAAAACAATCCCATAAGTCAACCTAGTGTGACTATACATATGGTATGAAAACAACTAATCAACTTTGCTCTTGAGAAGAAAAAGTGGAGAAATCAGGAGGAACCTCATAGATAAGTATATGAAATTTCTTCTGACTGTTGCCTTTGGCAGGATGGTTCAATTACCTTAAAATTCAATATTCAAGAATCTAAGGGTCCAGTTCAATCTCTGCACTAGTACTGTCACTAGTAAGCCCAGAAATACTCTCGAAACATTGTGCATATACTAACCTGTTTGATGTGTTAGTACTAACAGTTAAATGTATTTGTAATATTTAAATAAAAATAAAATTTTTCTAAAGACATTCAATACTCATATTAGATTATGGTAATAGTCCAATATAAAAATAAAATAAGCAGTATGTGTAATTGAATCTATTTCTCAATTAATTTAATGCCTTCAAATTGATTAATATCTTTCACAGATTGGATCACTAGTAAAAATATAAAATCAAATGTAAGTTGTTAATTTTAATTTTACATCCTCATATTTTCTGAATATACATTTTAAAATTAATATAGATTCCATGATGCTTAAAAATAATATAGAAAATTTTAAGATGTAAATATTAGATGACTTTAATGTCACAAAGAGTCTATAAATGCAAATACACTCAAATAAATATCAGCACAATTTTCATAGAAATAATTATGTTAATGATAATGCAAAAATCTGCAAAGAAAAACATAAAACCAAAAATATTAAATTGAGAAAGCAAAAATTAAAAGTCAAATGAAATAGAATCCAAAATATTAATTGAAAATTAAAGGATATGTTCATATAAATTGACTCAAACTTATTCTTTAAGAATTTGCAAATAATAAGAGGGCAAATAAAGCATTAATATAAAATAATAGAATCATAAAAAAATATCCAAAATTACAATTTATAAAATCAAACATAAATAAGGAAATGAATACATTTGAAAAAGTAAAAGACTACATTTGTTCATTAGAAATTTTGTTTCAAACAACAAATAAATGAATTTAATGGAATTAATAGTGTATAGTGAATTAGATAAACAAATCCTTAAAACCAAATATATAAAAACAATTATTAAACAAATTCTAGAAGAAAGTGTTAAATGCAAGTATGCCATAAAATATATGAATTAGTCAAATTAATGGCTAATTCATACTATTAAGTATCTGACTTTACATTTTATATGGTAAAGCTGGAAGTGATGAAATTTTTGCACTGAGTCAAATATACTATATCAATAGTCAGTACACATTCATATATATAAAATCTTAAGAACTTAATTGTTGACTGTGGAAAATCTAATAAAAACTACACTTAACTAATGAAAGTGGCCACTTTATTAATCTATGGCAAATATGTATAAATGAAGTATTATATTCTTTCTTTCACCTTATAACTTTCTATATGCTTTTATAAAATTTTAAATAATTAAGCAAATCCACTTTTTTTATTACTGTAACAATGCTTATTTTATTTAACTTAATCAATCTGACAATTTCAATTGATCAGCAATCTTCTTTACAGTTAAAAGATATGTATGAATGCACAAAATAGTTTACAATAGAAACAAACATTAGTCAGCAATCTTCTTCAGAACTAAAAGATATATATATATGAATGCACAAAATATTTATAAGAGGATATAATATTTGATTCTCTAAAATTATACACACACACACATATATATATATATTGTAAGGGTAGCTTACAATCCTATCAAAACCAGCCTATATTTATCAACACCACCAAACTAAACCCATTCAAAACATAAGCTTAAACTAATAGGTGGCTGAATATGCACTATCATTTCTTTTAAGCATACATATGTATATATGTGATGAACATTTGCTTTGTTAAATATCAAGTTAAACAAGTGTCTCAATGAACTAATTTCTTTTATTTAATGAAAAATAAAAGCCAGTTAAAGAAATCATTTAAAAATATATATATATCATCATCATCATCATCAACCATTATCAATCCACTGCAGGATGAAGGTCTCTCCAAGTTTTATCCATCTTCTCCAATCTTTAGCTTCTCTTCTCCACAACACCCCTGCACATTTTCTTATTTCATCCACCCATCTCACATGTGGTCTCTTTCTGGGTCTTTTACAATCTCTTGGAATCCAGTTTAAAATTTCAATTGTCCATCTATTATCATCTCTTCTAGCAGTATGTCCAGCCCAACTCCATTTCAATCTTTTAATTTTTTCAATAAGGTCAGTAACACCTGTTTGTTGTCTTACCCATACATTGCGTTTTCGATCTCGTCTTGTTACTCCCAACATACATCTCTCCATACTCCTTTGAGTGGTCTGAAGTCTCTGTATTGCTCTTCTATTAAGTGTCCAAGTCTCAGATCCATAAGTAAGAACTGGTAAAACACATTTGTTAAAAACCATCCTTTTCAAACACATAGGCATATTTCCTTTTAGTATCAAGTTATTTCTACCAAAAGCACTCCAACCAAGTTTAATTCTATGATTAATTTCCTCCATTATGTTTCCATCTGTATTAATAATCTGACCAAGGTATTTGTTAAAAACCATCCTTTTCAAACACATAGGCATATTTCCTTTTAGTATCAAGTTATTTCTACCAAAAGCACTCCAACCAAGTTTAATTCTATGATTAATTTCCTCCATTATGTTTCCATCTGTATTAATAATCTGACCAAGGTATTTGTAACTGTTAACTTCTTCTAATTCTTCATAATCAATTTTTATTTTCATATTTTGAGCAAATCGATTAAACATTACTTTAGTCTTTTTAACATTTATCTTTAGTCCTACTTTTCTACTTTCATCTGCTAACTCCTGCAACATTTCCTGCAGCTCTGAAGCATTATTTGCAAAAACAATTACATCATCTGCGAAATCTAAATGACTTAAATACTCTCCATTTACTTTCACTCCTTTAGTTTCCCATTTTAATCCACAAAATACTTCTTGCAGCATTGCTGTAAAGAGTTTTGGAGATATGGAGTCACTTTGTCTTACACCTTTCTCAATGTTGATTTTTCCAGTATCATTATGTAATCTAATTGTTGCTGTTGCATTTTTATAAATATTCTTTAAAATATGACAATATCCTGGATCTATACGTTGATGATCCAATGCTTTAATCACTGAAGAATCGAATGCCTTTTCATAATCTACAAATCCAAAACATAATGACAACTCATATTCGTTTGTCCTTTCTATGACTTCTCTCAATATCTGGATATGATCTATTGTACTAAAACTACTTTTAAATCCAGCTTGTTCTCTTGGTTGGTGGAAATCCAAAGTTCTCTGTAGACGAGTTGTAATTATCTTGGTAAAAATTTTATATAAAACTGATAAAAGGCTGATAGGTCTGTAATTTCTAATATCTTCTTTATCACCTTTTTTAAATATTAATATTATTACTGCATTCTTCCAATCTTCCGGTACATCTTTATCATTTAGACATTTGGTATATAACTTTGCTAAAATTGTTTCTATTTCTTCACCTGCTTCTTTTAATATATCAATTATAATTCCATCATTTCCTGGAGCCTTTCCTTTCTTCATACACTTAATTGCATGTCTCACTTCTTCATTTAAAATTCTGGGCAATTCGGAAGATGTAATAGATATAGGAGGTACTTGTTCTTTATTACTATATAATTCTTGATAAAAATCTTCTACCAATTTCATGATGTCATCTCTCTTTTTAGTAATAATTCCATCTTTTTTTCTTATTGCAGATATAAATTTCCTACCAATACCAAAATGTTGTTTAACATTTTTGAGACTTTTATTTTCTTCTACAGCTTTCCTTGCTATTTCACAGTTATACTTTCTTATATCATTTTCAACTCTTTTCCGTACCATTTTACAAAATTCGAGATATTCAATTCTTTTTAATACATCATTTTTGTATATCTTCATATTCCTTCTTTTCTTCATAAATTCTCTAGTCTCAGTCGAAATTTTATTAGTCAATTGCTGCTTTTTTCTACCAGCTATGTTTGTTGCAGTTTTTAAAAGTGTATCAGTTATTTTCATATTAATTTCATTCAAATCTTAATCATGTTCAAAATCACCTAACACTTGAAACCTATTTGTAAGTTCTAATTTAAATTCATTAGAATGTTTCTGAAGATTAGGAATATCAACTGTAAATATTGTTTTTCTTAATAATTTTTGTCTCTCTAGTTTTACATTACCACGTAACTTACACCTTACTAATCGATGATCACTTCCTGTGTTAAATTTATTAAGAACATTACAATCTTGAAATATGTATTTTCTGTTAGTCAAAATATAATCCAATTCTGCTGTACCTTCATTTGGATGCTTCCATGTCCATTTCCTTTTAATATTTTTTTCAAAAAATGAATTCATAATATAAAGTTTTTCTTTTTCTGCAAACTCCACAAGTCTATGTCCTCTCTCATTTCTATTACCATAACCAAAATTACCTACAGCAATTTCATCTTTCATTTGTCTACCAATTCTAGCATTAAAGTCTCCCATAACAATTTTAAAATGTTGTTTACTCTGATCAAAAGCCTTTTGTACATCCATATAAAAATCTTCTACTACTTCATCACTATGAGAACTTGTTGGGGCATAAACCTGAATTATCTGCATTTGGTATCTGCTATTAAGTTGTATAACTAATCTTGCCACTCTGTCCGATACACCATCAATCTCCACAATATTGTTCTTCCACTTTTTATTTATAATGAATCCTACTCCACTTGTATTTCCAATATGTGTGCCTTTATAATAGAGTATATGTCCACCTTTTAAATCAATTGTTTCTTCTCCTTTTCTTCTAACTTCACAAAGTCCAATAATGTCCCATTTAATATAAGACAGTTCTTCTTCTAATTCTTGCAATCTTCCTTCACTTGAAAGTGATCTGCAGTTGTAAGTACCTAAATAAAAAGTCGTCATCAAATGGTAGCCTGGGTCCGCAATCAGGGGATTCTTAGCACCCTCCGCCTTCGGCCACCAACCGCTGCCTTGGTTGGTGACTTTACAGCCTCCTGGGAATAAGGGCCATGCTTTATTTTTGTCTGTCATAATTGTATATATGTATTGGAAAAATATTTATCATTTACACAAACATTCATTCTGCCTTATCAGGCACTGAGAAGAAAGACCATGGTGTTTCTTGATCTTAAACTCAGAGGTAAAAAGCCAATAAATTCACCACGCTGGCTAATGCATGTTGGTGAGCAGCCCATCCACGTTCGTATACTATATGAATAATCACATAGTAATAACAGCTGCAACGACAAGAACGTATGGAGTGGACATTAGGAATTTGCCCTGCTCGGTTCCTTTAAGGCCTCCAAGAGGAATCAAAGGGTCTCCTTTCAGTTAATAGAAAACTCCTTTCTGCAGCCATATATATATACCAACAATAATTTAATTATCAATGTGTTGTACATCATGAATTAAGACATAGGCTTAGTAAACATAGTGATGACCCAATTTTAAGCCAATCACTAGGCAACCAAATGTGAAAAATAAAATTAAAATTCTATTATGTAATTTTATTTTTTAACTACAACCAATATAATATGTACAACAATAGGCAGCCATAGCAATGTCAAAGGAAATGAAAAGGCTAGTATACCAAACCTGAGAAACTATGCATAGTACAAAAGCAAACCAAGTTCATTTCTGTCATCTTTTATTTTTCAAATAATCCATAACTATATAAAGCCAACATCCTAAGACCGAATGTTCGAATGCAAAAAAAAAATGGATGACTCGTTCGAATATTCTGAATTATTCATGTAATTTTCTTAGCACAAAAACCATAAGAAATTACAACTGGCATTTAAATAGAGAAAAGTTTGTTGAGTTCATGTGGGTTAATAAAATAACTGAATTGATTTTAAATTGATATTCATGAAATGGCACTATTATTCGAACATGGATAAAGAAAAAATAAAACACCACCAGCATTTAAATAAAATGAAGTAATTTTTTAAGCCATCAAATGCTAAATATCAAATCAAAAAAAAAAAAAAAAACTGTTATAAATGGCTGTGCAATGTATTCTGGCTAAATCTCTAATGTCATAGGGCTGAGTGCAACTGTCCAGATCCTGGAAGCACAATGACATAATCTACTTACCTGTATAAGACCTAAAAGAACACCAACAGTCCTATATTAAATGTCTACATGGATTGAGAAGGAGAGCAACTTTAGGAAATGGATATATTATTTCAAGCATGCTGCTAAAGAATTCCAGTGAATGATGAATAATTTACCAAAGGAGAGTGTTCTGAAGAGAGATAGACTATCCATAAAAGACATTATTGTCAAACTCATGGACATTAACCAAGATGACCTAATGAAAGTTTTAATTTTATTATGTATTTTTTTATACATGTTTGTAAAATTCTAGTTTTATTTTATTTCCATACTTGGAAGCATGTCTACAAGTTGGGAGAGTCCATTATAAATGAAAGCAACAAAATGAGGGGGGGGGGATTGTTAAGTTAGATTTAAAAAATGTATGTTAAATTAAGTGTAGATTAGCTTTCCCTCTATTGCAACTTAACATTGATCATCATCATGATATGGGCTAAGGTAAAGTACATACACTTATTACAGGACAGAGTTCATGTTATTTGCTTTTGTTAACTAATACATGCTTTTTTTTTCCGGTATGAATGATTAATCCTGTTGTGTTGATGTTTTTTTCCTATCAACTTCAGTGAACTGTACATAGATAGAAAGGTTCCTAAAGAAGATGGAACATTGCTAATTTGAAATTGGACGAGGCTACTGCAGATATACCTGTATAATATTGAAATTAGCTAGTTAGCTTTGCAGTCAATTTAATAACAAATTTTTATTTTTATTTGCTTTGTAAATAATTAGTATCGTGTTATGTATTTCTACCATGGGTAAGGGTTTGGAGTCAATTGTTGATATGGTAGAAGTACATCCTTGACGCACACAATTATATTGTTTTATCATGTTAAAAAGTTTTAAATTCTTTTGTTTTGTTATTTAATAAATGTTGTCAATTTGATTTACATTAAACTGGTCTCTAGTTTATCACAATTATTTCTGCATTCATTCATCAAACGATAATCGAAGATATATATACACACACATCTTACTCTTATATAATAATGTAGAAATAAGTTGGATGAAGGATTAAATCAACTGTAACCTATATAGGGGTGCAGCAGTTGCTATTCTGTGTATGTTCACCCTTGAAGAGAGTTGAAGGCAGATTTTTCCCTGAATTTGAATACTGTGTAATGGAGCCCAAAGGTGAGTTGAGGTATGGATGAACTAGCATAAATTGTATATAAATTTAATGTGTAAACACCGAGCTGGAGCATTGTAGGTAGATAAGATCATAGGTTATGTACTTCATCACACCAGTGGCAGAAACTTACCAGAAGACCCTAGGTCCAACCATAGTGAGATGCGTTCCTCCTCTCTTGTGGTATAAAACATTAGCCTGTTATAATATAAACTACAAGAGTACAATGAATCTATATGAGCAAAAACTGTAGTGCAACTGCATAAATTGAATTTTAAAAATGATATAGAATTTGAAAAGCAAATTGCAAGATTAATAAATAATGAGGGGAAACATGCCATATAGAAGAGTAATTTCATTATAATAAAAATAATTAATATATAATCTTTTAGTTGATAGTAACATTTTGTTAAATCTAAAATATAAATTTGCAGCTGTTAAATCCTTAATAAAAAACAACAAATAAGAATAAACAATAAGAATGCAGAATCATATATAGTATTAAAAGGAATAAACAAATAGCGCCACTCAGTGTAAGCTAGAATGATCAATGAATGCAGGAAGGCTTGTGCATAAAATCCCTATCTAGTGCCTGCTCATCGAAATCCCCAAACTAGTTTCTAACTTGTGACTTTTATCAATGAAGGCTGAAATCACAAGCTAGAAACTAGTTTGGGGATATTGGATGAATAGGTACTAGATAGGATTTTATGCACAAAAATTCCTGCATCCATTGATTACTCTAGCTTGCACTGAGTGGCACTACTGTATGAAGAGTTTTACCTCTGTGAAAACAGCTTGTATAATCATAAAGAATGGTGATCAGTGATGTTTTTTAAACAATTGTTACACATCAAAATACAAATCAAAGCAGTTCTTCAATCAAATGTGTAGTGGTTAAATAAAAGTGTTTAAATAAAAATATATGTTGTATAAAAAAAAATATAGATCAACAAGAGACAACATGATAAGACATATTTCTAAAATTGTAAAACTAAAGACACCAACCATATTTTTCACATTTTCTTTTTATGGGAAAACTTTTTTATTAAAACATTTCAGCTAAGTATATTTGACCATTTTCAAAAATGTTTACAAAAAATGAAGATTCTAATTGGATAAGTATTGCAACAGTCTGGGTCTTCCACCAGAAGAGGGGGGGATATATATCACTATGGTCAGACCTAGGGTCCTCTGGCATGATGCTGTGAATGATGCAATGAAGTACCTAACCTATGATCATATCTACCTCCAATGACTAGCTCTAAGTTTGCACATTAAATTTAGATATAATTTAGGCTAGTTCATCCATATCTCACTCCTCTTTTGGGTTCTGTTATGCCTCAGTATTCAAACTCAATGGAAAATTCTGCTTTCAGCTCTCTTCAGAAGTGAATTTATACTAGATAGCAAGCAACTACTACACCTCTATATAGGTTTCAATTGATATAAAGATCCATCCAAACAATTAAATGTGTGAATGTGTATATATATCCAGGTATAAGTTGATAAATGAATGTATAATTGATTTTGATAAACTAGAGACCAATTTAATTTAAATCAAGTTAACAATATTTATTAAATAACAAAACAAAAATTCAAAACTTTTTAACATGATAAAAAGATGTAATTGTGTATGTCAAGGAAGTATTTCTACCATATTAACAATTAAATGTGTTCATTATTCCAACCCTTACCCATGGTAGAGATACATAACAAGGCATTATTTATTTACAAAGCCAATTTAAAAAATCATTATTAAATTGACCATGAAGCTAACTAGCTTATTTACAATATTATGCAAGTATGTCCAGTTTCAGTTATTGTACCGATATATGGTTCCCTACATTTGATAGAAAAGAACATCTGTACAAGAAGATTAGTCATTTATACCAAAACAATAAACATGAATGATTGTTAGTTAATAATAAACAAATAAAATACAAGCTCTGTTCTGTAGTAAGTGCATGTGCTTAATATGCTGACCTAAACTTTATTTATAAAACCTAGGAAAGCTGACCTAAACTTTATTTATCCTAAAAAAAAAATTATCTAGCTTAATAATCCCCTTCATTTTGTTGCTTTCACTTATAATAGACTCTTCCAATTTCAGGCATGTTTAATCTCCCAAGTGTGGAAGTAAATAAAACTAGAATATATGCATACAAAAAAATAATACATGATAAATCAAAACTTTGGTTAATATCCCTGAGTATGATAATAATGTCTTTTATGGATACAGCCTATCTTTCTTTGGATCATTCTTCTTCAGTAAATCATTCATCCCTTGCTAGAATTCCTCAGCAACTCACTTGAAATGATATTGTTTCCATTTTCTGCAGTCACTTTCCTTCTCAATCCTTTTAGTCATTTATTATAGGACATTTGGTGTTTCTTTAGGTATTATACAGGCAAGTATATTAAGTCAGCATGCTTCTATGGTCAGGACAGTAGCACTCCAGTCCTATGGCAATGTTACTGACATTTTACAGCTATAATAGATTTAATTTTTCTTGATTTGTTATTCGGTATTTAATGGCTTAAATAAGAAAAAATTACTTCATCATTTATATAAATGCTGGAGATGTTGTGTTTCTTCTTTCTCCATGTTTGAATAATAGCACAGTTTTTTATTTTTAAATATCAGTTTAAAATCAGTTCAGTTCTTTTGTTAAACTGCATGAATTTAACAAACTTTTCTCTATTTAAATGTCGGTAGTAATTTCTTATAGTTTTGCACTGCGAAAATTAGATGGATAATATGGAATATTTGAACAAGTCATCCATCTTCTCTTGTATTTGAACCTTTGATCTTAAGATGTTGGTTTCATACAATTATTGCATCATTTGAAAAATAATGAAAGATGACGGAAATGAACTGGGTTGCTTTTATATCATGCTTAGTTTCTGGTGTTTAGTATACTAGATTTTCCATTTCCTTTTCAATTGTTCTGGCTGTCTATTGTTACATGTATTATATTGGTTGTAGTTAAAAAAATAAAATTACATAATAGAATTCTTTTATTTTCCACACTTGGATACCTAGTTATTGACTGGACATTAGGTCATCACTATGTTTACTAAGTCTTAGTCTTTATCCATGATGTACAATACAATGATAATTAACTTATTGTTTATATAGATATATATGTGAAGGATTCCTTTAACTGGCTTTTTATTTTTCATTAAATAAGATAAGTTCGTTCATTGTGACATTTGCTTAATTTGGTACTTAATAAAGCAAACCTTTGTCACTCACTCACACACACATATATATATATGTGTATGTTTACAAAAAAAATGATAGTGCATATTCAACCATCTATTAGTTAAGCTTATGTTTTAAATGGGTTTAATTTGGTGGTGTGGATAAATAATGGCTGGTTTCGATAGGATTTTAAACTACCCTTACAATGCATAAATTTACAAATTAAATATTATTTGTACTAGTTATTTCTGAAGATGTTTGTTATATCTCATCTTGCCTTCAAATAATGGGTTAGTCCAGATTCCATTTTATCTTGAGTGGACTATGGACCAATATTTATACAAATAGGTATCATATGTCCAATGGCAAGAATCAACCAATAGGTAATGATGTTCACTGAATCTTGAGGATCTGTCCACAAACAGTCAATCCATTTGATGGTAAGGTTAAATAACAGTTGCCAAAACTAAACAGCAGTATACACATTGATGATCACCATATGGCTGAGCACTGAGGCAATTTCATGTTAGCTGAAAGTTGCTAGACATAAATTAGACACGAGAAAAGCTGTCACAGAACAAGTGTAAATGTCATCAATACCATTAGGCAGGCTGTTACAAAACAGCTGGAAGCGGTAGGTATACTTATAAGGGCACCCGAATCCCTTTCTTCCATAGTCGCATGGTAACTAGAAACTATAACTTACCAATGATAGCAGGCAGGTGTATAACTATATATATATTCTATAAATATGCAACTGTGTATTTGTTTACATTAATAAATATATATTAATCGTACGTGTTTATAATAATTTACCCATAAACACAACAATAATCAATTAGACTTGACTAAAATATTAAAGTATAATAAAAACATTTTAAAATTAAAATCCAACATGGCTATTTTATTTTATAACTGGGGAAAAAAATATAGATTATTGAATATTTGCAATTTAAATAAAAATATATGTGCTTATTATTGAAGTCAATGGCTAGAAATTAATCTACCAGCATTATGCATCCATTAATTATTCATGCTTAAATTAATAGTTTGGGTAAGCTGATATGAAATGGATTACAGCTGTCAATACACATTAAATATATGTTAGGTAAGTCATTTTGTTATTTTGTTTTGGTATATTAAAATAGAACAATCAAAGATTTAAATAAATTCAAAATAAAATATTAGTATTCATTAAATAAGGTTACAGAATTCATCCTGAAATAATTAACTGATATGAACACAAAAGAATATTATTTACGAATATATACATTTTAAATGCCAATATTTGCTAAGCTTTTCTTTATTATAGTATTAATAGAATTAATTAGTACGTGTCTTTCCTTTAGAATCTAAAAAATGAGTCAGCAGGAAATGGTAATATATATCATAAAATCAACAACAAGGGATAGAATATTTTTTAATTGCTCATCAAAACAATTTCTCTGTTTTTTTTTTAATAATTCTATCTTCTTCAATCTTTTAACTTCTCCTTAAAAATCAGTCATGAAGTTATTCCAACAGATTATTCAATTTTTTATAAATGGGATTGATATTTTTTAAAGTAGTCATTAGGAGAAAGAAATTACATGTCTTCTAGATGGGAGAAGGGGTGAATGCATTTGTTTGCTTGAATAGTTACTTAGATATTGGCTAAAAATTAAATTGCACCATGCTAAATAAAAATGTAATTATTTAATTGTTTAACTTCATCAAATTAAAAGGTTATAATGTTCGGAATTTGATATTTTTTTTATAAACAGCTTGGAGTGATTGATTGCACTACAGGGTTTGGTATAGTGATAGAGTTGAAGAGCCCAAAGTCAACACAGCAGAGCTTTTCAAAATCTAGAATTTAAATGTTTTATGAACTCTCAAATCAAGTTTTCAATAATTTATTTATAATAATTGCAATGCTTTATATACTATAATTTTTAGACCCCCCCCCCTTTTAAATAGAATAAATTTAATATTTTTATATTATCACATCGAAACATTACAATCTTTCTGTCAACTATGTGGTAATTTGTAGTAGACAGATTTATTAGAATTGACTTTAAACAAATTTCAATCCTATTAGTAGCAAAGAGATATGAATATCGACAGAATGCATGCAAAAGAATAGGAATGAAATTAGTTTGGATATGAAAACTAGACAATAATGAAAGCAATTATCCTTTCTTTATCCCAATTCTATCCATTCTAAGCTTGAGTAATCAGTGATTATCAGATAGTAGTGAATTTAATTCTCATAACCTAACCATTTTTTGGTGTTTATCTTTACTCATACTTGAATTTCAAGACCTCATTGAAAATGGCAAAAGCCAGAAAGTATTCTGGTCATGGAGATTAAATTGCACTATTATCTAATAATCAATGATTACCCTGCTAGAGTTGAGAAAGGAGAACTAATTTTGTTTATAATAGTATATATAGTAAGGTGAAATAATCAAGTTATGTTGATAAAGTTAGATATTCTTTCAGACCTAAAAAAAAAAAAAAAATGGATTAAAAAAAAGTATTTCAAATGTTTTATAGATGAATCATCAAATATTTTAAACTTTATCCATTAATTGAATAAAAAAAAAAGTGCATTATTTATTTATTTACTTTTTAAATAATCATTTCAGTTTCATATCAAATTTATTCTTCAAATAATATTCCTTTTTAGTCAGTTTTGATTATTTCAAATTGGGCTATCTATAGTTGAATAAATAAATCATTTATTTATACATATATAAATATTTTTATTCACATATAGATAAAATGAAGATTAAAGAGTTATAATATAATATTACTAAAATATTATTTAAAAAAAGATTTATAATATAGTTTTTACTTATGTTTGTAAATTATCTCAAAAATAGTTTTTCTTAATTATTTTTCTTTATCAGAAATGAACGAGTCTTTTGTTCATTTTTACTTTGTGTAGAAAACAGTATATGTTTTATTCCATTAGGATTATCCATTAGGAATAGGCAGGGCCATCTTCTAAGGTGCAAAATGTCTGGTAGTATTGATGTTATTGGTAGTACTGAATTTTTCTAATGTTTTCATAAAAATAAGCTTTTATTATAAATTTGGATGATGAAAAGATGTTATAAAAAGTTTAGATAGATTAAAATACTTATATTATTAGCTTCTGGAGTCTACTCAAAATATCTCTGAGCATCAAACAAAGGTAGCATAATTTGATAAATCATCAGAATTAAACATATATCTTCCCCCTTCCTTTTAAATTTCAATATTTTATAAGTAAGTAATACACAGCAAAAGTAATTCAATATAATGTAATTCAACATAATTCAAAAAATAGGGAAGGTCCACTATATAGGAAAGATTAAAAATTATAATTGTTTTTTACTACTGACCAGGCTGGTTATATTCATATCACAAAGACAGGTTATGTGGGAGAATGAACATGTAGATTAATTAATATGAAAGTCTGTAAATTTACATATACCACTTGTGTGATAATGCAATGCATGAATCTTTTTTATGTATTGAATGAATATTGTTTGTCATAAACCATGCCTCATTGTATTTTCTCTTTCAATCATTATGGTCAGTGCAAACAACTTTAATGTGAAATGGATCAAAATTGTGACCTGACTCAATCTTGTGCTCTAGTATATATACACATATAGCTAAAAGAGACTCTAACATAAAATCATTATTTTTAGAGCATGAGATTGAGTTGGGTCATACTTTTGATCTGCTTCACATTAAAGTTGTTTGTGTTGAGAATAATGATTAAAAAAGAAAATTCAAAAAGGCATGGTTTATCATAAACAACATTCTCATGATAAATAAAAGCCTCATGTGTCACATTATCATGCAAGTGGTATATGTAAATTTACAGATGTTCATATTAATTAATATACATATTCATTTTCCCACGTACTTGTCTTTATCTAGCAAATTATTACCGCAATATGATATCATGGCCTGGTCAAAAGCAGTAAAAACAATTATAATTTTTTAATCTTTACTGTATAGTGGATCTTCCCTATTTATTGAATTACAAACAAATAAGGAAAGAAATAAAAGAAATTGAATTCAATATAAATAATACATACAACACATATACTAAGAAAATTGTTTAATACTTTAAAATAAAAATGTTAAATATATCAACAGAGTATGCTATGCTTTTGACACATACTCATAGCTATAATTGTCCAAGAGAATTGTGAGATTTATAGAAGAATCACAAAAGTGGTATTTTACATAAAAATTTGATTACAATATGTAAATGAATTTAATTAAATTAGTCATTTTTTTGAGAATGGAATGCAGGATTCTTTCTTGTTGATTGCATGTATATTGATGGTGATGTGTCAGGTCTCTTTAACTTTGTGTTTGGCATAGTTTCTTTCAGAGTGGTTAAGACTGGCAGATGTGGGTTCAAAGCTGTGACTGTGTTTAGATTCATGTTTGAGGAAAATAGAATCTGGATTAGTTTTAGTTTAATTGTACTGATATTTGTGCTGTGTGATTCTTATAAAGAAATTGGCATAAGATTCTCTAAAATAAATTGTGTTGCAGTTTGTGTTGTTGCAGATAATATTATACATGATTTGAGAAACTTCTTTTGGGGTCAGCTTATCTTTCACATTGTTAATCAAGTGATTCAGATGGTGTAAAGACATATTTAACTAACCAAGTATTATTCAGTATATTTATTTTCCACTAAGATAGTTAAACCCACAATTGCTTCTGAATACTGAATGACTAACTAGATTGACATACAGCAGCTAATTTTTTTTTTAAAAAATGTTTCTTTAAGAATGCTTTGGTTATTTAAAATTAATCTTCATTCAGGTTTGGATCCAAGTTATGGGTTTAATATTTCATTATATTAAATAAGAGTACATATCTACTTTACAGCCATCTATAGTATGCTTGGATAATCAGTGATTAATAGATAGCACTGCATTTAAATTCTCATCTCTAGAACAGTTTTTTTTGTCCTTATTAATAAGGATTTAGAATTTGAATCCACTTATGCTTTTAGTAATTAATTACCTTTCCTTCTATCTTACTATTCAAGCCAAAATTACCTTATTTTTGCTTTGGCCATTTTATTTTTATAGAAAAATTTTAAACAAACTGAGCTATTTTGTAATTCAGTAGAATAGAGAACTGTTCTTATATTATTCAATTGATTTGCTATTATTAAAATTTTTAACCAGAGGGAAAAGGGAGTGCTTATAGCTGAAAAAGAAGTGAAACTAATAAAATATAATTACGAATCCAGGATGAGATCTATAGCTGTTTAAGCAGGTTAACTTGGGATCAAAACTTTAGAATGTTTTGAATTTTAGATTTTGGACTAAGAAAGTAAAATGAAGCTAAAGAATTAAATGATTTGTTATTATTGACTATTGTATAAAAAGATTTGAAGCTTAGCTAGAATATTTGCATTTTCAAGACCATGATCATTTTATTTCTTATTACTATATCAATGTCATTCATATTTAAAATGATTAATTCATTAATCTGATATGCCCACAATTTTTTTTCCAGTTTGGTTGTAAGTTTTCCAAGTAAGATCAATATTTTTTCAGGTATCCAATCCATAGTCAAGTAGTTAATTATCCAAAATTGGTTATTAAATAAGTACTTTTCATATCTCTGGCTAGAATATAAAAAACATTCTAAAATAAGCTGATAAGGTGATTTCTGATGTGTTGCACATAATAAAAACATGACAAATATGTAGTATTCATCAATCAAATTTCTACAAGTGCTAAATCCATTTCTTGAACCTAGTTTAAATCTAACTTAATGCTGATGTTCAGTTTAATACAATGATAGAGTGATTGATTCAAAAACTAAACGTCCCTTGATTCAGTCTTCAAACATGATCCCCTTGTGTGACAAATTATTTCATTATTTTCCGATAAATGAGTACCAATAAAGTTTCTTTACTTTCTTGCTCCAAATTAGTATTCCAAATATAAACAATTAAGTAAGATAAATATAAAATACTTATAAAGAGTCTCTACACAGCAATGGCTGGTCTAGTATTTCTCACAAAGAAACAATGAAAAAATATTTACTCATTAGATTAATCAACTTATTGTTGGATAACATATGTTTTCCTTATTTATTTTATTCTCTAGCTAAAAATATCTAACTACTATTTTTGTGATCAATGATTGTATTGGATATGGATCAGGTATGAAACATTTTGACCTTGATTCAATATATATATATATCTACTGGGCAAAAAAAGTTCCACTTCAAGTTTAAATTCAGGTCCTTGTATAAAAAAAAAAAAGGCTTGCTTAAAAATCATCAGATATCTGACAAAATGTTTATTTCTGTTCAGAATTTAATCTTCGGATTGTTATTAAAGCATGTGGATCAATTAATCATTATTACTTATAAGTCCCTTTCTGTCTCTTTTAAAATCACATGTTGTTATGCCTATTATTTTTCTGTAAAAAATTAATCAAAAGCTAATTTTTATTAAAAACAAATAAAATTTATAATCTTATAAATTTACCTGATTGGTGGCTTCTTGCAATCTGTTAAAAAAAAAAAAAAAGGAAAAAAAAGCTAAGTTCCTATTAAATTACTAAATTAATTAAAATAATTAAGTAATAAAGTTAAATATAAAAAATAAAAAAACATTAACTATTGTTCACATTCTTCTATACTTTTTTTCTGGTATATATTTTTTCATTGATATAGTATTAAAACTTTCAATTTTTTAAGTTTACCCTAAGTTCAGAAATACTCATTTGTTGTACTATGTAAAAGATAATCTAATACAATGATTAGAGTGCTATTATCATTTTTTTTTGTTTTTGCCTACCCAATCATAAATGTATATACTTTTATAGTTTTTGTTTGTTACTGCTAGTCATAATATTCCTTTGTTGTCAAAGAATTCTCTTCCAAATGCTTCCACATATTTTTGTGCTGACCAAGAGGTAGCAGCATTTTTTTTTTTAACTCATGTCAATTTCTTTTCTATTTTATCTCTGCACTACATTGCTTTCTCTCTATGTGTTTTACCCACTTCTATTTTAGTTTACTTTTTCAGATATAATACACTCATATCATTGCAGTAAGCCATTATTTCTTGTTAGTTCTCGTGTAAAATGCTGCTTTCCATTTATTCTTTAATATTTTTTACTGTTTATTTAGATATCTAGATCTGCATATTATAAATAAATATAAGATTTGCCACATATTTGCAATTTTTCTTTCATACACTTTTCTACAATCTAATATTTTATTCAGCAGATTTTCAGTCTTGCCTTAATTTCTTGATTTTAGAGATCATTAAACAATAGAATCTACTCCCAGTATGTGAAGTGCCATATAGTGATGTATGGGGTACTACTTAGTTTTCTTATAGTCCTCATGTATAATTTATCTTTATAATTTTATTACATTTTAATAAGTTAGATGTTTCAATAATTTATACTAAGAAGAATTAAATATATAAAAGATCATCATTTCAATTTCAACCATTATTGATCCCTTGCAGGATAAATAACTCTCAAAGTTTAATCCAGTTTTTCTCATTCCTAGCCTTTTTTCTCTGCAACACACCATGAAATATCCTTATTTCATCTTTGCATCTCATATTTGGTCCCTTTAGGGTTTTTTTACAATCTATTAGGAACCAGGTTGCATCCATTATCATCTCTTAAGCTATATGTCCAGCTGAGTTCCATTTCAGTTTTTTATTTCTTTCAATGATATCAGTGATACCTGTTTGTTCTCTCATCCATGTATATCATTGTTACTTCTAATATAAATCTTTCGATACTTCATTGAGTAGTATGAAGTCACTAAATTATTCCTCTTTTAAGTGTCTACTTCAAATCCATAAATAAAAATTGGCAAAATATATTTATTAAAATCTTTTTCTTCAAATATATAGATGAATTTCCTTTTGATATTAAATTATTTCCATCAAAAACACTTTATCAAGTTTAATTATTTGATTAATTTCATCTATTATGTTTCCACTCATATTAATAATCTGACCAAGGTATTTGTAGTTGTTAATTTCTTCTAATGATTTTTATTTTCTTTTTAAAAAACTCATTAAATATAGTCTTTTAGCATTTATCTTTAGTCCTACCTTCTTATTTTCATCCGTTAACTTTTGCAGTACTTTCTGAAGAATTATTTGCAAAAATACCATCATCAACAAAATGTAGAATCTTATATAATAACCATTTACTTTTACACCCTTAGTTTCTCATTGCAATTCTGTAAAAAGTTTTGGAGATATGAAATCATCCTATCACACATTCTACCCAATGTTAATCTTAATATCAGCATATAATCTAATCACTGATGTATTTTGATATTCTTCAAAATATAATAGTACCTCCCCATGTCTATATCTTAGTGATCCAATGCTTTAATTACTATAGAAATGCTGATAAATTCAAATACCATTTCATAATCTACAAATCAAAAGCATATTAAAATTCATATTCATTGGTCCTTTCTATAAGTTCTGTCAATGCATGAATGCAATTCATGATACTAAAACCACTTTTAAATCCAGCTTGTTCTTTAGATTGTTTAAAATACAAAGTTTGCTATGGAAGAATGATAATTATATTAATAAAGAGATGGTATAAAATTAATAGAAGACTGATAGGTCTATAATTTCTAATATCTCCTTTATCATCTTTCTTAATTATTATTATTATTATTGTTGTTATTATTATTATTATTATTATTATTGTTGTTGTTGTTGTTATTATTATTATTATTATTTGTACTATTTTACAAAATTCTAGATATTCAATTCATAATAAATAATTTTTTTATTTTTTATTGTCGTTTCAACAGAAAATTTACTGGTAAAATGATGCTTTAAAGTACCAGCTATCTTTCCTGCAGTTCTTAATAGTATATGTTATCTTAATAATTTCATTCAAATCTAAACCAGTTCATCTTCAAAATCTGTTAATATTTTAAAATGCAAGTTCTAACTTCAATTCATTGGAATGCTTCTGAGGATTAGAATGTCAACTGATAATACGTTTTTTCTTAATAATTTTCATCTCTCTAGTTTTATATTAATACATATATTGTATCTCAGTAATTATTGATCACTTGCTGTATTGAACCTTTTAAGATCATTACATCTTGAAATACATATTTTCTGTTAGTCAAAATATAATCAATTCTGCTATATTTTTAATTTCTCCTTAGCATTTTTCTCAAATAAAGAATTTGCAATATATAGGGGGGGTTTTTCCTGAAAATTCCACAAGTCTGTGTCCTCTCTCATTTCTGTTATCATAACCAAATTTACACATTTTAATCTTTCATTCATTTACCAATTCTAGCATTAAAGTCCCCCAAGATAATTTTAAAATGTTGTTTGGCTTGATGAAAGACATTTTGAGAACTTGTTGGGGCATAAATCTAAATTATCTGCATTTGGTTTTTGCTAATTTGAATAATTAATCATACTAATCTCATATGCCATTATTCTTTACAATGTTATTCTTCCACTTTTTATTTATAATTAATCACATGCCATTTGTGCTTCCAATATTTGTGCCTCTATAGTAAAGTTTGTATCACTTTTAAAATCATTTGGTTCTATATCTTTTATTCTAACTTCACAAAGACCAACATTTCCCATTTAATATTAGACATTTCTTTTTTTCAATTTATATAATGTTTCTTCACTTAAAACTAATCTGCAGTTGTAGGTAAGCTAAATAAGTCATCAGAAAATTTCTTAACATCCTCTGCCTTCAATTGTCAAATAATATCTTGGCTGAAAACTTTGCAACCATATTGGAATAAGATCATATTTTAGTTTTATCTGCCATGATTATATAAATATCTATAGAAAAAAGTATATTCACACACATCCATTCTGCCTTCAAGAAAACTCAACTGATATTTTAATTAACAACTATCAGGCAACTGAGAAGACCATAATGTTTCTTTAATTTTAAATTTGGAATCAAAAAGGCAATAATCACCACTCTAGCAGGTACACAATGAGTGGAACATCCACATTCATTTACTATATAAATAATCATATAGCAATAATTTATTGCAACAATAACTTAAGAAGCAGACATTAGGAATTTGTCATTTGGTTTCTTTAAGGCCTTAAAGAGGAACCAAAGGAGTATCTTTCAGTTAAAACTCCTTTCTGCAATTTGTAAAAAATACTTTACATATAAAAGCAGAGCTTATAATTTTTCAGGAATTCCACATATAAAGATATTATACTTTGTGTATTTTTTTTAGTTTTGAACTTCTTGCAGTGAAAAAAATATATAATGCTGATCTTATAGAATTCATACATGTGAGGCAAATACATTTTTATTCCAAGATAAATAATATATATAAAAAAAATTTTTTTAAATAATGCTTTTATGTAAATAGTCGATTAAAAAGTTAAAAAAAAATAACAAAGTAATCTGCTTCTTGGTTAATTTGTCATTCTTGGATTATATTAGAGATCTTAAACATCTATATAATAACCAGATGTACCTGGCCTATGAAAAGGCCACGGTTTTTTTAATTGGTTGCTTTAACAAATTTTTTTAAAGATTTAATGTAAATTAAACAAAAGATTTTAATATTATATAAATAAATGTGAAATACGATGCAGTTATAACAACAACATCTACGAGTTTAAGAGCAAGTAGTCTCTTGAAAGTGCTGAGTTCTTTGATTTAATAGTTTTTTATTTTTTTATTTTAATAACTTAAAATTTCGCTTTTAAATATATATGTTCTAGCTTCATTATATGTACAGACAGCATATATATATATATTAATTTATAAATAAATGTGATAAATTTCACAAATGAAAAAAAAAATGTTTGGAACAACCTGTCCTGTTTGTTATAGTTCAGAAATGTATCCAGCAAGATATTAAAAAAGCTAAATTAAAATTAAACATTTTAAATATACCTGTTATATTTGATATGTGAATTTGAAAGTGTTAGGGACAACTGCTTTGTAAAAAAAAATATGTTTATTAATTAATATTGGAATTACTTCCTTCACATAAAATGCAACAGTCATATTTGTAACAAAACCTAGAGTCTAGGCAAATATCTTAAAGCCAATCAAAATGGAATGGTGAGATCCCAGGTCTGACCAAGCTTCAACCTATTCACAAATTCTCGATGACTTAAAACCCTATAGAGGACATTTCTGAGGTTACACATGGTTCTTATTTTAATCTGCAAGCTGGCCCCAAATAGGGAGACATGAGACCCAAAAACTAAAAAATGACTAACCAGAAGATTAAAGTGGACTAAGACACGCTAACTTAAAGGTAAATTTAATACTTAAAATTACAATTAAACATTAATGCATACAAAATATCAAAAGTAATAAATAAATGGATTGGAATTTGAAATGGATCATGAGCAATGAAATGGAAACAAGTTGAATTTAAATAATTTATTAATAAATCAAAACCAACAAATAAAAAATAAAACAACAATTATGCAAGTTAAAGATGTGAGATCAGAGCACGCAGGGGTTACACAGTGAGATGAGATTTAACAGGATTACAGTGTCTTTCATTATAATGTCTAATATATGTATGTGTGTGCAGTTAAGAAATTATACCTATGTCAATAAATATACCCAAATTCTATCTTTGCATCTTGGTTTGCTAAATTACGAATGAATATGCTAGTCAAAGATAGATTGCTAATTACAGCCTAAGATGGCTACTGTTTATATATATATTATAACGATCTGGAGATAGGACTTAACGTAATCTGCACTACAGGACGCCATCTAGGCATTGGAACCTAGAAAAATTTATAAAGTAGGCAGATACGTAAGTTAAAAAAAAAAAAATTTTTTTATATATTTTGATTTAATATATTTTGATTCCGGTCATTAGCCCATTGTCACTAGCTCAGTGGAACAGCAGAGATTTATATTTACAATAAATTCTTATCTAAGAATATTTTTAAAAATGAATAAAATAAGCCACTGCCAGCAATTAAAACACAAACATTTATTTACGCACATATATATAAAATTTAACATTATTATTTTAGTATGTTTATTTTAGATTTTAATTTGATTTTAGAATTTAAATTTACATTTTAATTTTTATAATATTATAAGTTTACATTTTAATTAAGTTTGCACAGATGGATTTATGAAAGTTTGTTTTATAATGTTGAGTATAGATCGGTTACATAGATTACATGGTTAAAAACATTTCAAAGTAAACATAAACGATCAAAATATAAAGTCATTGATAGAAATGCAGAGGGAAATTTATAAGAAACCCAATGGCATTCATCGTAAGATGCCGCAAGACACCAATAACTTAAAAGACATCCGACATAAATACATCTTAGATACTCACCGTAAGGTATCAGTATTTACCGAATGTCTAGTATATTTTGATCAAATATGAAAACCAAAAACATAATTAACCGGTAACGAACCCATGCAGCGTCTATACCCAACTTAAATTTAATGCATCTTTATTTAGTGTCGAGTATGAATAGACTACATAGATTTGCATTTGAAAAGAAAATATTCAATCCTTGTTTAACCTTAGGCCAAAAGTTCACAGTCAAACCAAACTTCAATCCATCTGATATATTGATGTGTTCAATGTAATACAAATATGGCAGCACAATTAGGTTAAGAGAAGAAACTGCTTCTCGTCAGATAGGAATATTACATCTATCTGACGATAAGAGCAAAAAAAAAAAACTCCATAGGAAGGAACTGTGGTCTACGTCTTATAATTCCTCCCATAAGCAAAACGAGTGTGTGTGGCGTATAATAGCGATTCTGCCTGTAGAGAATCTCATACTACATCTACTAATTACACCAATATATCCAATCCATTGACCTAATTCAACTACGAAACGAATAACCTAAGATTACCCACCCCTAATACAACTTTACAAATCTATATAGCCATTCATGCCCGACTTAAGTTTAATATTTATATAGTTTAATTTATCAAAAAACAGAAATCATAATAAAAACTTAAAAGAACAAAAAAAATAAATGGAAATGATTTTACAAAAGAAATACATCAAATAAAATTATACCTAATTAATAAATAACATTGATCAGATAGGATTCTATTTCTTATAAATTAAATACTGAGAAAGTTTATATTTTAAAGTTCTTAGTGTTTCAAAATGTTTTTAAAGTTCTTATGATTTTTAAAATGTTCCTCTTTATCCATTGCATGCCGTTTGGAATCCATGTTAAATCCCCTATGATCCTGTTGTCCTCAGTATAAGAAAGGCGATGTTTCATTTCTTTTTTTTTTTATAACTGAAGGAATTGAAAGTGCGTCTTTCAATCCCTTCACCTCCCACTCTCCGACTTAACACATCTCTGTCTTCTAATTAATTAAACCAAATCACTTTTTATTTCCAAATTTTTTCTTTTATACGTAACTTAAGGATCCAATGGACATTACGTCATCGATGTGATGATCTTTTCGCTGAGGTCCAATTCCATTGTTTTTCTCTTCTATCTGGCCTTTGCTTATACATTTTAAATGCCCAAGGCTAGTTTACATTTGACTTATTAAATTAATCATTTCCATTTTTTCAATAACATTAATTAATTTGTTTTGTACAAAATTACGATATATTTTTATCTTTAAATCTTTACAGATAATTTAGTTTTAAAATACTTTTTCTTTTTTTTAATAAAGTTTCTTTTTTTTAATTTCTCATCTGTGCGATTTAAATATATATATGAGTTTAGCATAGAATTTTAATTTTCAATTTTTAATTCTTAAAAAAGAAGTTTTATTTGCGAACTTTTATTTTTTTCATGTTTACTAATAAAAAAATAATGTAACATCATATGTGCTCATTATAATATATATATTATAACGATCCAAACGAAGTGGGAGATCGCATCACACCGCACCGCACTACCAAAGGGCGCCATCTAGGCATTTGAGCCTAGAAAAATTTATAAAGTAGGCAGATACGCGCTGTTAGGATTCCACTTTATTTACATATTTAGATCGTTAGCCCATTGTCACTAGCTCAGCGGAGACGCAGAGATAAAAATCTATAAATTTTATATCTTAAATATAAAAGAATAAAATAATGAAAGCCACTGCCAGAAATTAACACAGAAAAATATTTATTTACGCACATATAAAATCATTCTAAATTCGAGGAATAAGTTTAACATTTAGATTTTTATCTTAATTTTTAATTTTACATTTAAAATAGCTTGCTATATGTTTAATATTTTATTTAGAGGGTCGAGTATGAATGGACTACATAGGTCTGCATTTGAAAGGAAAATATTCTTCCCTGATTTAACCTTAGGCAACCAATTTCGCAATCAACTGGCACCAATCCATCTGATACATTCATGTATTCAATGTAGCATGATACGACAACACAAAATACTATATTGTCAAGAATGTACATCTGAACAATAAGTAGAAATAGAGAAGACATTGACTCTCCACCAACAGGAATGTGACATCTGTGGGCAAGTAGATCAATAAACTAAAAACTCCATAGGAATGGACTGCGGTCTTCTGCCGACTTACAAACCCATCCATAGGCAAACAGAGGGTGTGTGGCATATATCTATAATCCTGCCCGTAGCGGATCTCATACTACATCTACTAATTACACAAATATATCCAATCCATTGAACCAATTCAACTACGAAATGAATAACCTAAGATTACCCTCCCTTAATACAACTTTACAAAACTATATAGCCATTCGCGCCCAACTTAATTTTAACATTTATATACGTTCGCACAGATTTATTTAAAAATGTTGGGTATAGATCGATTACACAGATTCCACGGTCAAAAACATTTCAAAATAAACATAAACGATCAAAATACAAAATTATTGATACCGACAATCGCAGAGGGAAACTTATAAGTAACCCAATAGTATTCACCATAAGATACTTGCGTTGTCACCAATAACTTAAAAGACATCCGAATAAATACATTTTAGATACTCACCGTAAGGTATCATTATTTATCGAATGTCTATATATTTTGATCAAATATGAAAACCAAAATCTAATTAACCGCAAACGAATCCATGCAAGCGTCTATAGACAACTTAAATGTAATGCATTTAATAATTTCTACAATCAGAAAAAAAAAAAAAAAATGGAAATGATGTTTATCAATCGGAAAACATATAAAATTAACATTATTAAATTGATTTAAAAACTTACAAAAGTCAGATAAGAGTCCGTTTTAACATTTCATTCTTCTTGTTTATCAATTTGTAAAACTTGACGAAAGTTCTTAATTGATTTTAACAATTGTTCATTTCATATAGCTCATGGTAGAAGAGTCCAGGCCTCTGCTTTCAATTCCCGTTGGCAATTCCCACGGCGTCTCCATTGGAAGAAAATGTTCTGGAGGTAGCATTAGCTGGTTCCTTTCTGGTATCACAGTCTTTTCATTTTATTTTTTTTTTAAACAAACAAAAAAAAAATGAGAGAGAACGGCAAGTGCGTCTTACCGTTGTCATCAAATCAAGTTGGAAAAACTTCCTCAACTCTATATTTTTTTTCCTTTTTATCTCATCCACAAGGATTCACTGAACAAAACGTCACTGCTCTGTTTTTTCGCCATGGTCCGAGCCAAGGCTTAGTGCTTCCATTGGTCAAGCTAAAATTTCTTTCTTCTCTTATCTAATTTTCCATCTGACTTTTTAATTAAACGGCTTTTAGATAATTAATAAACAACCATTTCCTTTTATAGATTACAGGAATTAATTAATACCTGTTTTTATTTTAACTTACGTTATTTTTTTTTATTAAAATATTTTTATATTTCAATCTTGTATTTTTTTATTTAAAAAAAATACATTCAAATACTTTTTTTTTTTTTGTTTATGAAAAAAAAATATTTTTAAAGTTTAACATCTGTGCGAATGTATACACGTTATTTACAATGTTTCAATTTTAGCGTTTAGTTTTTTACTTTTATTTGCGAACTTTTAAGTTTTTATTTTAAATTAATGTAACGACATATTTATATATCGTTACAATATATATATCTTAAAATATGAGCATATAATAAAGCTCAAGGATGATGCAGGTTTAGTCTAATCAAGATTCAGTTTCAGACTAATGCTGAATAATTACTAAACACAAGAGGAAAGAACTGGTTACCTTAACATATATTTGCTATGGCATGGACTAAAATATTAAGAAATAAGCTTGTGGTGCAGGTGGATAATTATTTACAGGATTTCACATCAAAATGCACAGTACCCTAATACTGGATCTTGCTACTATTAAAATATGAATATTTCAAGTTCAGGAACTCAGATAGACTTTATAAATGGGTTCTGAATCCTTGTGCTCTAGTTCTAATAAAAATAGCTTTACTGAACTAAGTGAAAAGGGATGGCATCACCTTGAGCCCATTAAAAGGTACTGTAAAATGTAATGTACTAAACATACTTTGTAAGAACACACTCACAACACATAAATAAAATACAAATATGTATATTTAAATTAAATGTGCCTAAAAACAGATAGCTTCTATCTGTATAGCTAGCAGAACCCAGTTTTTAAAATAGCATAATAATCATGCTATAATTAAAGGACTAAAACTATACTATTAATCTAATTTAATATCCTCAATCTGCATCTTTAGCCAGTTTTACTAGGAAGGAGAAAGTATATTTAATTGGGCTTTTAATAATACATTAATAAATATACTTTTATACTATCACTAAGGCTAGTCTATTACTTGATGAACAGATATTTAAGTCATAATTTATAACTTAGATTGCAAACCATAACATATATCAATATACTGCAAATCTAAATCAAATGATAATAATGAGCACATAGCAGTCAGTTATTATTCCAACATAATAGGATTTCAAAACAACATGTTAGCAAACTAAATAGAATATTAAAATTTAATGTACTTGCTGTTTCAAAATATTTGGCATATTATAACATATATTAAGATGAATTTTAAAGAAATAAATAAAACAATATATGGGCATAAACACAGTAATAAAGAGATTTAAATAAATGAATGGTTACAATTATTATAATTTAGAATAGATAAATGAAAATTTACAGAAGTAGTCTCAGGCAAGATTTATACAAGTTTTATATTACTTTAAATGAGTTTTAAAAAAATGAGATTTTGAAGGTTCAGTTTTACATTATAAGCTATTCTTAAATAAATTAAGATTTAAAAATTTTAATGTTGATTTAGAGCTCTGTGGTGATTGGATGGTTAACTAGCCTCTCACAGCTTGTTTCTTGGGCACATTAGATGACAGGTGAAGTAGCACTCTTGATTTCTGGAGAGCAGGGTGTTTTTATATTCTTGTGGCAGACTGTTAGCAAGGACATCGCCCATTTCTATGATGATGATAATGCCTGCCAGCATGCAGGATGGGACTAGAGACTGCCATCCCTCCGGTGGAAAAAATAGCAAATCTTACCCTTTTACTCCAGCATATCAAAGTTACAACTGGTGTGGATTCTGGTGGCAATGCTTCTTGAAATATATAGGAAGTGATATATAAAATATGGCCTATTGATATGATCCCAAGATTAGGTGATATTTTTGTCAACAAAATTATTTGCTGTGAGTGAATTCATTAACACCTTCTTTAAGATTTTAGATTTACCAAAATCACTTAACTCTTTGCTTTAATTTTTTACAGGAGGTTAGTGACTAAATTTGATCACTTCAAATCCCTCAAGATCTGGCAATAGTTCCAGTTGAGAAAATCTTGTTTACCTGCTTCGGGTTATTAAGCGGATGTCCCGCTCATCTTATTCAATTGGTCAAAATGTTTTTTTTAATGATGTAAAAACTATAAGCATGACATCAACAGAAATATAGGCATTTTATATATCTTTTACATAGCTTTCTAAGGCTGTCTTTAAAAAAAAGTCAGATGAAAATTGGATTTTTTATTAATTTTTTTTATAATCGGCACATCTAATTTTTTTGACCAATTTTGTAATTTGCACAAAGCGATAAAGACAGAAAACTTTTATTGGCCTAAAAAAATGCTTTTATCAGACTAAAAATACTCTGATTCACAAACAAGACCTTCCATGGAGTCTAAACGTAATTGTAGAATATCAGGCTCATAAATATACAATTTTAATTTTTTTGAATAATATTTTAATTTTTTTTTAATTATTTGAAAAAATGATTTAATTTTTATTAATTTGTATTTGTAGTAGTATGTGTCTATATAAATTCTATATTTATTTATGTTCTAAACCAACTTATTTTATAAAAATAAACTTATTTTATAAAAATAATAATTCTCAAAAGGTTTAATAATTTATTTGAAAAATGATTTATTTGTTTTGCATTGGTGTGTGTGTATATAAATTCTATATTTATTTATGCTCATATGAATTCATATGTACAGTAATTTTGTGTGTTCTAATCCACTTATTTTATAAAAATAAACTTATTTTATAAAAATAATGATTCTCAAAAGGTTTAACAATTTATTATTTATTATTATGTTTATATGGTGTGTTTGTGTTTACAAGTAATGATTTACAAAACTAATAATCAAATGTACAGAAAGATTGCATATGCAGGCACAACATCAAATTCTGATTCTTGCCTATGCCTTGATACTCATGTTGTGGAGTCACTCTAGTTTTTCCATATCTTTCATCACATTATTTTCAAGTCTATAGCTAACAAATAGACTATATGCAAATAAATTATATCTATGTGATACAATAAATATAACAAGATAGCATCACTGGTGTGCATAAAAAATATAAACATCACTGGTGTGTGTTATATATATAGAATAATAACAAAATAGAATAATAACAATGGACAAGGATTGCAGATTGTCAAGCTAATTTCGTAACTAGTGTATATAGCATGTAATAAATCAGTAGAACCCGGATCTAACGTCTGACAGATATGGGTCACCAATTACTCCAGAAATATAAAGAAATCAAACGAGACCGACACGCGATAGGTATAAAAACAAAAGTCAAAAGACTCTCGAAGTCTTTTTTCCTGCTACAGTGCTGGCATGTGCATGTTCAAGGAGATAATATCCCAGGTACTCGGCGCCTGAAGGTAATCCAGCCGACTAGGACTGTGAACAGATCATACTGATCTTTTATTATTTTATAACACCCAACTGGGCTTTTCGTGATTAAGTAATTTATGCCTGTCGCAGGTAGAGTGAACTTATTTATAAACTTTTAACTTTGGTACGCGGGGAGCATTAGGATATTAAGATCCCTAACTGTTCTCCATATTATATATATATGTGTTAGCTATTTATGTATATTGACCTATTTATTGTAAATTAAATTATTATATTCAATACCTTGTCTGTTTACTAAACTAAATTTATCATTGCTGATCCGTAGGCGAAAGCTGGGACACAGTAAATTAAGTGGCACAGTCGACAGAATTCATTAGGAAATAGCGGTTAATAGCAAAAATGGAACGGTTTAGATTCGTAATAAAAAATGTATTCGTTGGGTCAAAATAGCATAGGAGAATTCAGCGTAGATAACATGTCCGAATGGCCATTATATATAACCCAAATAGAAATTTTTTTTACTTTGAATGGGTTAGATGATAATAAAAAGAAACTCGCAGCACTCATGTGTTTCGCAGGCAAGAGAGTGATTGAAGTTATAAGTAAATATTTTGAACTACCATTGCCTGATAAGGTTAAATATGAAGATGTAATTAAAAAATTAAATGAACATTTTAGCCCATGTCCCTCTCGTCATATTGCAGATTAACCCTACGTAATAAAAAGCAACTAAAGGGCGAGAAAATAAAAGAGTATAATTTGGCTTTAAAAGAATTAGCTAAAGATTGTGGGTATGGCGATTTCGTAGAAGAAATCCTTATGGATCAATTACTCTGGGGGATAGTGGATGACAGGCTTAGGCAACAATTGTTAGTTGAACCAGAATTAACATATGAAATGGCCATTAAGAAGGGCATGGTGTACGAGCTCACTTTGGAGCAAGCTCAAGCTTTTAGAGCAAGGCCGGAAGAGAACGCAAAAATTGGCGTTTTCAAGACAAGTAATGAGAACGGTAGCCCTCGTGAGTCAAAAAGTAATCACACTAAAATTACCTGTTACTGTTGTGGTAAATTAGGCCATACTAAGAAAGAGTGCAAATGGAACAAAACTCATGTTTCAAATGCGGTAAAAAAGGGCATGTGGCGCTAGTGTGTAAAAAAGAGGGTAAAATTGAAAACCCTATGTCAAAAAGTAGGGGAGGGAAATTAATGAGAAACCCCACGATTAAAAATCTATACATGAAAGAGATAAAGCAGTTTATGATTAAAGTTAAAATTCAGGAAAAGGAAATAGAAATGGAAATAGACAGTGGATCTGCTATTTCTATAATGTGTCTTACAGATTGGGAAAGTTTGTCAGCAACTAATTTTAAGAGTTCGCTAGGGAAAACTAGCATTAAAGCGAAAGACGTAAATGGTCACGAGCTTAAAATTTGCGGACAGATTACAGCGCCAATCCAGTATAACAGTAAAAAACTAAATCTATGGTTATATATCGTAAATGCAAAAATTAATCCCATTATAGGTAGAGATTGGTTCAGTGAATTAGGAATAGAAATTAATATTATTAAAGGGATTTCTGTAGAACAGGAAATAACTAAAAAATACTCAGAGCTGTTTAACGAAGAATTAGGGTTGATAAATACTAAACCAGTCGAAATAATTTATTAGAAAAGGCACGTCCTGTAGTATGCAAACCACAAAAAGTGCCGTTTGCGCAAAGAGTGCAGGTTGAAAATAAACAAATCTTTAGTCAAAAAAGGAGTATTAACGCCCATCAAAAGCTCTGATTGGGCTACACCATTAGTGATAATAACTAAACCGAATGGGGATGTTAGGTTGTGTGGGGATTACCAGGTTAAAATAAATAAATATTTAAATAGGGGAGCCTACCCAGTCCCAAACGTAAGGGAAATACTGGCGGGTCTACAAAACATTTCGTATTTCGCCAAGTTAGATCTAAACTCGGCATTCCATCAGATTCGTGTAACGGATAAATCAGCGGAAAAATTAGCGCTTACGACCCATATGGGCTTATATAAATGCAACAGACTATCGTTTGGCATTTCTATAGCGCCGAATATTTTTCAAGCAAAGATAAATGCTTTGTTACAAGGTTTAGAGGGAGTCATTCCATACTTCGACGATATACTCGTCACGGCAAATTCGGAAGATAAGTTACGAGAAAGGCTCCTCACTGTGTGCAAGAAATTGTAGAAATTTGGCGTAAAACTGAACACACAAAAGACTGTTTGGATGGAAAAAGAACTAACCTTTTTAGGTCACTTGATTTCAGACAGGGGCAAGAAACCATCACCTCAGAAAGTAACGGCAGTGATGAATGCCTCTCCACCAATCAATGTCAAACAGCTGCAAGCGTTTTTGGGATTGATGAACTTTTTTGAGCCTTTCTTGAAGAATAAGACTCAGATTGCAAAACCCTTATATGATTTATTAAAGAAGAATCAAAAGTGGAAATGGGAAAAAGTGCATCAAGAGGCTTTCCAGCAAACGAAAGCCTTACTATCATCAGATAAACTGTTAGTGCATTATAATAGCACTTTAGAAGTACGTTTAACCACTGATGCATCAGAATGGGGAGTAGGAGCAGTACTATCTCATCCATGCTACAAAGGAGAGCGCCCCATTGTGTATGCATCAAGGACTCTTTCAAAAGCAGAAAGGAACTACAGCCAATTAGACAAACAGGCGCTGACTATCATTTTTGGCCTTAAAAAATATCATCAATTCCTGTTTGGCAGAAACTTTACAATAATCACTGATCACAAACCACTACTTGGAATTCTAGGCTGTGATAGACTGGCACCTGAACACTTAAGCCCATGATGCGCTGGAGAAATATTTTGGCAGGATATGATTATATACTCGAATATCAAAAAGGCAAAGAAATAGCACATGCAGATGCGCTGTCACGAATTCCAGATAAACAAGAGAAAATTAGTTCGGAAGTTGAAATAAATTATATAGATGCATTAAACTTGGACATATTAAATAGTAAAAGGGTAGCAAATTGGACAAATGCCGATCAGGGCTACCAGATATTAAAGCAATGGATTAAAAATGGATGGCCAGATTCGAGGCCTGAATATGTTGATCCGAGTTTTTGGGCAAATAGAAGTAAATTATTAACTTGTAAAGACTGTGTGCTAATGGGTGATCAGGTCATGATTCCTATGGAGGGCAGACAACAAGTTTTGAATTTGCTGCATGAAGGGCACCCAGGAGTGGTATGGGCAAAAGCACTGGCTTGTAGCTACATATGGTGGCCAAAAATATCAAGAGACATTGAACAAAATATTAAAAAATGTGTACCATGTCAGAGACAGATGAATATGCCAACCAAGGAGTAGAACTCATGGCCAAAGGCAACAACAGCTTGGCAGACTTCACATAGACCATGCTGGTCCAATAAATGGGAAGATACTATTGGTTATTATTGATGCATATTCAAAGTGGACAGAGTGTAGAATAGTGAAAGATGTTAGTGCCAATGAAACTGTTAAGATACTGAGTGCAGTATTTGCTTGCCACAGACTGCCAGAAACAATTGTGTCTGACAATGGAACAGCATTTACAGCTACAGAAACTGAAGAATATTTCCAGAAGAATGGTATCAAACACATACGGACATCAGCTTACCACCCGGAGTCGAATGGACTAGCAGAAAAGGCAGTACAGAATATAAAGAAAGTTTAAGAAAATTAGATAACCAAGATCTTCAGAGTGCTATCAATGATGCAATGCTACATCAACATTCAACACCATCAACAGCTATGGGAAAGTCACCAGCAGAATTACTAATGGGCAGGAAATTGCGCATTAAATTATCATTACTGCTTCCAAAGCCCACCGAGAAAAGGGATAATGAAAATTATGCAAACATTTTCACAAAGGGAGATAGAGTTTGGGTCCGAGATATGCTACGAAAAAAATGGGTTGAAGGGATAATTACAAAACTGTTATCACAGCACATAGTAATCATCCAATTACAAGATGGCACAACATATAGAAGACATATAAACCATCTCAGACATCACGTTGTAGAAGAACTGCAAATGTTGACACGTATACCAAATGAAGCAAGATTACAGGACCAAGAGAAATTGGATATAGAGCAACAAGCAGAAACAAAAGAAGAGACAACACCTGACATTAATGAAAAATATGTGATTCCTAGGCCAAAGCCAGATGAAGGAACAATGGATATATGCAGACCAAAAAGGAAAACACAAAAGCCATTTAAATTGAGAGACTATGTCTAAATAATAGAGAAGCCATTTCTGGAGTAAGGGGAGGAGTGTTATATATATAGAATAATAACAAAATAGAATAATAACAATTGACAAGGATTGCAGATTGTCAAGCTAATTTCGTAACTAGTGTATATAGCATGTAATAAATCAGTAGAACCCGGATCTAACGTCTGACAGATACGGGTCACCAATTACTCCAGAAATATAAAGAAATCAAATGAGACCGACACGCGACAGGTATAAAAACAAAAGTCAAAAAGACTCTCGAAGTCTTTTTCCTGATACAGTGCTGGCGTGTGCATGTTCAAGGAAATAATATCCCAGGTACTCGGCGCCTGAAGGTAATCCAGCCGACTAGGACTGTGAACAGATTGTACTGATCTTTTATTATTTTATAACGCCCAACTGGGCTTTTCGTGATTAAGTAATTTATGCCTGTCGCAGGTAGAGTGAACTTATTTATAAACTTTTAACTTTGGTATGCGGGGAGCATTAGGATATTAAGATCCCTAACTGTTCTCCATATTATATATATATGTGTTAGCTATTTATGTATATTGACCTATTTATTGTATATTAAATTATTATATTCAATACCTTGTCTGTTTACTAAACTAAATTTATCATTGCTGATCCGTAGGCGAAAGCCGGGACACAGCAGTGTGCATAAAGAATATAAACATCACTGATGTACACAAAAAAATATAAAATGAAGAGATGAAACTCATTTTATCAATGATATAGACAATAGCTTACAATTTCTAGTTTTAGATAGACAAGAAGCCAATTGCTATGATGACAAATGCATATCTATCTTCTGAAAATGATTTGTTTTGTATCTTTTATTAGGATGAATCTTTTTCTTGAGATTTGGTAACTTTTGGGGTACAAGATAAAAATGAAAATTCTTATGTGAATACTTTTGGAGATTCTGAAGCTATGGATTATCTCAGGTAAGACATTATATATGGTTTGAAAGATAATTTTGAGGAATACAAAAAAATTATCACTGAAGATGTAATTTAAACTTAGTTAATGATGAATTAGAAATTATAAACAAACAATAAAGTAAGAATTATGTCGGATGTTGAAATTTCTTTTTTCCTTATTTTTGAAATGGTTATCACTATTTGTGTTAGACTTATTGTTTTCCTTAGTTTTTCTAGTTTCTATTAATGTAATTTTTTTTGCTCTAACATAATTAAAACTGAAGTTATTGTGAAAATTGTGTCTCAGATCAGTTTTTTAAAAATTCAATATGATGCCTGAAACTTAAGCAGTTACAAGAAAATATATTTTGGAAAAATATTATTGCTAAATTTACAATTTTGGATTTTTATCTCACACTATACTAACACAGATGTGCATGGCGTGATTCTTGTTTATTATAATTCTAAGTTAAAATTAAGAATCACAAGAAATAACTAAACAATATTGCGCTATATATTTACCATTGTAGTAAGTGGAATACACATACATACATGCAATTTTAATATTTAAAATGGTCAATTGACTATTTAAAGAACCAAAATTTATAATTCAAAATATATTAAATTAAACTATTCAGTGTAATATATCTATGCCAAAGATATTACAGACATTTATCTACATATATATATATATATGATGACATATATAACTCTGTTAGCAACTTTATATATGTACTCAGGAAGGTTTAAAGCCAGCAAAGATGGAAGCTATGAAAAAAAAAAAGGTAAAATGTATATGAAGATATGCATATACCATTTCAAAAATATGCTCCATAATAAAAATTAGATTCTTAAATATAAAGGGTAGAATTACTTTCTTTGCATGAAATGCTCATAATATTAATTATGGTTTAGTTTATAGTTATTTATTTATAAAAACAAATTTAGAAGTTTTTTTATTTTATTTTTCAATTGCAAATTTGACAGCATTATGGAAACATATAGTTTTTTTTTTAATTGATTGTGAATTTGACATGTGACAGCCTTGCCGACAAATATACATTCATGGGGAACACATGATAGCCTCATGAGCAAACATTCTCATGGATTTTTCTATATATAGATTGGAAATTGTAGGAATATTGTTATTTCATAAAAATATTTGACTCTTTTTGGCCTCAAATGCTTTTAACAATATTCCTGAAATTTCATATAGCAAACCTAAATTTATATGATCACTGATGCTTGCCAAGTGAGAAGTGGAATACTTACTTTATTATTATTATTCTATTTTTTAACTGGCTAATTACATAAAAGCATTATTTAAAATAAAATTTTTACATAGTATTTTTTCAATTTTATGGTTATATTTACATATTATTTTTAAAAATGATTAAAACTTCAAAAAAATCTAACAAAAATTATAATTTAATATGACATGAAAATAAAAAATATGCCTTTAATAAACAAATTCTAAATTTAAATATTAAGTAATTATTTACTATATAAAAATATTTGTCTTGGCTTTTTCATTAAATTAATTAAGTATGAGTTAAATCAATATTAACAAAATTGCATTCTATATGCTAAGAAGTTTTCTTGGGAAGCGTAAGGATATGAGTTAGAGTTCTAAACAGGAATTGATTTTTTTTTTTCATTGTTAATTCAAAAATATGAACATACCAACAGAAACACAGACAAAATCTGGATATACCAACAGAAACACAGACAAAATCTGGGTATACCAACAGAAACATAGACAGAGCAAGTTAATATAAAAGCATTTAAAATTAATGGTATTTAATTATTGATTTAAAAAAGTCATTCCCTACCCCAACACCATATATCTTTTAAAAACCTTGTGGTATTGTAGCCAATGTTAAGTAACTAGAGTTCAATTTAAAAAGAAGCTAGAATTTTTTTGAAAGCAAACATTTTTTTAAATAGATTTTTTTTTTGAGTGACAATCCATTTTGAAATGTCAAATAAGTGTTAACATTCAGTCTATAATTACAATTGAAATATTTATGAGTGGTGAATTCATGACATATTTTAAGCTTTTATACTAATGAGTCAATGATTACCATATCTATCAAATGAGTATAAGTCAAAATATTTAATGATATAAAAATATAATGTAAACCTATATATATATAATAATGATGTAAAAATTATTGAAGTTTATAAAGTACCTCTAAATATTGATATCCTAAAATAAATTGTGTTAATGTGATGATAATCAATAGAAAATGCTCACTAATAAAATCAGTTGTTATTGCTTGGTCATGACATATATTGCTTAATACTTCTGCTTTTGGAAAGAAAACTTAACATCAGATTTGCAACTATTTATAAGCCTTTTCATTCAACAAATACTTTATTAATAACATAAAAACTAATGAATAGATTTTGTGATAGCTTATAGAAAATACAAAGCATGGTGTTAAAGCTTTCTTTTACATCAATTTTATCAGGAAACGATTTTCTAGATAGTAATAGCTACCAGATTATTAGATATTAACTTTTGTAGAAGTTGTACAAAACAAATATATAATATAGGCTGCTAATTGTTTTGAGATTTTGTTATGTCTATTTAGATATGTTTTTGCATTTCAAAATTGTTACATATCCTTCCTGATACATTTGCTACCATATAGGCACGAAATTTTATCCATAATCTGTCAATGAAAAAATATATAATAAAATAATTCTCTATCAGGACACTGATTCATAAATAGTTATAAAAACATAAGCCAAGAGAATAATAAGACATATTTATATGGTCAAAAATAAGACTTTTACATATTTTTTTTATATTTTTACTTCAGCAGATTACTGAAGTTAGTAAATACTGCTGAAACAAAAATTTAAATAGATATAAAGCCATAAATGATTGTTAGGTTCATGCATTCAAACAATCTTTGGCTATATTATGTATTTAATATTATTTTCATGTGTCTAGTTGCATATAATTTTTTATTATAAGGAATAGTAAAAGCTTTATAAATACTAATAATGATTAAAAAAAGAAGATAAAACCAGACCATAGTATATTGATTTATATTGTTGATATTTTCTATACAAAACTGCTAGTTCCTATTACCATTCATTCAGTCTTCTAATTATCCAGGTCTCCCATGTAATGCATTCATTTCCAATCATATGTTGTAAGAGATTAATTTGATAGTAGATTTATGATAAAAAATTATTATGATTTGTAAAAAAAATGTAAAAGTATTTTAGAAAATGTGTAAAATATTTCTTTAAGATTGCATTTTAATTATTAATAAGATGAAAAATAAGATACAAACTTTCTGTACAGAAAATAATTATAAAAAAAATAATAGCAATATTATTCTTGAATCACATATTGCTCAATGAAATTTCACTGTTTGCTTTTGATGTATTTTCATCTATTTAATTTTTTTATTATTAAATTAATTTTATTTAGAATTAGCTGACTTGGATTATCAATAATATATAAAATCTTTACTAAGAATATTAAATTTTGTCTACAGTAAAATTTGGAATCAAACTATTTTAAAAAAAACTAGTTCAAATTAAAAATGGTCTTTAGCACAATGGATTACACCCGAGTATTAGAAAAAGTTATAGAAAAACAAAAAAGCACTAAATGTAAATTGTCATTATATTTTGGATTTGTAAGTTAGGAAGGATATTTTACTATAAGCATTTCTACCGTGATAAAAATGTTAGAACATCAAGATATAGTTACAGGAGATTGTTATATTCTGAAATAATGAAACTGAAAATATTAAATTGATAATATATATATAACAGGGTCTTCCCATATCTCCAAAAAAAATTATTAGCAATTTTACAAAAAGCATTTTGTGTATTAAACTGAGGAGTTAAGGAAATAAAAATACAAGGGCAATATTTAAATCATATAGATTTTGCAAATAATGGAATTGTTTTTGCAAATATTGATTCAGAGTTTGAGAAAAAGTTATCTAATGACAGAAAGAAAATTGAACTAAAGATAAATGCCAAAAAGACTTGAAAATTTTTGATATAAATGGACACATATAATTAGAATTAAACTTTGAAATTATTTTTGGCAGAAATAACTTGGTATTACAAAAAAATAAATACATGTGCTTAAAAAGATATTTTCAATAGATGAACTTTATGAGTTTTTACATATAGTTCTGAGGTGCAACACTTAACAGAAGAGCAATACAGAATTCAGATCACTCAATAAAGTTTAGATATATATTGGAAATAATAATAAGAACAAGGCCAAATAAAGTGGTGAAAGAATTAAAAAGTATTATACAAAGAATTAAAAAACTAAAATGAATGTGAGCTATACACTATGACTAGAAATGATAACATATGGACAGCTGAAGTTTCAATCTGGATCTGAAGGAATTATAAAAGACCTAGAAAAAGATATGCAAGATGAATGTATGAAATAAGAAAATTTTCTGACAGAATGTAGTGAAGAAAGTCTGTGGATTAGAGAAACTGAATTAAACTTGGAGACCTTCAAAGGCAGTAGATAGCTAATGATAGAATATGGTATATTAAAAATTTTAATATAATTAAAACACCTTGAAATTAACTGTTTATGAAAGGTCAATAGCTCAAATCATATAAATTACATAAATGCTTAGAATAAACAAAACATATCTTTTATGTATTTCTTGCATAGGACACTTGTAGAATCAAAATCAAATAAATCTAGTGACAAGACATTGTTTAGAATAAATAGTTTGAAGGAAGTTGAATAAGAATTTTGGTGAGGGTTGTGATACCCAAAGACTTTGAGGAAAAAATTAGTGATAGAGAATGATATCCAGAGATTCCATTTAGATTAAATGATTTTCTTTATATTGCTATAAGAGATATTATCAGTGAAATAATATTTAGCTGATAAATTAGCTAAGCTAATTAAGATGCAAAATACATTAAGTTTCTTTCATTATATGGTAATGCATTTAACAAGTTAATTGGAACCAGCACAGTTTTAAAGAAATAATTTGTTAGAACACAATATACATTCTAATTCTGCTAAAATTTATGGAAGGACTATATTCAAAACTTTACAAGTGGGTTAATGAGTTATAGTGATTAATAAGATGAAATAAAAACCCTTGAATGTATGTTTTAACCAATGAGTTTAACTTATTTAATGTGCTATTCATAAAATGTGTCTAAGTCTATAAATAACATTAATGATTTGAATGGCATATAAGATATAATAGCCTGGGAAAAAATAGTACAGCTCTATCATTGAACATTTGTAGAACAATAGCAGATTTAAGTTATTTATTAATCAATAAACAAAATTAAAAGCATGTGAAGTGCTTGAAAGAGGAGCTATAAAGAGTGCAAAAATATTAAACGCTTAGCGCTTTCGAGGCAGATTGCCTCATATTCATAGCAATACTGAGCAGTGCAGAACAAGGAGATTTATTAATTTAACCCTTGAAGCACTAAGTAAAATATTTTTAAACATTGATGATGTAGAAGTTTGCATACTGTCAGTTGTCACAATATATGATTTGTTAGTTTTAAATAAGATTTCATACTGGAATGAAAGTTATCTAATGCAATAAAAACAAGGAAAATGTTTATAAGGTCTCTAAAAATCATTAAAAGGTCACAAGCAAACAAAATAAGTCTTGAGATTAAAATGAGGCAGGAAAAGACAATCTGTATTTGCTCCAGTTATTTAATCAACAGATCTAAATATATTGCAAATAATATTGATGCAAGGGATGAACTCTGCATCTCTATTACATGTAAATAAAAATAATAATCAAGTGATTTATTGCTCAGATTCATGAGAAGTTTAAGCCCTGGAAGTGATAAGGCTGATTTGTGATTCATTAACTAAGCTGCTATTTTAAATCTATCCCAGATTATCCTGGGATTTTAAGTGTAAATGAGTGTAACAAAATAATTATATTAGCAAAATAGTGGTAAATAGAAAGTGCTTGTTAAGAATATCGTGGCAGGATTTGAAAAAGTGTGATGAATAAATAATAAACTCAGATCATAAAGCCATATGTGGCTTGAAGCATATCTGAAAGTAATAATGTCCACATGCTTTGATAATTTTAGAAAAATTAATGGCTTTCTGCAGTAACTAAACATGGAAATGAAAATACCTAATCTCGGTAAATACATAATTTTTCACAAAATCATAACAACCTAAAAATTTCAAAACAAACAAACAAAAAACAAAAATGACTGTCTATATTAACGTGTATAATAACGAGAATTATAACTAAGGGGGAAAAATTCGATTAATAAATATTTTCTACAGTTCAACAAGGCCTGAAGCAACTCCAACAACTTTTTCGTTAATTGGTCTGTCACTAAACTACTTTTACATTTGTAAATAAAAATTAAAAGTAAATATAGTAAGGTATAGAGACGATTTTATTTACTCAATAAATCAAACTAAACGTTATTCTTGTAATTAATTAAACAGTTAGTAGTAGGTCGGACGTAGTCTATATATATATTTAAAAACAACAACAACAAAAAATAGATAAATTACAGCAAGAAGAAGTGAATTCATCTTATTCAATAATAAATCAAAGTGAAGTTAAATCCTATATTTTTTAAAAAGAAAAATATCAAAGAAAAGATTTATAAAGACAGTCAAGTTTTTGTGATTAGTCATGCGTGCCCACCAGTCATCTGTCAAATTCTTTCCAGTAAATTTCTATTTACAAAACACAACCAAAAAAGTATAAAATATAAATGTACAGTACAAATATAAATCCAAATTTAGAAAATAATCAATTCTTTTTTACAGTAACAGACCATATGGTGAAGGGCAGTCTGTTTTTTTCTCGGTCTTTTAATAAACACTGTTAAAACTGTTGCGTTTTGAATTTCTGTCGTCTGACAAAAAAAAAAAAATCCCAGAAATCTAACAAATCATTCAAGCATTGTATCTTTGTTTTTATTTTTTTAAAGTCAAGATAAATCTATTAGCATAATTGTTCAGTTAACCTATCCCTTCATTATAATTTAATTAATTAATTAATTAGATAGTAATAAATAGGTTTCGTGAAGATTATTACAATTTTACAAATAATTATCTTTATGACTAAAGGCGGGCAAAATTAATTTTCGTAAAAAGTACAGAAGCAGGATATGAAAAATTGACAGACAAACAATTAGAAAAAATAGGACACCGAAATAAGTAGAATATAGGAAGATAAAAACATTAAAACTAACGTAGTAAAATACAGTAACTACAATGACAAAAATTTAAGAGAGAAAAAAAAAGAAGAAATAAGGAAATTTTAAAAATATTTAGAACGCTATTTTCAAAATAAAATTTAAAAGTATTGTAATAAAAAGCTTTTTAATTAATTACAGCGACACGCTTGAATTAATATATATATGTTGTAACAATAACACATGCTGAAGCGCACACACGCACATCCAATTTACAAATTCAGAGCGGAATTTAAAAAAGCAATCAATAGTTTGTTGCTCGGAGTTCAATGAACTTCAAGCACCGGAGATAACAGTTGAGCCGCGATTCATATAGGCGGGCAATCAATTTTGGCACTTAAAGCATCTTTTAAAATTGTTAGTATTTATTTAAAAAGATGCCAGGATGCAAAGGTAGTCCATTTGCCTATATTTAGATCTGGGTTCAAATCTCAGCCAAATGAAATTCTTTTCAAGAGATTTAGGATTTTTTCTCAAGTAGTTGGCTCATAGCCAATTTATTTAACTATCCCACGATTTTCGATAAATGAGATCTAGTTGTTCTAACAAAGGTAGTAAAACGAGAACGAAAAAACGCTCAAATCCAGATCACCCATTATTGTTTCTCAGCGAGAGACTATTGGTGAAGACTTCGCTCTGCAGTAAACTATTTTTCTCTTCTACTTATTTAATTAAAATGGTCTGAATAAAGCAATGGATATATATAAAACACACAAACAAATAAAAAAAATGATGAAACTAAAAAAATGCAAAGAAAAAAATAAAACAAAATAAATAATAAATTAACAAATAAAAAAACAGCAACATTACATATTAAATCATTCACTGGTTTTTTTGTTGGCCTTGGCAATGCATCAACAATTACATTTTTTAAAACTTCTTTTAACAACTGTCTAGGAACTTAATTAGTTTTATTACTTAAGAATTTTAGCATAATAAGATTACTTGAGAAATAATGCATTATATTTTATAGCTAAGATAAAAGTACAAATTCTCTAAACTTTTGTTTACATTTCTGTTATATTTATTTAAATAAAGGAATTATTCAGTGAAATTTTAAAAATAAATTTAAAAAATGTTTAAAAATCGAATGATTTTTGATTAAAGAAGGAGTATGCTTTCTATTTAAAATCCATCCCAAATCTATTTAATTATTTAGATATATTTCCACAGCTAATTTCAAAATTATTTTCAAAACATTCTTTGCCTTGTCTATTGAATCACCACTAGTTAAGCATAAACCCAGAGCTTTCCCGCTCTATCACTGCATTAAAGGATTGGTAGCAGAGTTGTATTGATAGAGTAAACAAAAAAGTATGGCAAAGCTAATTTATAAGGAGATGGAATGAACTTATTTCATATACAGTAGTTTGAGTTTTATTTGATTTTTTTTATCAATAATATTAAAGATTCACTTTATTCTTATGTTTTAGAACTAATCAATTATTGACTGATAATGAGGAGAAGAGGTGCCAAATGTTTGTTTTGCTTAGTGTGCCCCCCAAAAAAGCCTACTGTAAGCTCTATAAAATATAGAGATGCCAGATTTAAAAAATTTTAAATAATAGCAGATTCAAAAAATATATAGTAACATTGGCTTTAACACAAATTCCACGCAGAATTGAAGTTAACATATTTAAAAATTATTTTAACATTAAGGTTGGATGAAAGGTAAGTGGAATTGTGGGTAATGTTTAGTTTAAATAGGTTGGTATTTTGTAGTTCTTTACACTTGAGAAGTCTGCTTGTAGCAGTGAAACCATTGCTAGTGTTTTATATTTTATTTTCTTAGCTAGTCTGGTTGAGTTGTGAATTTGGTATAATTTTGATCCTTATCTTAGTAGACTCAAAGATCTACCTGAATTAAATATTTTATTCCAAATTTTCTTTTTAACATATAATATTTCATTATCTGAACTTTAAATAAAAGCATATTTTTTGTTAAAGAGAAAAATATATAATGTGAGCTATTTTACAACTAAATTTCAAAAGTAATTTTATGACCAATGTCAATTACAAAATAACTCATAAAATTATTTGTCTTAGAGACTTTTCAGCATGAAATAAAATTTAAGACATTTTTGTATAAAACACTCACTATAATATGGTTCACATAAACAAACCATTTTGAACATATTAATACTTTCTTTAAAATTTTCTGCCTGTTGAACATAACTTCAGTGTGCAAACTAATATTTTTAGAATCAAAGCACTTTAAACTCTCTATGATGAAATTTTAATGATTCAAAACTTTCATATTATTACAAAATAATCTCCCACATAATTTTCAAACTTAGCTTCACAAATATCTATTTTTTTGAATCATTGAAGTTCTGATGAGTATTTTTTGTATATTCATCAATACCCATTTAAAATATTTCCAACAATATCATAATGTCTGACAGGATTGACTTCATACTTTTTTTTTTATTAGTGTTTCTTAACTGTGAATATATGTTAGATGAGGTTTATATAAGTGAGCAAAAGATCTTGGCTTTAATGATAGCAAACTATATTATGTTTGCAAATATCTAAACTCAATTATTTCTGTGATGATTATTTTTACTCAAATGAAATTAGACTAACAAATATTTGCCAATGCCATCAAAAATACTGCCATATTATTAAAGCTGAATAAAGCCATCATTGACAAAAATAATTCAGTTTGTAGAATTAATAGTTTTGAGTTTCAATAGAATCTAAAGCTTAAAAAAATTATAGTTTTCCATATACTAAGAGTAGCTTAAGATGAATTCTTAAGTGCAGTTGTGTTATGCATTTTTATGGTGATAGGCATCTATTTTTTATGATTATTGACTCACTGTTGTTATAAGTGAATTTAATCATTTTAATTACAGGAAAACTGTCATAATCATCATATTGTCTTCTGATATACAGCCTACATCCTCATCAAAAAATATTTCTTAGTAGTTATGACCATGCTCCTCTACAATAATATTTGAGATATAAATTGAGGAAATCATGCAGATTAAACAATATTCTGATATACATCAATAATCCATCATAAACTGTAGCTTTTATAAACTTTCAATGAACATATACTTTGGAATGCCATACAAGAAAATCTAAAAAGCTAAAGGTATGCTTTGCTTTAATATAAACTATTTCTTAACGAATTTTATAAAACTTTCAATTATGAGGATAAATGTTTAATGATATTTATTAAATTACTTGATCAACTTGTTTTTTTTTTTAGAAAAATCCATTTTTATTACTAGAGCATTCTAAAATGAAATAAATACTGATACTAACTCCAATAAATTCGAAAATTTATATATAAATTTAACAAGATGTCAGTCTTGATAGTAGCCTTTCCTCTAAATTACAAAATTATCATTATAGCCATTCTTATTTTTACTCCACATCAGTTGCAATTATTTACTTTTTACTTACTCTACTTATATTTACATTTAATTTATTCAGAATATTTTATTGTTATGGCTCCATATTACTTCTAGTTGTCTTTCAGATAATCTACATACAATCATTTGCTTATAATACATCAGTAACTTTAACATACTTCCATATTCTGTTTTCACTAAATCAATGTAAATTAATTAATATAGAGAAGAAAATAAATCTTTGGTCATGTGCTTTTCAAGAATTTACACACACTCACCCATAATCATCAGTTTAGAAAGCATAAGTGATTCACTTACACTTTTTAAGTTGAAGTTATGTGTGAGTACATGTAATTTCTTGAAAAGTACATGATTGGGGGTTTATTCCATCTCTATATTATATATGCAGTCAAGTGCTATATAAATAGACTATTATAAATTATTTATGAATATTTTTTTAATCATAATATGATCCGCATTAAATTTGATTTTTAATGAACAGAATCATATACATGAAAAAATAAAATTATTTAGCCTACATGTAAATTAATACACTGTACAGGCTTACACACACTTGCACCTATATAATGTAATATAAGGGATTCGAACTCAGACTTTCACACAACCCTCCATGCCATCTCATATTGCTGATTTACCTGATCATACACATGTTGAAAAGATAAATAATCACCAATATACATATTTCATGCTAAACCAGCAATCATCAGTTGGTCCAGATTACTATCTTCACACATATATACAATCAGTGCTCAGCTTTATATTATGATAGTCAATCTTCATACTTTAATGGATAGGCTTCAAACTACTCCAAACCACAACTCTTCAGCCATCCACTGAACATTCCATCATTGGATTTTCAATGAAATGGATGGCTGAAGAGGGATTTGAATGTTCCATTATCAGATTTTTAACAAAATGGATGGCTGAAGGGTTGTGGGTTGGAGTAGTTTGAAATCAGTCCAAGATTGGCTATCTTAATATAAAGCTGAGCACTGATTGTATATATGTGTGAAAATAGTAATCTGGACCAACTGATGATTGCTGGTTTAGCATGAAATGTGTATATTAGTGATTACTTGTCTTTTCAACATGTGTATGATCAGGTGGGTCAGCAATATGAGATGGCATGGAGAGTTGAGGGTTGTGTGAAAGTCTGAGTTCAAATCTCTTATATTAGCCTACATATAATGAAGTTGCTGAGTGATAATATGCTTCATTAATATATATTTTAATCATATTATCACTAAAAACAATAAAGAAAATATTTTAATATAAAATTCAGAACATCTACAGATATGTAGACTTTGAAAAAAGAAAAGTGATTATTAAGTAAATAAATTTTTTAAAAAAGAAATGTTTGTACTTAATTATTTGAACATTTATTGCTATTAATTTAATTATTTTTAAAATATTTTCATTAAAGTTATATTTCATAATTTTTGTACTCCAGAACTACTATCAGAAAATTCGTAATAATATGTTTCATTGAGTGATCATATAATTTTCTTTATTAATGAAAATTTACTGTCCATTACATTATTATTGCTCTTTTTTTTTTTTTTATCATAACTTAAATAAATTGTTTCCTTCATCCCAGATCCAATTCCAGATGAAATCAAGTTTAAAGTTCTTAACAAATATAAACTAAACTACTGTTTGTTTGTCAGTTATGATATTTTAAAAAACTTTTTGTGATTGATACTATTATCAGAATTTCAGGGAGCTATCACATAATAGAAGCCTTTCTGATTATACTGCATACTTACAGGCAAATCATATCTAGAACAACTTTTAGATACATATTTCCCATTCAGGCCAAATGCTTGTGAAAGAAATTGTGTTGAAACTAACAGCATCTTAGTTCTCACATGTTATAAAATTTGTAATCAATGGATTAATTTTTATTTTATTTGAGATGATATGGAAAAATATACTGACCTAGAGTTTCAGGAAAATTTTAAAATTTGCTAATATATATATATGATTACTATAAACTTTGCAGAATATCTCTATCAATACATTAAAGGTACTCAATCCAATATTGGATTTCAAAGGAAATTTTTTAGTTGGATATTAGATGAATTGTAAATTAAACCATTTTAAAAACAAATTCACCGATCCAAAAATCTTATCATGAAGTTATTTAGTTCACTGTCTTATTCTCTGGAAACAATATGAAAATCTCAATTGTTTAGAAATAATATAGTTTTGCAGTATAAACTGTAAATATATAGTAATATCACATTTGATAAAAAATATATTAATGATTATTTGAGCATTATTTCAAAATGTCCAAAATTCAGCTGAATAAGATATTTTTATACTGAAGTAAAAAAAAAAAACAGCAACAGATTAATCTGAATCTCATTTTACAAGATTTAAGACTAATTATATTAGAGGATATATATAAAAAAAATCTTCACTCAATGCTTTTATAAAAACAGCCAATTCTCAAGTATAAGTTATTCCTGTCATCAGAAAAGACATTTTTTAGAAAGAAGATCATGTGATAGTTCTAATTTGAACTAGTTATTAGACCAAATAAACCATTTAATACCCAACAATCTTAAGCTGTGACTGCTACGAGAAACATGAGATTATTATGCCAGGTGATAAAAAAAATTGGCCAAGAATTCCTATGTCTCCAGAATTGTTTGCTTTATATATTAATTTATTGCTTAAATAATTAACTTACATTCACCAGATGAATTTATACTTTGTCTTAGAAAAAATACTATAATTGTACACATATTGATAATGTCATTATTGTTATTAATGATATATCAAATCTTTAGATATTTAAGATAGAAACAAATAATTTCTCAAAAATATTTGATTTCCTTGGTTTTATTTATATGTAAATACACTGCATGATAAATTGCCACAGACATTATTATCAATTGTATTCAGTTTCACGAAATAAATGAGAACTCATTTGTACATCATTTATAAAATACTCAACTAACAGAGATGTAGCCAGAGTTTAAAGTTAAGAGAAGTGAATCAACACCAGATTGTATCCAATAATTTTGAATTCACTATACATTTTATTTTTGCATTTAAAAACAAACATCCTGAAACGTTTTACAGCAAAGTTTTTAGATATAAGTCTATAATATATCTAAAATCAAAACAAAATAAGAACATGTTTTTAATTACTTAATATTTTAAACATAAAAAAATTAATATGAAAATTATACTAAAGCAACTACATCACAAGTTTTATTTTTGATATATGGTTATTTCTTTTGCTTTTCCCTCCCCTTCTAGTTACATTTCTAAATTGAACAATCATCATTAGACAAAAAGGACTTAAAACATCAAACACCACTACTGTATGGAGAGTTTTGCCTTTCTCAAAAAGGAAATGTTAGCAAAAAATGTGTATTTATTACTTCTTAAGAATGTGAAACTATAAATTTCACTCTGAAAGACATCCTGTATTGATCAAATATCTGGAAGGTTGAAATCTATCTTTTTTTCTATTAGAGTTTTCAGATCATTTATAACATTTAACAGTCTTATTTTGATGGATTTGTGCAATTTATTAATGCTAAAGTATTTATAAGAATGTTTAGAAAACTTAATTTTAACTTAAACATTTCATATATATATAATAATGATATTATCATTTCAATAGGAACTTTTTAACAAATAGAAATAAATTGGCTATAAAGGAATTTGGTAGAAATTAAATATAATAATATCGTTATAAAAAAATCAAGTCAGATGTCTCATGACTTAATTTAATAAGCTTGTGTTTACAAATGTTATAATAGAAGTCCCAAAACAAACTCTTGATAAGCTTTGTAGAATACCCCCAACTTCAGACTGGTTTTTGCTACTGGCATCCTCAGTGAGATACTAGGATATTCAATCATTAGATTAAAAATACAAGAACAAGCCCAACACTCTATCTAATGTACTAACTATTAAGTAGAAACTCTGAAATTTTCAGACATCCATATGTCTTCCAATCCAGCTATCTAACTTAAATAATTCAGTCCTATATAGACTAGGTGTTTATCCAATATTATAGACATGCATTCAATATTCAAAGATATAAAAAAGTGCTCTTATATTTTGAAGCTGAATTTGAATCAAATGTTAATATTCTTTAATATTCATGGCATAGAAAAAGTAAAAGTTATGTTTCTTATTATTCATCTTTCAATGTAAGATCTTAAACTCTCTAACAAAATATATAATTATTGATGGTGAAAGTGCCAAATAGAACATGTTAACTGTTATGGCCCCAAAGATAGTTATTTTATCTATGGAATCCATTGTAAAACATCAGTAAGCAATGCAGATATAATACTACAATTCTATATTTTCATTTGTTCTGTTGTAAAATCCCTGAATGATGTTAAAAGAAGAAAAGTGGAGAAAGACCATGGAGAAGCAAAACTTTACAGTATCTAATTGTAAGGTATGGTCATTTTTATATAATCTTGGTAATTGTAAAAGTATCTCTAAAAGAATTACTGTTATTGCTAATAAGGTTGCCAATCTTATATGTCAGACTTTTAAATTCAAAATTATAAATTTATTTAACGCACATTGATTACGTAAGTAATATTTACTAAGGCAATAACCCTAAAGCATGTGTGGTTAAAAATGCGATGGTAGGGACCTCTACAGGTCTTAACCACAAACTTTTCTTCCAATGTGTAAGCTTGTGGTTAAACCTGTAGAAGTCTCTACCTTTGCATTTTCAATCGCACATGCTTTAGGTTTATTGCCTTAGTAAAAATTCAAAATTAATAAAATGAGAAAAAACATCAGAACAAAATTACAAGATTCTCTTTTAGAATGTTTCTATAACAGCATTCTCGTATAAACAGTAGATATTGATGAACTTGAATCTGCTCTGGATAGTCTTAAATCAGGAAAGGCTCCAGGAGCAGATAGCATACTTCCAGGGTTTTTTTTTTTTAAAAATTAGGATTTAAAATTAAAGTATTGTTGGAAAAACTATTCAGTAACATTATTTAAACAGAAACAATTCCAAAGAATTGTCATAAAAAGAAAAATCTATAGCAATCTTAAAATCAAATAAATCCAACAATGATCCCCAAAAAAAAATTATTGTGCAATATCATTGTTACATGTTTTCTACAAAAGTTTTGAAAGAAGTGTATTAATGAGAGTTTTGCCAATAATTAAGAGCTATCTATGTGTAGATTTAAGTTAGCTTTAGGCCAGGAAAAAATCGTGAACAAGTTTTATCTTTAATCACTTATTTTGGAAAAATGGCCTTCTAAACTTTTAAGTGCAGAAAAATTATTAATTTCTTGCCAAAATTCTCTCCAATAGAAAATTCAAGTGGCACTAAATGACATTCATAGTAGATGCAAAATTTTGCAGAAACAGATTAAGTTATCTCACCTATTTTATTTAATATATTCATCAATGATTTTCTAGAAATAGATTGCAGGAAATTAATCTATATTGATATTGTTTTGAGTGTTCAAAAATCCTTTCCTGAGATAAAAAAAAGTCTCTCAGAAAGGGTATGAAAAAAATTGAAAAATCTTTTTCAAATACTGTGTCTTATTCCTAAGCCAATGAAGATACTACAACCAATTTTCATCTAAACATCAATAAAATATCACAATCTGGATATATGTTTATGCAATAATTGACTGAAATACAATCCTATCCCAATCTATGTAGAAATAATCTTACATCATAGTCTAACTTTTTTATCTAAGGTTAGATCAAAATTTATTTCTAGGAATAAACATTATCAACAATTGCCTTGCACCACTTAGGATTGTGTTACAAATAGTTTAGGGATAGCTTCCTTAACATTAGCATATTTAGCTGGTGAATAGTGTGTCTCTGCTAAGACAAAAGTTCTTTCAATAGACTTCTAGATAATCAATTAAATCTTACCATGAAATATTTCTGGCACATTGCAGTCTACTACTTTGCATTATCTTTCTGTTCTTTCATACATTTTTCTGGAAGATATCAAAGGAGAAGTTGCTTCGTAGAAAATAGATGTTAATCAGATTAGACTTTCTAATAACTCAAATATAGTTTCATCATTTAAGATTTGTCTCAAATCAAGATTTTTTTTTAGATGTTCAATCATATAAATTTATATCTGGGAATTATGATGTAAAAAGAAATTTTTACAAAGTTCCAAACAAATATCTTTTTCAAAATCCAACAATAAAGCCATCTGGTTTTAGTTTTCTTAGATTAACTGGAGTCTCATCAACAGATTCAGGATAATCTATCATTGTTGTGATTATCTGCTTTATAAATAAAATTTAGTAGCCATTGATCTATGAAGATATGGACTAGCACAAATCATGAACCACATAGTTAATAACTGTCAAATCTAGGATTAAGTGCTTAAAAAAGCCACTAGTGAATCAATCTTCTGGTTGGAATCTGTACAAACTCCTTTCAAATATTTTTGTTAATAGTAAAGTTGTCTAAAAAAAATCTTATATGCGAAATAAATAAAATCTGTTCTGTCATAAATTTACATTATAAGAAGTAATGAAGAAAGAAGATTATTTTTTAGTTAAAAACAACTTATGAAATCATTATAATGGTATAAAGATTAATACTACCAAGAATATCTTTTAAAGAACTCATTCCAAATGTGAAATTGGCAATGTGTAAGTAATATTATGTAAAAAATATAATATAATCAATCACATATACACATTAAATGTTCAGAATTAAAAAGAAATTTAAATTATGTAAAGAATAAAACAACAATTATTTAATCATATCTAAAACATCAACCAATGTATGAAAAACTTAGGTCATTATAATCACAAGCCTCCATTTTGTTGCTTAGGAAATGTAATATTTAAGCATCAAAGTGTCTATAGGTTGGGAACAACAGTTATGATCAAACTATTTTTTTTAATCTTTCAGCTAGGAATTGATCAGAAACCTTTAGGCCTTGAAATGTCATTCTAATAATGCTGGATCAATATTGAATTTCAAAAATCTTACACTTTTCAGCAAACAAACTTTTATTATTAATTACAGTTTCAACTGTATTTTGCAGTCTTCATCAGATCTACAAAATTTGAACACATATAAATATACAACCATTAAAATACATTAATTATTTTATACAAAATTATTAAATTCCTATCACACTTTTTAAAATTTTAAAAAAATTCTATAATATTTCCTAAACTTTTTAATTCATATATATTTCAAAAACATATTTACCATCCTATTTTATATTCTTTTAAAATCTTTTCTATCCTCTTTTTCTATCACTATAATAATAGCTAATTCTTATGACAACCAAGCCAAAATAAATGATGATATGCACTTACATATAATATATGCTGTCACTGAATAGAATTAATCTGATGAGCTAGAATACAAAAATAAACTTATAACATTAGTTTTGACTTATAATATATTGTAATTAACTTCCAATTACAATTATGTAACATTTAATTAAATATATTTAAAATTTTTATTTTACCACATATTTTAAACATATAAATAAAGACATTTGAAAAAGATAAATGATTCTTTATGACACATTTTGTACCAGCAGTCTTCAGTTGACTCAGGTCACAACCTCTTACATTTATTTATCATATTTGTTCAGTATTTATTAATATAAATTATTAGAAATTTAATCCACAAATATAAATGTTTGTATTCATTCATTTGACAATATCCTATTTAGATAAATATATTAATGTTTATTACTAATTATTTATTAGTAGTCTATGAATTATCGTATTTACCCCCCCCCCCCATATAAACTTTAAACTTATTTTAAAGATTAATATGTATATTCTGATTAAATATAACCACATGAAGTTGAATTAATTTATCATGCTGTTCTATTTAATAATAAATATATTAATTTTAATGAAATTTAAAAATAATATGACAATCTTTAGTCTAATAAATAATTAACAACAGTCATTGATGTAGTTATTTAAAAAAGAATGTTGAACAAATGTTTAAGTGCAAAATATTTAGTCCTAAATTGCAATAATATATTTAATACAAAAGTATACTTATAACTGATATATCTTAAATCACACTAAGCTTGGAAATATATATATTTTGCACATAAACTTATTTTAATAGTCTTGCATTGGTGGTCGAGAGGTCAGCGCGTCCCGGCCGATGCTATGACACTTAAAAAAAAAAAACAACAACTTATTTTAATATAAATAATGTAATTATCTTTAACATAAAATGTATAATTTTGAACACATTTTATATTTCAGTTAAATCAATATAAAACAATTCGAATTTTGTTTTACAGAAAATGATACTTATGTACTGAAACACTCCCTATTGACATATAGTTATGACTGATCTCATTAATATGAAATGCTAGTATCTTTTATGTTAACTGGATTTTTTTATATTAAACAAATAAAATATTCTGTATACTTTAATTATAACAATGCATATATAATTAATCAGTTCATGATAATCTAACTTGACTTCAATAAAACAAAACAAAAACAATTTAATTGCAATTTATCAATACTTGACAGAAATAATAAATCTACTCCACATCTTTCTACTCAGGAGCCATCCATATAAGTATAATAATCAACAGATGCCAGATGGTAATGCCAAAATGTTTTCCAAAGTAATTTGTTTTTTTATAGTTTAATTGATTTAATATATATATATTTTAAAAACTTCATTTTAATTTTAATACTTTAATAAAGTAAACATTTAATTAAAAAAGTAATAAATAATGTAAAACTAAGTGATATTTTAAAAGAAAAAATAAACTTTTAAAAAGCAACAATACTTTATTGCTTATATAAAGAGAGCATATGTTTACTTGTTTAAGAACTGCACAAATCTAATTGTTATTGAAATATGAAATAAAAAATTTTGAGAAATTATATATATAAATAAGTATGTTTAAAAATACATACACAATATAATTAATATAGCTAACAATTTATGACAGATGACTCTGTAACAAGAAAGAAGTTAGCTGCATGGCATCAAAAACTGAAAAGGTGGTCATGGTATTTTATTGCTTAATTAAAGAATGTGACATGTTTTACTGCTTTCAAAAAAAATTTATAGGAGATTACAAAGGTGTTTTTTTTTTAATTAAGTGATATTTTATAATAAAAATATTTAAAATTAAGCATATTACTTAATATGATTTCTATATTTGTTTTGACAAAAAATTAAGCTATATGTATAATGAGGTTCAATTTGTAAATAAGAAGAAATACTGATTAAAAACATTTATGTAAAAATTACAAAAAAATATTCCCTTACATGCAGATACTTAATTTTGCTTTCAGAAGATATAACCTAGCATTTTCCAATCTTTTATGTCTTTTAAATTTCTGCTAAGACATTTTCTATTTATTAATCATATACTGATATTCTTGATTATCTAAATAGCTGAATATAAAAGTTTAATTGGACAATTTTACATATTTAAAACCTTTCTCTTTTCTTTGCTTACTTCAATCAGAAATTGATCCAAAAACCATTTTTTCATCTAGTAATTTTTACTTTTAGGCCTATAAATGAGGGCATTTTCTATTTTTATCCTGTTTGATACATCCACTCTGAATATGGCCAAAATAACAAGAACATTGTTATATACATATTACATTTTTGTATCACATAGCATAGATATAGAAATATATCCTATTGTAACATTTTTTGTATAGATTAAACTCCAAGAAATTATAAGGAGTATGCAATATGAAATTGATACTAATTTCCTAATTTATAAAAAGTATACCAAATCTGGGTTAAAATAAGTCCAATTTTTAGTGTTGAAGCATGAATATCTAATACTGCTAAAGTATTAAATATTTCAAGATCAAGTTTTTATTTGCTAAAACTGTGGGTGGAAATCACTGTTTATTAAAAGTGGACCAATGAACATTAAAAATAATTGCCAAAAAAAAAAACAACAACAACACAAAATCACAGCAGAACAAATTGTGGCAGAAATTAACATCTAACTAAATACTCCAGTGTTTATCAATACAAACACTTCACAAACAAAATATTTATTACTGAGCTACCACTTCAGAATAATTGATGTCTATGTAAATGTTATATCATGGAAGTGGTAGTATAATAAGCATTGCCAAATAACAGATGACAAAAATCTATGTCATATGATCATACAAATTGTCTTCAATTTTCCCAAATACTAAGAAGATTTGTCCAGCAAAAACTGCCAATAGTGGATATATAGTAAATCTCTTTGTACAATTTATTACTCTGCAAGAATCTACCACATTTCAGATTATTCAAACATTTTGAAAGATTAGTTTTAATGGTGAAAATATTGAGTTTCCTAGATGATAATTCTGCCATTTTTATTAGAAAATATTGATTTAAGAATCATAAAAATTGTCCTTTACAAATATTATTGAATCTACACAGGCTAATCTTGAATAATGACTGTGAAGTCTATACCAACCAAAGATATCTTTCAGATAACTTGAAATTTTTATTCATAAGCTTAATATTTGGCTTGACACTGTTCAAATATTGCATAATTTTATATATATAATGCTGAATTCAAATAAAAATATGTTAATAAAGATATATCACAGACATTCCAATATTTTATCCAAGCTCTAAATATATATACTAATCAAAAAGAAAATTATCATTGATATCCTATAAAAATTATCATTTAAAAGTGCATTATTTCTTTCATATAAAATAATTATAAATAGTCAAATATAAATAAAATATTAGCGTTTTTTTATCTAGTAAATATTCCCTGGAACAGTTTTGAAAAATAAAGAATTTACAATATAAATGATTTTTAGAACGCTTTATCAAACCTTCTCTCACATGAAACATTTCATATAATAAAGATAATTTATTGAGTTTGAAAATTTTCTTTTTATGTTTTTTGATACCTAAGCTTTTCAAAACTTTAATATTAAAATAGTGAGATCTGGTACTGTGAAGGCTTATAGAATGAATAAATAGTACAATCACACTAGAACAGAGGTCACCAAACTTTTTTGATCATAGACCCCTATATAATATTTCAAAATCTCCATCGACCCCCAAAAAAGTAATTTTCAGTTAATTAAAATAAAACTATCTATTAGGTACTGTGTTTGTACATTTATTTTATGATTTTAAACATTTATTAAAGTAAATTTACATTGTGTAACAATAGTTTTATGAAAAATATGTATATTAAGAATTGTTTTTCCTTTGACCCCCAATCGACCCCATGGCTCAGATCGACCCCTACTTTTGTTAAACAGACCCCTGGGGATCTATATAGACCACTTTGGCAACTTCTGCACTAGAATGACAAACATGTTTTTCACATAACAGTTAGCAATTTACATTATTTCTTGAAGGAAAATATTAGACATATTTTTTAAAAGTATTCTTTTAGATGTATATATCAAGAGTGTCCAACAAGTCGATCATGATCCACTAGTCGATCGCAAAGCCATTTTTGGTTGATCGTGAAGCCAATATGGCAAGAGCTGTTGAGTAATGAGTGAAACAAATTAAGTTAAGATTTTCAAGTTTTTTTATTTTTGTTTTTGTTCTAAATTTTTTTCCAATTCTAGATAGGTGAAGTTCATTAAGTTGTATCATTATTGAAAATAATATTTTTAATCTTTATTTAATGTAGCTAATTTGAATTAAATAAATATTATTAATAATTACTCATATTGCTTTAATTCCCCCGGACATGAGTTTTTTTGGCCTGTTAAATAATTGTTATTTTTTACTAGATAGATATATAAAAATAGTATGTATTGAAACGGAAACCTCCAATCCCTTTCCGTTTCACCATCAACCTAATGACCTACTCGTCTGAACTAGTTTCAAACCTATCTTAAATGTAAAAATGTTATATATAAGTCGAGCGGGAAAACTTTGCTATAATGGCCGCTTGAATGGCATCATCCATTTACATACGAAAACACGCTATAATTAGACAGGTTTGATACAATTATAGCGGAGAAATGCTCATAATTTATTATAAAATGTTTTATTAATTTTCAGTCAATTCTTAATTATATTCGCTATTATATTCGTATGTGGATGGATAAGTTAAACATTGGAATGATATATATATATATTTAAGTTTAAATAAAGATACTGTAAAACATTTTCTTTAAATTATATTTAACGGTTTTCTGATTTAATGTTTTACATATATAATTGAAACTAAAGTATTTTCTTTAAATTTGCTTTTTTTTTAATAAACAAATAATATTGTAAGAACAAATATGTTAAAAGTTATTTATTTCAGTAAAATAAAAATCATCCATTTGTAATTAAAAATGAGAATTTTGTGTAAACAAGAGATCAATTAGTGACTGCACCCCGGGTAAAAAGTAAAATCTGTTTTCTGATTGATTTTTGTTTGCAACAAAAGACTTTTTCATTAAATCAGAATACCGTTCCTTCTGCTAAGTAATAACACCTGAAAAGGAATTTAATTAATGAAAATGAATCAAATTATATAGTTTATATATTTTGATACATTTTTTAAGGAAATTAAATATAACACCTCGGAGATTTTATCAGTTGTTGTAGAAATTGAATTATATTATTTTGCTTTAATTAAAAGTCAATTGGTCCCGAGGCTTACGAAATTCCAGAAAGGTGTTAAAGTTTAGTAGAAGGATATAAATAGGCCTTATTTTAAGCGGGAAGGAGAATCCATCTTACTTTTGAAGAGAGTCAACAGGAGAAGTTTTATTATTGTTCAACCTTAACATGTCTGGCTAAAGTCAGGCAAAATTTTGCTGCTTTCCCGTGATGGAACGCCTAGTTCAATCCATCAAATGCCAAAGGAACAACCAAGCTTACACCAACTAAATTTGAAGATGCCATAAGCCGTAAAAATAATTTGCCTTCGTTCCGATTTCAATCCAGCTAAAGAAACACTATTTTAAAAATCGTCTCCCAACTAAATTGAAGATGCCATAAGCCGCCAAAGAACTCACCTTCGTTCCAGCTCGAATATCTCCAGCCCATCTACAGGAGAACTGTTTTAATATTTAAAATCGCAGAGCTCTGTAAATTTCAAAAACAGTCATTGTTTCTTCAAAACAGGTTAGCTAACCATATTATTGAAATTTCTATCTAAATTGTTTTCGAAATAATATTTAAATGAAATACTTTTTGCTAATACAATAGTGTAAACTGTCTAAATTGTTTCCTAAAATATTTTAATTCTATAAATGAAATACTTTTGCTAAATTTCTGTTAATTAATGTTTTGCTATATAATTTAATCACTGCAATTATATTTTGCTTTTCTTTTGCTTATTTTATTTATTATTAGTTATGCCTATGTTTCGAAACGGCGTGCATTTAATTATTAAAATGTTTTTAAAGATATGAATTTAAAATCTCCGTATTATTATTTATATAGCGTCATTTCGTGCGCTGTTTCGAAACCCAAATTCATATTTTTGTCATTTAGTAAATTAATTAATATAAATATAAAATGTGGCTTTTCAACCTTTATTTATTATGTTACTAAAGATTAAACTAGCCTGGAGTGCAATCATAAGTATATTTTTTTAGTTAAGTATTCGTAAGTCCCCTATTAAATATACTTTCCCCCCTTTTAAAAGTTTAGTAGTTATAGATAACTAAAGAGATTGAACGGGATAAAGTAAAGTTTGTATCTATATATTCCTGTCAGTAGCATATCGTATTTCTCATGCTACAGAAGAGTTGGCTCTTTTGATCAAGCTGATGATCTAGTGTTCATTTAATATATGATCTTTAATTTATAATATCCTTCGGCTTGGCGGATGTGGGATTTATTAATATTTTCTCGTTGTGCTGTTCTTTTTGATATATATATAAGATGGAGCCACGGTAAGTCCAGCCCATCTTCTCTTATGGGTAGTGCAGTAGCGAAGTCTGAGCTACGGGCCAGATTAGCACGTAAGTCCCCCGCCTCTGAACCAAATAAAGGTTCCCCATTAGCAGCATGACGACCGGTTATTGGGTAAACCGTTGTTTGTCACAAAAACCCTAAAACTATTCTTCCATCCGCAGAGCCACTTTATTATTATACTTTACTTGTGCCTAGCATATTAGTAAAATCGTTATAGCCAACTCTTTCCTCCCTAATATGCAGTCTTCGGCGTTGATCCGAAGCAATCTTGAAAACCCGTTCGATCTAAAGCTATCTGGGACGCTTTAAAAGCCCATAGTTAATATAAATTTATTATAATTAAGACGTATTATTAAGCTTCACTCCAGACTTGGTTTGATTTCACGTACAATAGCCACACGAACTGATGATGAAAGGGCATAACTGGTAAAAGTTAATGTAGTGATTAGTTATATAGTAGGGTATTTGTTTCCATTAAATAATATTGGAGCAATTAAATAATAGCCAACGTATCAATTATTGGCCTAGAGTAATGTTACTTTATAAATAAAATGCCTGCGTGCATTTGCCAACAACAATTGTCAATAAATATATTTTAATTCATCATATATCAGTTTCTGTCTCATTATTAAATCAATCCAATTCACTAATTGCCCATAAGTATTCATTAGTAAAGCCCCTATTATTTAAATATGTTAGATTTTATCTGTGGAATGTCTAGTATTTACGTTGTTTATATATATGTTTAAGTCCATGAGTCTTATTGTTTTCTCCGATTTGCTAGTGGGCCGGATGAAGAATTAAATCTCATGTGCTACCATTGTTATGTTATCCATTGGGCGTTAGATCTGGTGCTTGGAGAGTGGGTTCGAATCCAGGCTGGTCCCTGACCTAAATCTCGGCCTTGACTGGGTTTGAAGTACATTTTGTGAGTTCCAGCTCGTGTTAGATGGATAAGCATGTTTTGACTGGCACATAGGTTTTTTTTTCGCGCGTTTGGTGCCCAACGTGGGGCCAAACCCTGGATCGTTAGGTCAATCAGAAAACAGATTTTACTTTTTACCTGGGGTGCAGTCACTAATTGATCTCTTGTTTACACAAAATTCTCATTTTTAATTACAAATGGATGATTTTTATTTTACTAAAATAAATAACTTTTAACATATTTGTTCTTACAATATTATTTGTTTAAAAAAAAAAGCAAATTTAAAGAAAATACTTTAGTTTCAATTATATATGTAAAACATTAAATCAGAAAACCGTTAAATATAATTTAAAGAAAATGTTTTACAGTATCTTTATTTAAACTTAAATATATATATATCATTCCAATGTTTAACTTATCCATCCACATACGAATATAATAGCGAATATAATTAAGAATTGACTGAAAATTAATAAAGCATTTTATAATAAATTATGAGCATTTCTCCGCTATAATTGTATCAAACCTGTCTAATTATAGCGTGTTTTCGTATGTAAATGGATGATGCCATTCAAGCGGCCATTATAGCAAAGTTTTCCCGCTCGACTTATATATAACATTTTTACATTTAAGATAGGTTCGAAACTAGTTCAGACGAGTAGGTCATTAGGTTGATGGTGAAACGGAAAGGGATTGGAGGTTTCCGTTTCAGTATTTCACACATCCTTCCACTTAGACTACGCCTATGACAACAAGTCGATCACCTATGATAACAAGTCGATCACAACACATCTTATGAACAGAAAAGTTGGCCACTCCTGGTATATATTATAATAATTTTAATCATAAAAGCAGAATTTGAAAGTTGAATAATGTTGATATCATAATATATATATATTGAAATGAAAATATATTAAAAAATAATGGAAATCTAAATGCTAAATATGGAATCATTAAATTGATGAATGCCATTGGTTGAAATAGAAAATGTAGCGACAATCACTACTGAATAATATACAGCAATCACATCTGTAAGACTTTTCAGAATGTTTCATTTTTGAGTAAAACATCTGATATCTTTGCCATATATTGTGTGAATCATTTAGTTTTTCTTTTGCAACTAATTTATCATTATTAATTTATTTTAAAAATTATTTTCATATGCTTACTAATATAATTTTAATACTGAGCCAAAAAATAAACCATCACTTTTAGAATGAAAAAAAAAAAAGAAATCATTTCTAGAATAGAAATTGATAAGATAAAACTATTTAGTGTCAAATACCATTTTAAAAAATTTTAAAAATGTAGATGGTTAAAAGGACTTCCAGATTGAGCAGTTTATGCTATAACACCATGAAAAAAATCGAAATTCTTTTGATAATATGAATTAATTAAAAGACAATGGAAGGAATAATGTCAATGAAATGATCATTTGTGAAAAGACCAAGCAAAAGTTTGAGGATTTTTTTGCTAAAACTCCTGGTATAATTCCTGCAAGGGAATTTATTACTAATAAAGTATGTTCACTGGATTCGGGAAAAGATTCAGATTATTGCAAGGTATGATAAATAAGAATCAGATTATTGCAAGGTATGATAAAGTTGCTAGTACAGATACAGATAAGACTATCACTCCTGAATGTCTCTTGAAAAATTTACAAGAAAAAAAATACACTGTAAAAAAAAAACCAGACGTTTTGAAATCAACAGTTTATGAACTTTTATTAAAATATGTAAATTTATTTAATTTTTGTTTTATGTTTTTAAAAGCTGCATTTTAGTTTTCATTAATATAATATATTTTAGCAATTAATTTTATGTATACTTTTATATTTACATTTGTGATTTTTATTTTCCCTGCTTATATAATTGTTTTAAATGGTATTTTTGGTTTAGATTAAGGGCCTGGAATCGATTGTCCCTAAATAGTATATTTCAATCTAAGTTCCTCTGAACAGATGATATAATAAATGATTTTCTAAAATTAATTAATTCATTGTCACTATATCATCTTTTTAAAATAAAAAATGTAACCATTACTCTCATATATGAAACACTCAGTTCAAATGCCAAATTTAATGGAATAAAAAAATATAAATAAGTTAATAATGGGACGATTCTGAAAAGACATATATATATATATTATAGATCTATGACAGAAACAGTAACTTCCTTCTGTCACATTTGCATATTAGAATAACTATTAAAATACAGCAAGAATTGTTGATATATTTACTAGTCATCATCATCATCATCAATCATTATCAATCCACTGCAGGATGAAGATCTCTCCAAATTCAATTCATCTTCTCCAATCTTTAATTTCTCTTCTCCACACCACCCCTACACACTTTCTTATTTCATCCATCCATCTCATATGTTGTCTCTTTCTGGGTCTTTTATAATCTCTTGGAATCCACTTTAAGATTTCAATTGTCCATCTATTATCATCTCTTCTAGCAATATTTCTAGCCCAACTCCACTTTTCAATGAGATCAGTAAAACCTATTTGTTATCTTACCCATATTGCATTTTCAATCTCTTCTTGTTACTCCCAACATGGATATCTCCATACTTCTTTGAGTGGCCTGAAGTCTCTGTATTGCTCTTCTATTAAATGTCCAAATCTCAGATCCATAAGTAAGAACTGGTAAAGCACATTTATTTAAAAACCTTCCTTTTCAAATACATAGGCATATTTCATTTTAGTATCAGGTTATTTCTACCAAAAGCACTCCAACCAAGTTTAATTCTATGATTAATTTCATCCATTATGTTTCCATCTGTATTAATAATCTGATCAAGGTATTTGTAGCTGTTAACTTCTTCTAACTCATCATAATCAATCTTTATTTTCATATTTTGAGAAAATCCATTAAACATTACTTTAGACTTTTTAACATTTATCTTTAGTCCTACTTTCATCTGCTAACTCCTGCAACATTTCCTGCAACTCTAAAGCATTATTTGAAAAAACAACTACATCATCTGCAAAATCTAAATGACTTAAATAATCTCCATTTACCTTCACTTCTTTAGCTTCTCATTTTAATCCACAAAATACTTCCTGCAGCACTGCTGTAAAAAGTTTTGGAGATATGAAACACCCTGTCTTACATCCTTCTCAATATTGACTTTCCTAGTATCATTATGTAATCTAATTGTTGCTGTTGCATTTTTATAAATATTCTTTAAAATATGACAAGATCCTGGATCTATACCTTGATGATCCAATGCTTTAATCCCTGAAGAAAGGTTTACAGAATCAAATGCCTTTTCATAATCTACAAATCCAAAGCATAATGGCAATTCATTTGTCCTTTCTATAACTTTTCTCAATACCTGGATATGATCTACTGTACTAAACCCACTTTTAAATCCAGCTTCACTAGTATATAACTCTAAATATGAACTACTATGTTAAAAACTATTTAGTAATAACACAAACTACTAATAGTAATCATTATAGTAGTACCATTCTCTTGCAATATTGTATTTAATGGCTGTAGTACAAAACTGATGAAAGTCAATAAAAAAAAGAAACTAGTCTAGGAATCAGCTGACAATGTCTTCTATTAGTTAAGGTAATGAATGGCATAAATCCTCAGTGCACATTTATTTAATCAACATATTTCATCTTTTTTTCTCTTTCTTTAAATATATTAAGCACAAAGTATTACAATCAACATTAGATAATATTTTTAAATGACTTTGAAATTGGCCATTAAAAAGCAGTTATGTTGGTTACTTTTTGGAACAATTAAATTATTTTTAATATAATAATTTTCAATATTATAATTATAATATTTAATTAGAATGTGATATCATAGATATTTTAGCAGAACTTTCTTTATTTAGCAGTGCAGTGTTATAAAATAAATATATAAAGACTCACATATATATCTTTCAAATAATTAATCTTTATGATTTCAATAAAATTGCAATGATATATATAGCATCCCCATATATATATATTTGTAAAGACACCCCCCCCCCTTTGAAAGTGATACATGATAAACACAAATGAATATTTACATGTATTTCCTGCATTAGACATATGGTATAAGAGTTAAAGGGTTAAATTACAGATAAACAATCTGCATTTACACACAAATGGTCAAATATAAGAGTAACCAGCACTCCTATTAAAAGATTCTGATTATTGTATTTTAAAAGTGTGTTTATTTTTATCTTTTCATCGATTATCTTTTTAAAAGATATAAATATATCAAAATAATTTTTTTAAAAGTATTTATTCTAAAAATAACATTTATTTATTTTTTATTTTTGATTAAAAACTACTACTTTTTCTTTTTTTATAATTATCATGAGAATGATTTCACTCAACTTTGTCTGTTAAATCACTTTTGTCCTGCAAAATTAAAAAGAAAAATCAAAAGTATTTAAAATAAAATATTGAATTTAATATTTGAATGCAATTTATTTTTAAATCAGTTGTGGTAGTTGTTGAATATTACTAATTCAGTTATTTATGTATATTTTTAAGTTGTTGTTTTTTTCGTATGACATAGCATCGGCCGTGACGCGAACCCACAACTGTCTGCAACCAACTACTTGCTTGCAAGGCGGTTGCGATGACCTCTCGGCTAACAACGCTTGACAATATTTTTAAGTTATAGACTACGGACAAACATGTCTTCACACAATCTACAATTACTGTTTCACAAGCAGAAACATCGCAGCCTGGACAGAAAATTCATAAACAAAATCTTTTCACAATATCCAAGCTAAAATGGCTATTGGCTATTTCAGTATTATATTGATTGATATCTTAGTATATTTTCTATAGTTAAAGTATGACATCATTATAGAATATGATTTATCAAAGGTGAGTGAAATGTAAATATTACCTAACATTTAAAAATATAATCCTGCATATAAGACTGTCATTAGGACTTACTCAAACGATTGTCAGTGACCATATAAAAGAAAAATCTAAATTTAAGATAAGAAAAATTCAAGTAAAAGGCATAATGCAAATAAAAATTTAATGCCAGTTTATTTAAATAAATTTAAAATTTCTAAGGAAATTACATATCCCAAAAATGTTTTAATATTGACCATGAGATGAAAAACTAAAAAAAAAAAACAATTTTCACTTTTGAAACATTAAATAAAATTATCATGTAGCATATATATATATCGCAACAAAAAGAATAAATAAAAGTCATTTTAAATTTATAAATGTGAAAAATCCTGAAAAATATTGCCAATATCACTCATTCATAAATTGATGCAAAAAATGTCCAATTTGATAAAGAGATCGTAAAAATGCTTTTAAATTTGAAAATAAATTGACAATATTAAAACAACAACAACAACAAAAAAATCATTTAATTGTTTTTTCTTTTTATAGTTAATATTAAAGGGAAGTAAACATTAATTTTTCATTTTTAAAAATCATTCTGATTGTAACTTGTTTTTATTATTTCTAATTCATACAAAACATAAGCTTGTGTGCTTATTTAATTCTTATCTTTATTTAGATGTGTTAAATAAACATATGTGTCTACTACAGTAAGTGACAGAATAAGATAGTTGGTTAAAATATTTATGAATCTAAAGATTCCTGTTTCAATTCTCATATTAGTACTGTCACTGATCAGGTTAGCAGGCCTGAAGAAAATAAGAAAATAATATCACTCAAAACATAGTGTTATATTATTAATACCTTGTGCAGGCTTAAACCTGTATTTATATATGTAATATATGTGGGATTCGAACTCAGACTTTCACACGACTCACTACTCTCAGTACTATCTCATATTGCTGACCCACCTGATCACACACATGTTGAAAAGATAAATAATCACCAATATACGTATTTCATGCTAACCCAGCAATCATCAGTTGGTCTAGATTACTATCCTCACACACATATATAATCAGTGCTCAGCTTTATATTAAGATAGTCAATCTTCATACTTTAATGGACAGGCTTCAAACTATTCCAACTCACAACTCTTCAGCCTTCCATTTCATTGAAAATCTGATGGTGGAATGTTCAAAGCCCTTGTTAGTGCTAAGGTTGTCATCCTACCCATGTTGACATATTAGTCATTCTGACCGCTCATGCACAGGAGAATAATCCATTTATACGTACATATGCGAGGGAGTGTTATATTATATATTAACCTGCATGTTATTATTAACAATTGAATATCTTTGAAAGTTTAAATGAAGTTTGAATTTTTCTATAAATATTTAATAATTAAAACAGATGAGATGAAAATTGTCCAATATATAATTACAAGTAAAATGCCACAATCATAAACTTTCAATAAATAGGGTAGAAATATTTAGTAATTGTATAACTATATTACTGTCAATATATAAATGTAAATATCAGTTTTATAATGCTACAGTGTATTAATTATTCATTATTAACATAGTCTTATGTAATTTAATGCAGTTATAAAGAATGTGATATTTGAGTGTAAAATCTGTAAATTGATTTCAGTGCTGGCCCTTGAACTTTGCCACTCAGTGCAAGCCAGAGTAATCAATGGATGTCAGAAGACTTGCGCATAAAATCCCTCTCTAGTGCCTACTCATCCAACATCCCCAGACTAGTTTCTGATTTATGGCTTTCTTCAGTGAGGAGCCTTGGATCTGAGAGCATTGCACTCCAAGACTCCTCTCTAATGAAGGTTACAAGCCAAAAATGAGTCTGGGGATATTGGATGAGTAGGCACTAGATAGGGATTTTATGCACAAGCCTTCTGGCAACCACTGATTACTCTGACTGGGACTACTATATGGAGAGTTTTGCCTATTTTAATAACAGTTATGAACAAGCATATGGTGATCATGTGATGTTTGGTGGTTTAACTCTCGAGCAATAAAGCTATTTAATTATTCTATCAATAACATTATTCATACAAAAATTTGACTTGAATTAATCCCACAATTGATCTTCACATTATTTTTTATAACTGATCAAGTGTGAATAATGAAGATATACTGGTTTATATATATTACACATAAATGATTGATTTCTACAAAAAGTAATAGTTAAATCACTTTATTTTGATTGGACAATATTTTAAATTTTAAAAAATTTAAATAAATTACATTTACTTATTTTTTAAAATGTATTTCTTATATTAATACTAATTAATATTTCAAATGTAATACTATTCCTGCAATATTTTTTCCCCCTAGGATTGAGCACATCAACCTATTTCACCTTTAAGTTCCAAAGTTTTTAGATTTAAAATCTATTATTAGAATTAGAATATAAAGAAACCAGAAAAATTTGCTTTAGAAATGATTAGAAAAATAACTAGTCATAAAATAAAAAGAATGTTGGGAATAAGAATTGATTGTTTTGAGAGTGAAAGCATAAGTAAAGATGTAAATACTGTTTTATGTCCAAAAACAAGAAATAGTCTTATATAGGACTTCCAAGAAAAATATCTGGGCTGTGTCAATTAACTGATCCAGGTTCTTACACATTATAAACCAAAAAAAACCCAACAAAGCAATACTTTATTAAATATTACATTTAGTAAACAAATTTATATAGTAATAACAGTTAATATATCAAAAAGAATTTATAATATTTTATAAATAATTTGTCACAAAGGATATTAAGACTGAACTGATTCTCCATATTTGATATTTAGTGATTGAACGTTCATTTCCTAATTTTAATTGTGGTATAATCTTTATCAATGTTTTTATAATTAATTGATTTATTAAGTTCTTCTCTAAAGACAAAAATGCCAAATCATTTAATCTTTTCTAACTCTAGTGCTTTTTATTAGTGAAAGTCTATTAAAAAATTTCTCTTATTTCCAAGTTGTTAATTAAAAAAGAGGACAAAAATTGTGAGACACAGTTCAACAAATATAGTCTTTAACTGAAAATTAAAAGTGGAATTTAATATTGTCAAATGTCCCTCTTTTAAGTCTTTGAATGTTACTTATAAATCTTTTCCATGAGAAGAATTTAGTAAGTTTGAAAAAAGATGGCAATTAATTGATGGGAATTTATTTGTAAATATTTTGAAACCCCTTTCATCTATAATTAAAAAATTCAGAATAACTGCTAATAAACTAGTTCTTTTAAAATGTATTTGTAGATCTTTCAAATTATTAAATTCTATTAATCTTATTCTCTTTGATAAGACTCTGCCTTTAGGCTCAATGTTTATCTTATCAAAATTTCTTTTGAAAAATTTCTTCAGAATCTTTAAAAAGTTTTTAATATTTCCTGATACAAATTCGATAGACTGTAATATTAATATTTACTAAGGCTGTAAACTTCAAGAATATGCACATGAAAATGTGAAGGTAGGGACCTCTATAGATCTTAATCACAAGCTTACACTTTGGAAGAAAAGAGGGAAACCCTCTTTACTTCAATCTACTTTCTATATGAATAGGTGAAGCTGAAGTGGTTAGATCTAAGAGCGTGAAACTATTCAATAGTTTATTGATTAAGTCCACAATTCCTATTACACATTAGTACTCGCGAAATCTTTCGATTTACAATGAGTCAATGGAAAGATCTTATAGTTAGAATCTATTACGATAATTTAAAGCTGCCAATATTTGAATGAATAAAAATAATATTGAACTCATATTATCTCACAATGATTTTTATTTGATAAAATTGTAAACATCATCATTTCATTTAATGCTTCTAAAATACTTAGAAGCTTTTACTGTCTTACTGCTTCAATTCTACAACTCCATGAGTCTGTAATAATCTACAGAGAGAAAAATAAACTTTTTTATTTACTTGGACTGGAGTGAAAAATGTACACAGGCATTATGTATTTCTTAAAAAGAAGATACAATCAGAACAACATTTAACTGCATTTGTGTCTACCAAATTAATGTTTCTAAGCAAGGAAATTAGCATTGTTTGTTTTTCATTAAAAATCTGACTTTTTTTTTCCAGCTATGTTAACCTAGTTGTCATATCCTTGATCTTGGCAGTTGTTTATGTCAATTCTTAATTATTTAGTCATGCTAACAATTTTATTGCTATTTCTTCATTTGGCTCATGGCAATATTCAAAAAATTCAACAAGCCTTTTCTGATTAATCCATTTTTGAATTAGCAAATTCTTATACATATAATGTAATATGGAATATTTTATTTTTTTAATATTAAATTTAAAATGTATTGACTGCAGATGGAGATAAATTCATTTTATATAGTCCAAGATAAATAATGGGTTTGAAATCATTTTTCATTTTGTTAATATTTTATCACATCTTCAAAAATGTTTCTTTACTAACAGACTATATTACTTTTTGGTAGAAATAACTTGATACTAAAAGGAAATATGCCTATGTGTTTGAAAAGAAAGGTTTTTAATAAATGTGTTTTAACAGTTCTTACTTATGGATCTGAGACTTGGACACTTAATAGAAGAGCAATACAGAGACTTCAGACCACTCAAAGAAGTATGGAAAGATGTATGTTGGGAGTGACAAGAAGAGATCAAAAATGCAATATATGGGTAAGAGAACAAACAGGTGTTACTGACCTCATTGAAAAAATTAAAAAGACTGAAGTGGAGTTGAGCTGAACATATTGCTAGAAGAGTGGACAATTGAAATCTAAAACTGGATTCTAAGAAATTGTAAAAGACCCAGAAAGAGACCACACATGAGATGGATGGATGAAATAAGAAAGTTGCAGGGGTAATGTGGAGAAGAAAAGTTAAAGATCGGAGATGGATTGAACTTGGAGAAAGCTTCATCCTGCAGTGGATTGATAATGGTTGATGATGATGATTACTTTTTATAAATCTCCACATATATATTCTAATGCAAGTTTTTTTTATATAATTCCTTTAATTTTCTAACAGTTTTGACTGCCCTGCAGTCTTCATCAGAGCTATAGCATTTAAATATATAATCATATAACCAGTATTCTATATACATATAAAATACATATTTTATTATCCATAATCATATAACAAATTACTATTAGAAATTAATTCTAATATTATATCTAAAAAATTGTTTGCTGTGAATAACTAACTTTTTGATTTTCACCATGAAATGTAATCAGTCTTTTTAATTTTTCTCTGGAATTATTTACCTGATTATTAATTTCAATTTCAAAATTTATACTTAGTTCTTCACCTATTAATAAGCATTCTAACAGTCATGAAGTAAAATAATCTTTTCTTTGCAACTGGGCTATTTCATGTCCAGGTAAATATATATACAAAAAAAAGTGCAATTCTTACTATATAGCACAATATCTTCTGCTTTATTTAAAGAAATAATTATTTATTTATTTTTTATTGTTACAAAATAAAAAAGAGGTGATAAAATATAAAACTCTTTTACCAGAAATCCCTTGGAGATAATTTTGAATTAACTTTTCTTGACCGTTTGCTGATTTTGAATAAAGCACATAAGATCTATTTTTTAAAATCCCCTGCTATTAATTTTGAATAATTTAAGTAATTTATTTTCACATTTTAGTCTATCATTGATTATTGCCTTTGTTTGTCACTTAAATGTCAGACTGTATTCCTTGATCTTTACAACTGAAATCATCTAAAAAAAAATTAATAGCATCATTCATATGAGATTTATAAATTTGATTTTCATTTTGGATTGTTGTATTTGAATTTTAGTATCAGTTTCTTGTTTTTGATTTTCATTTTCAGTTTATTGATGATTTGATCAATTATATTCAACATTTGGTTCATTTAGTGACTGGATATAAATACCCTGACAATTTTTTTCTTTTCTTTCGCTTATTTCCTAATCTGGGTTGATACATAATTGAAGACTTTATTCTATAATAGGAATAATTTACTTATTTGTTAAAAAAAAAAAAATGCTAATTATAATCTTTTGCTTCATTATAAAACCCGCAGGATGTAATCTTTTGTTGATTCGGTTAAAATAAAATTTTGGTAGGAAAAACAAAAGAATTAGAATTATATAATCAGACTTATTGAATGAAGATAGAAAACTTTTATTTATAATATGCAATAATATACGAAGGATCATTTAATTTAATTTATATACTGAAAAAGATATTCCAGTAATAGGTGGCAATTGTTCGCAATTATTAATCTTAGCTTTTAATTAATATTTTTTGTAGTTAATAAATTTAATTATATAACCTAAAAACACACAAACTATTGTAGAGTTATAATTATTTATTAAGCGCACAGGAAGTATGTGTAAATATACAACCTAGGTTATATTTAGATATTTGCCTATCCATGCCTTATTGTTAATGATATTTTGTCACAAAACACCTACTTTTAACCATCTTTTTGTTTACCTTTTTATGCATGCTTTCATGCTTTTGGATGAAGAGTTATGCTTCAAATAATTTTTTTAAAATTTTTTTGATTAAATATCTGTGACATCAGAAATTATCTTTTTTAAAAACCAAATCTTTTTTCTTTACATTTTTTTCTTTCACAATTAAAATTATAAAAAAATAATATTGTAATTAAATATAAAAGATGTTTTCATGTTACATTTTATGATAGCATAATTTTTTTTATTGAAATTAAAAAAATGTATTACTAAATTTTCAATGTCTCATTGTATAGTATAAATATATATTTATTATTAGCTGCTAATCACAAAATGGAAGAGATTTTTTAAAAATAAAAATCTTGTTTGATATCTGTTCAGCGTGGCATTCTGTCTATATGAGCATAATTAATGTCATAATTCAAGTACTGGAGCAGTATATTTAAAGAAAAGCAAACATAATGTGAGTGGTATTACTCCCCTCTCTTCTTCAAGTAATTTTAGCCTGATCAATACTAAATTTAAGGTGATGTTCTAACCAACTCGGGTATTCTGTTGGCTAGAACATCACATTCATGAATAAAGGTTCGAGTTTTATTTCTATTCTAATGTTATCACTGGTCAGGTCAGAAACCCTTTAAGAAGAGAGAAGAATAAAATCTCTTGAAATGTTGTGTTATATACTAATCTGTGTGCTATTACTAATAGTTAAATGCAGTTGAGAAGTTTAAATAAAGTTTGACTTTTCCAAAGGCATTCAGCAATTAATTCTATATGATGGAAATAGTCAATATGTAATCATAAGTAAAATGCCATTATCACAACCTTTTAGACAAGTAGAAGCATGTCAAATATCCAAAATATCAATTAAGGCTCTAGCTTAAACACATTTGCTTTCCATGCAAACTTCTGATAGAAAATAATTGTACATATTGAATGTGTTAATAGCTAGCAGCAAATAGGTTGAGAGCAATAAAATTATATATTACAGTTAATAATTTTCTTCACATATGCTTGTGTATAACTGTTGCTAAAACAGGCAAAACTCACTACACGTATTGCCACCCACAGCAAACAAGAGCAATCAATGGATGCCAGAAGGCATCCATGTTTATTGGCTTAAAACCAATCCTGCTCAATAAGATAGTGGTGGCTATGGTTATTAAAAAACCAATATGAGTTCAGACCCATATGACTATATAAGCTAATGGGCTTGGATTGAAAACATTAAGGGTTTTCAGTTTAAGACTCGTAGTTTTGTAGTTAAGTGGAGATAAAAGGTGGCTGCTGGAGGGTTGCATTAGATCCTAAGATCTAGGTGCAGTGCTCTCAGAGCTCCTCAATGACGAAGGCCACAAGCCAGAAACTAGTCTGGGGATATTGGATGAGGAGGCACTAGATGGGGATTTTATGCACAATCCTTCTGGCATCCATTAATTACTCTAGCTTGCTGAGTGTGGCAATACGTATAGTGAGTTTTGCCTGTTTAATAATTTTCTTTTTATATTCCACTTAAAATTTACTTAAATTTATATAATTAGTAATGAATTGAGATTAGTAACAAATAAAACATATCAAGTATGATCGGGAGAAAAATATAATAGCTACAAAAATTATGAAGTAAAAAATGAATTTGATTTACTTTATAATAGAATAAAAAACTTTGGTTGAAAAACCAAGAATAAAAGAATGCCAAATTAGTAAGAAAGAATAGATATTATAAAAAGATAAGAATACATAAGTAATTTGTAAGGGAGAGGTAATAAGTTTAAGCTGTATTAATAAAAGGTGAGGTAAATAAAAATAAATGGGTTACACAAAAATAGAAACATTGTAAAAGCTAGATTTGAGATTTAAAATGAATTACCAAAAATTCAGAATCTTTGTAATATAATTTATAAATCAGATCACTTTCATTACTTTGGACGAAGACCTAATGCAGCAAAATATGATTTTAAAACCGTAAATTTAATTTTACATATAACCATAGTATCACAACAGCGATATTGAAAGTATTGAATGGATATATTTATGTAGATTAAAAATATTTATGCCAAAAAGTACTTTGAATTTAAAAAAAATGCATTGAGTGATGAGGACTATTATATATTGAAGGGAGGATTTCCATAGGCAAAAAATGTATTATTAGTGGAAATTACATTATGTATTCTAATCATTCTAGACAACTGTTTCCATTTCCAAAAGCTTCTCAAATTATTATTAAATATATATAAAGAGAATGATATATATAAAGAGAGTGAGAAAGAGGAAAAAGAATCCCTATTTATTTTATTGATTTTTGAGAAGATTATTGTTACAGTAAATAAGTATTTTGGTTGGCGGTATTTTGAAGGGAAAAAATGCAACAGATGACTATTAGAAAATTTGTATACGCATCAAATATATTTATAATATTAAATACAGTAGTCTTTCTTATAGAACATACAGATAAAAAAGGGGATATATGACAGGATATTGCTGATTTCCTGTTTATGGTGGAATTAACATCGAAAGTAAAAAAGATTCATTCTGTAAGTTTTTGTTGATGATATGGTTGTTTGCAGACATTGGGAAAGAGCTTAATAAAATGTTAGTTACGATTAATATTTGAAGAAAGTTGAAATGACAAGAGAAGTAGAACAAAAGTAACGATTATAAGTATGAAAAAAAGGCTAGTTAAGGCAGAAAGTTTTAGAGCAGGTTAATGCTTTTAAATATTTAAAAGGTTATTTGTTTAATGATAAAAATAGCAATAAAGGTGTTAGAATAAGAAATATAATGATTAAACAGATTTAAATTTAAAGGTTAAAGATAAGTTTTTTTAATGATAAAATTTGGAATTAAGAAAATGACTTTATAATATTTTACTTGTGTGCCTTTATGTAATTCAGAAATTTGAATGATTATAAACAAGAATTTAAAATGATTGAAGGCTTCACTTTCAGTTGTTGCTTCGGAGAAAAGTGAATAAGTTACATTGATAGAGAGCAAATGAAAAAAAAAAAGATTATTTACTAAATGGAAGAGAAATTAAATTGGGCATATACTTAAAGACATATGTATTATGAAGAATGGCTAGGAGAAAAAAGTTGATTGATGATCAAAAAGAAGGAAGTAATCACGAATGTCGAAAGTTAAAGCATTGGATGGAAAAGCTTGGAGAGGTTATGCAAAACAAATGTTTTTGGCTCAGACTAACGATTTCAATTGAGTCTAGTAAAAATAATATTATTTGAATTGTATAGAATAAGATGAAAAAAATTGCTTTTGGAAGAATGACTCACTAATTTCTTATTTGAAGTTGATTTTAATTACATTTAAAATCAATAATTCTATGCTAATTAAAAAAAAAATAATAACGAAAAGCTATAAAATATTTTATTATTAAAAATCTTGGAGTAATTTTTTAATTATCTTTTTATTTTATTTTTTTTAAAACTAATTTTATCATATTTTTTGATCTTTAATAATAATAAAAAATGGTGCTATCCATTTAATTTTGATTTCAGAAGTTATAGATAATTTAACTTGTTTTAAAATTATTTGCCAGATATTAGGTTTAAAACTAATGTTTATTTATTTAATAAATTTAATATTTAAATATGACTATAGTTAGTATATATTTTAAGCCAGATATAATTAAAGGGATTTGAACTCAAATCTTCAAATCCCTTTAGCATCCACTCCATCCTATACAACTGATATACACGACCACACATATGCCAAAAAGGTAACTGATTTCCAATATAATATTTCATGCCAAATCAGCACTCATTAGTTAGTCCAGATCATCATCTCCTACACACATACACAATCAGTGCTCAGTTTATATCAAGATAGCAAATCTTCAAACTTTAATGGACAGGCTTCAATCTTCTTCACTCTGGAACTCTTTAGCCATCCACATCAATAAAAATCTGATGATGGTATGTTCAAAGCCATTGTTTGCCAATTTTATCAGAGTCAGAATGACTTATGGTCAACACAAGAGTTTTGAACATGCCACCATCAGATTTCAATGGTATGAATGGTTAAAGAGTTGGATAATGGAAAAGAGAGAAGCCTGTCCATTAACGTTTGAAGATTTGCTATCTTGATATAAAGCACTGATAGTGTATTTTTGTGAGAGATGTTAGAATGACTTATGGTCAACATGCATATGACAGTAAAATTGGCAAACAAAGGCTTTGAACATGACATTATCAGAATTTCAATGGTGTGAATGGCCTATCTATTAAAGTTTGAAGATTTGCTATCTTGATGTAAACCAAGCACAAATTGTATATGTGTGTGGGAAATGATGATCCGGACCAACTGAGGAGTGCTGGTTCAACATTTATATTGGAGATCATTTATCTTTTTTGCATATGTTTAGCTATATATATATCAGTTGTATAGGATGGAGTAGATGACTAAAGGGTGCTTGAAAGTCTGGGTTCAAATCCCCTCTAATTAATAAATTTAAATATTTTTATAATTTAAAAAGGATTAAATACCATAGTACATGGGTTTGATAGTTAATCAAGTAAAACAAAAGATTATAGATTTTTAGTTGGTTGGAAATTTGGAAAGAAAAAAATCACAAATCTTTATTATCTAATAATCGATTAGTTTATAAAGCATATGGAAGCATTTTTGTACCACAGTTAGCTGTTAAAAGCTATTTCCTTACAGTAATAAAAAATAATTAGGTTATATTTTTTGTAGTTTTATGTTTTTGTTTATTATTATTTTTTATATAGAATAAATTTAATAAGATATGTACTTTTTGATAAATTGTAAAAAATTTAACTAATACTTATTTTTATATAAAACTTTAAATCCTTACTATTATGTATTGATTTTTTAAAGAAAAAATAGTAATGGAACTTTTTATGAAATTTGGAATCTATATTATCATCAATAATATTCTGTCCCATCGACAGATCCATAAACTAATCACATCACCAATTCATTCAGTTTTCATTCTCTTCTATTCATTGCTCAGTTCTTCAATTCCACATAACTATTTTCATTTCTTATATCATCCAACATATTTTCCATCCTTTCTTCTTGCTTACACTCACCATTTCCTCTGAAACAACTTTCATTAAATTATACATTCTTCTTAATATATATATCCAATTCAGTTTATCTTTCTAATTTTAATTTCCTCATTCAATCTTCTTTTTTCATTTACTCTTTTCAAAACTTCTTAATTTAAAACAGACAAAATTCTTCATACAATAGTGCCACTCAGTGCAAGCCAAAGTAATCAATGGATGCCAGAAGGCTTGTGCTTAAAATCCCTATCTGGTGCCTACTCATACAATATCCCCAGACTAGTTTCTAGCTTGTGGCTTTTGTCAGTAAGGAGCCTTGGATCTGAGAGCACTGCACCTAGATCTTAGGATTTAATGCAACCCTCCAGTGGCCATCTTTTATCTCTACTTAACTACAAAACTATGAGAATAACATTAAAAACACAATATTTTCAATCCAAGCTCATTAACTTATATAGTCATATAGGTCTGATCTCAGTTCAGTACCCATATATTTTGGTCTCTTTGGTTCCTTAATAACCATAGCCACCACTATCCTATTAGGCAGGATTGGTATTAAATCACAAAACATCACATGACCACCATTTCTTATGCTTGCTCATAACTGTTATTAAAACAGGCAAAACTCTCCATACAGTAGTGCCACTCAGTGCAAGCCAGAGTAATCAATAGATGCCAAAAGACTTGTGCATAAAATTCCTATCTAGTGCCTACTCATCCAATATCCCCAGACTAGTTTCTAGCTTATGACTTTCATCCATTGATTACTCTGGCTTGCACTGAGTAGCACTACTGTATGGAGAGTTTTGCCTGTTCAATAACAATTATGATCAAGCATAAGAAATGGTGATCATGTGCTGTTTAGTAGTTTAACTTCTTAATTTGTTATTTTATTCACTCAACTAATTTTTTCCATTTTTCCCCATGTTCACATCTCAAAGGTTTAGCAGTATATATATAGTATATTAATCATTTCAATAGGAATACTATTGGGTTTGTTTTATTATTAACATATTTCCAAATAAAATTTTTGGATTGGATTTTAATTACAATTAAGTTCTATTAAATTTTTTAGATATATATTAATAACAATATTTTTAAATAATAAAATAATTACACAAAATTTATTAAGAACTATAATTTAAAACACAAACCTTTACAATATTATATATTTTGTTTTTTTCTAGCACACTGATAACTCATTTAATCAACTCAGATTAACCTGGAATCTTTATCTTTTAGTTAATTACAGCTAGAAACAATTTTTTATATTTAAAAAAAAATCCATTTTTGTATCTGACCTGGACTTGACCTCCAGATCATAGGCATGGCAGGTAGATGCAGCAACCATTATACTTTAAGACTTTTCCAATGTGCTGATGTGAAAATTTAAAAAAAAGAAGAAAAAAAAACCAATAACAAACAATTCAAATTAATTGGCACCAGACCAATTGGTATTTTACCAACTGATATTAATACAACTATATGACATCTTGGACTTAATTCTATTGGTAAGAGATTTTGTTTAAATAGATATGCACTCACACACATATAATTATTTTATTTAGAAAATTAAGAAAATCAAGTTCAAACAGTTTTAGTGTCAACATTCAAATACCTTTGATGATGCAATAGTTTGAAGCAATGTCAAAGATCTTTTGATTTAAAACAGTTAAGAAAGTTCATTGTTTTTGTTTTAAAGTGTCATGGATTTGATTTTTGGGAAGTGTTGTCAGAAAAAGTAGAATGATTAATAGAAGAATGGGTATTTAAGCATAGTGTCTTTGTTGTTTTTTTTTTTTGGCTAGAAGTATATTACACAAAGTATTAAGAAAACATTTATACATAATCATACTTCAACTTTAACTGAATATTTGTCCATCTGTTCTCACTCTTGAGTCATAGTTTGCAAATATAAAGTCAATTTTTTTATGTCAGTCAGATCTTGTATACTATATTCAATAATAAAATATTTATTAGAGGTGCTAATAAATTAAAAGATATTTTTTATTTTTTTTATTGTAAAAAAACCTAAAAATTATTTCACAAAATACTTTTGCCATCAGCATGAGGATAAGAAAACATCTATACATGGTCATGCATCAACTTATAGTGAGTAAAATATGGCCTAACTTGTTACCCATCTCTTCTCACTCTTGGTTCATGATTTAGTGTCAATTTTTTGTGCCAGATCTTTTATACTATATTCAAATCTATATCTGATGATCAAATTTTTGCAGGATGGATTTCTTCTCTTACAATTCATCAAGAGGTAGATTCCTGTTAAAAATATAATATAAAAATCTGCTTTTTCTCATCATATTGCAAACACTATTAAAGGTATTTTTATTTATTATATTCATTTAATCTAAAAGCATTAAGATCTGCTTATTTTTTAAAAAGTTATTTTATTCTTTTATATTGTTAGTTTTTGGATTTTGAGATTACCTCAAAAGATACTATCAATAGTTTATCAACTGCTGATTTAGTTTCGATGCTTATCTTAACATAGGAATTTCATTTCAAATGCCCTGGTATTTTTTTTTCTTACTTGCACTTTTGCAAGCTGATTTTCCATTAACCTAAGCTGACTATAAATTATTAGTTCATGATGATTGTAATCAAAATTAAAAATACGGTAGATACAATTAATTCAAAATATTTCATGCCATATTGCATGAAGATTTCAGATGTTTCAACAGTTATATCTAATATAAATAAATAAGCATTATGAAAAACTTTTAAAATAATAAGTTCTCTTGAATCACACATAATACAGCATTTTGCAAGAGTTTATGGACAAATGATTAATGAACCATTTCCATTATGCAGATAGTCATTATTTTCTTAGAGAAATTTTTCCAAAAGTCAAAACTTATCCTGCAAATGTAAAATTTTTAAAAACACAAAATGCTTTTCCCAGATCAACAGATGAAAGCATCACTTCCTGGTCAAAAGATTTGCAATTATAATCCTATGATTTGAAATACCAGGCACTCTTATACCTGGAGCCTAATTGTAAATATAGGGATTTGGGATTTGAACTCAGACTTTCAAAACCCTTCGCTGTCCACAATATTTCAAATTACTGATACACATTACCACACACATGCAGAAAAGATAAATAATCACCAATATATTATTTCGTGCTAAACTAGCTCTCATCAGGTGGTTCAGATTCCATCTCCCATATATATATAATCAGTGCTCAGTTTATATTAAGATAGCAAATCCTCACAACCTACTCCAACCTCCAGCTCTTCAGCCATCCATACCATTGAAAATCTGATGATAGAATTGCCAAATCCCATGCTGATGCCAATATTGTTGTCAAATCCCAAATCCCCTATATTTTTAATTATAATCGTATATAAAATTTGAGAGAAAAGCTTTTCTGTTATATAATTTTTAAAAAAAAATGGAAAGCAGCTATTTAAGATAATTGCAAATAATATTAAAATGGGGGGGGGGGGCACAATACACACTTTATGTAAAAGATAAACAGTAGCTCGACATACATAGAAATATAACACACTCACCATCGATTATATTACATTAGTATTGTTTTCTCAATCAGTTAGAAACCGACTTACTGATTAATACATAGTGGGTAATGAATTATCTGCAAAAATAATACACCTGTTTATAGCCTAAAAATTTCCATAGTTCAGCTGGTCGTAGATTTGAATCTCTGATTGTGAGCATACTGCGTGGACTTCATAGAGTTATGCTATGCATTTTAAAGACATCTTTAACGTTCATGACATAACTATCATGTATTAAAATGTCAGAACAAACTATGCTATGAGACAGTATCAATAGTGATCAAATATTATTTCCTAATAATATGCTGTTGCCTGGCTAATTCCAACTATTTCTAAAATTTTGCATACATACAAAGATTAAATGAAAACTATATATTTTAGTATTAACTTAATCGCAATATATATATATTGCACATACATCATCTTACACAGAAAATTCGTTGCTAGGGATAAATAAATGGCTAGAGATAATTACTGTATAAACGTAATTAATTATCCTAATTAAGTTCCTTTTTAAAAAATAAATAAATCTAGGATGATAGAATGTATTTTTAGTCGCAGTAATTAAATAATGAATAATAAATAAATTGTAAACATTTTTGTAAAGTGCTCAGTAAACTAAACAATATAGAGTATTTATAGCTTTAGAAAGAACGTTGATATCAGCCCCCTCCCCCCAAAAAAAAATTAAAAAAACCATGAAGATAAGAATGTCTTTGAAATGTTATCACTATATTTTCAAAACTAAATAAAAATATGTTTTAGACGGTATATATGAAAACTGTAAACATATTAATTAATGAGATGGAGTCAGTGGCGATATATAGTTATTTTATACAGTGAAATGTTTTAAAATACAGTAAAATATACTGAAATTAAATGTTAATCTAATAAAATTATAATTTGCATTAAGATTAGGTAAATACTGCATATAGATATAATCATAAATTAATTCTTATATCAGTATAAATGCATTTAAATGATATAAAGAGTTCACGTAAATGTATTATATTAGTTCTAGATATTTAATCTAATGATACTACAAATAAATTGAGTTAAGGAGTTGGCTAATATTGATAAAGTAATACCATTGGTGATCAAATACTTTACATTTAAATTGTAATTGATGTGATGTGATGCACTAAGACTTCTCCTTTATTGGAACTATGACCAGAGAAACCTGTTAGCCATTTGCCTTCCCTTTTCATGTCTAGATCCTCCTTATCTTTTTCTAAATCCAGCATAAAATCCAAGAAGCCACTTTCAGTACAATCACTTTGTTTATATTTATTCTCCCACAACTTCATTATTTGTATCTTTCTGCTTGTAAGCATTTACATTCAATTACAGATAACTAATATTTTCCATGCCTTTCTTACATAACTTGCAGATGTCACCCACATTTCTTCATTCATGTGTATATTCCCTCCTAATGAGCCTTGCTATTTATCATAAATTAACTCATACCCAATATTCTATTTATTTCTATATATATAAACTCTTTTTACTCTCCATATTAGTGCTCCATCTTTCCAACTCCCTATTTTTTATTAATGCATATATTCTTCTATCCCATTCTTTGCCACTATAATACTCAACAATTCTCCCAACACAGTCATCCCATTTTTTGTACAAGTATACCAACATAAAGTTTTTATTCAAATCTTCTGCATACCATACTAAACCTCATCTATCTTGTTGCTTTTCCTTTACTTGTAACCTAATCTCAGAAGCAACTATCTCCATATATAGTGCCACTTAGTGCAAACCATAGTAATAGGTGGATGCTAGAAGGTTTGAATATCAAAATCCCTATCTAATGTCTATTCATCCAATATCACCAGACTAGTTTCTAGCTTATGGATTTCACCAGTGAGGAGCCATGGACCTGAGTACTATATCTGAATCTTTAGATCTAATGCAACTCTCAAGCAATCACCTTTTATCTTTTCGGTTAACTATAAAGCTATGAGACCAAACGGATAAAACAATAATGTTTTTAAACCTAGGCTAGTTTGTTTGTATGGACATACAAATCTGAATCCAGTTTAGTAACTATACATTTTTTCTAATGACTATAGTCTCCAATATTTTTTGGCCAGGATTGGTATTAAATCACTAAAACATAACCTGATCACCATTTCTTATGCTCGTACCCTAGTGCAAGTCATAGTAATCAATGGTAATCATATAATGATTTAGTAGTTTAAAAAATTATGTAACAACTATAACTAAAAAAGGATTGCCTAGTTTAACATCATATATCTATTAAACATAAAATATGTAAAACTTTAAATTACAATGATGTGATTAATGATTTTTAAATAGGCAAAACTCTCCATACAGTAGTGCCACTCAGTGCAAGCCAGAGTAATTGATGGATGCCGAAGGCTTGTGCATAAAATGCCTATCTAGTGCCTACTCATTCAATATCCCCAGACCAGTTTCTGGCTTTTGGCCTTCGTCAGTGAGTGGCACTACTGTATGGAGAGTTTTGTCTATTTAATAACAGTTATGAACAAGCATATAGAAAATGGTGATCATGTGATATTAAGGATTTTTCAGAATAAAAAGCAAGAAAAGTAAATTTTATGATATAATTGTACTTCAATATAAATTTTGAAAGAATAAATCTTTAAGTCATTATTTTTCATTCCTAAGTGGCACAAAGAAAAGATGTTAAAATTTTCTGCTTTCAATTTAGATGTTTATAATAATATCAGTTTTTTGTCCTAGGCCCTGCAAACTCACAAGTCACTGCATGACATCCAACTTAATTCTAATTGTGAAGTTTTCACTTCAATAACAATTCTATATCTATAGTCACATAAAAAATGACAAAATAAATATGGCAAAAAATATTTACATGAGTCTATTCAGGTTATAAACCTGTGAAATCCTCATAAACTTAATGCATTAAGAGAAGACATATTAAGAATTGGTACTTGTAATGTTATGTTAGGTTTTTGATAAGAACTGGAAAATCGGAAAATTTGAAGAGTTTTATGTAAATAATATTGATGTTATAGGATTAAGCAAAGTAAGATGGGTGGAATGTGGAGAAGTAAGTAGTAGAGATGTTAAGTTATTTTATTCAGGTGGTGATAAATCAATTAATAGACTTGGCTTTGCTGTGGGGAAGGAAATTTGGAATAGTGTGGCAAAGGTTGACTGCATTGATGCTAAGACAATAATGATGAGGAAAATAAATGCAAGTCCTAAGTATTTGGTAATTGTACAAGTTTATATGCTGACTACTATTCATGATGATATTAAAATTTTGAGTTATATGAAAAGACAGGAGAAATTATTCAATGTGAAGGGGGAAATGCATATATATTCCTATTGGATGATTGGAATGCTGTTGTGTGAAAAGTAAAGGAAGGCAAAATTTTTGGAAATTATGGTATTGGAAAAAGAAATGAAAGAGATAGCCAGCTTGTTAAATTTTGTAAAAAGAATGGGCTTGTAAAAATCATATTAGAAGATTGTGCAAATGGAACCATAGATAATGTTATCTAATTGATTATATATTGATTCAGGATAGATACAAGAATGCTATTAAGGGTTCTTATGCTTTGCCTGGTGCTGATATAAATTCAGATCATAATTTGGTTACGGCTAAATTAAAGTTGAGTTTTAAAAAAATTACAAGAGGGGAAAGATATATAAGATGGGACTTGGATAAATTGAGAGAAATGGAAAAAGGAAAATTTGGTTTAATATGTGAAAATGAAATAAAAAGGATTGTTCAAGATGAGGAATATATTAATATTCCTGATAAATGTTGGTATAAAATTAAAGAAGGATTCTTTAAAACAGCAAAAAATGAAATAGGTATTATTTGGGTAAGAAAAGTTAAACAACTTTGGATAAATAAAGGTATGAAAAGATGGCAGTATAGAGAAGCTGAAAGAATGTAAATACTGAGAAGAGTAAAGTGCAAATAGAAAAATTAATTATGAACTAAGAAGAGAAACAGATTTAGCAAAAGAAAAATGATTGAAGCAAGAATGTAGAGAAAGGCTTCAGAAGGTGAAAAGATATGATCTGGTATTTGATAGAATATGAAATGTCACTCTGGGAGAAAAAGATTATGGATAGCAAGTGAGATTGCAGACAAGAATGGAAAGAAGTTAACTGATAGTAATGACATATTAAAAAAATAGAATATTTTGGGTCTATTTAGTAGAGAAAATAATTTAGTTAATTATGATCTTGAAAATAAAGAAGATATTGAAATAGATGATAAAGGTATGGACATATTGCCAGATGAAGTAAGAATGTCAATTGCACAAAAGAAGAATGGTAAGACTTTAATTTGATGCAATATCTATAGAATTTTTAAAAGAAATTGGAAAATTTACTATGAAAGAAATAATTGGACTTCTGCAATTTGATATAGAACAGTAGAGTTTGGTCTGAAGATTTTTTAAGAACTATAATGATTCCAATTGTTAAAAAAAAACAAAGCTGTTAAATGTGAAGAGTATAGAACAATAAGTTTGTTATTTCATGCTTTTAAAGTTTTATTGAGGATTTTAACTCAAAAGAATTTATGGAAAGGTAAAGTATTATATTGAAGAAGAACCGTTTGGTTTTCAGAGAGGGAAAAGTACAAGACATATTATTGTTGTTGTTAGAACAATTGCACAGAGATATATTGAAAAAGGTAAAGGAGCTGGTATATGTTTTGTGGATTTGGAAAATGCATTTGATAGAGTAGTCTGGAATAAACTAATAAACTTGTGTCCATTTTAAAAGATAAAGAGGTACTTTGGAAAAAGAGAAAGTTAATTTGGAATATGTATACTTGACAAAGGATAAGAATTAAACTGAGAAGTAATGAGATTGGTGAAGTGAATACGGAAAGTGGAGTTAAGCAATGATACAATATACCACATGTTCTCTTTAATATTTATTTAGAAGATATGCTAAATATTTTTTTAAACTGTGGAGTAAAATTGGAGGTAGAATAATAAAATGTATAAGATTTTCATATGATATGGTTTTTATAACTGATGATGAAAAGTATCTTCAGAATATGCTGAATAAATTGGAAGAAGGATGTATGGAATATGGATTGAAGATTAATGTTGAGCAGAGTGAGTGTTTATGGATAGGGAGAAATGCAAAAAGACTTCAAATTGAAATTTGTGATAACATAGTTCAACGGATAAAGGGATTTGGACATTTGAATAGTTGGTTGAGTGAGGATAGAAGAAGTGAAGATGAAATTAAAAGAAGAATAGCATTGGTAAAGGAGGCATTTATTAAGACAAAGAAAATATTTTGTGGACCTTTGAAAAGAGAATTAACAAAAAGATTAATTAAATGCTATGAGTGGAGTATACTAATGTATGGTTGTGAAATATAGGTAATAAAATTAGGAACCCATCTGGAAGCTTCTGAGATGTGAACATGGAGAAGAATTGGAAAAAGTCAGTTGAATAAATAAAATAACAAATAAAGAAGTTTTGAAAAGAGTAAATGAAAAAGAAAATTGTTTAAAGAAATCAGAGAGAAAGAGAAACTGGATTGGACATGTGTTAAGAAGAAATTATAGTTTAATGAAAGATGTTATTTATGGTGAGTGGAAAATAAAGGATAGAATAAATTGATATTGTTGATTAATATAAGAGATGGGAAGAGTTACATGGAATTGAAGAGCTGGGCAAAGAAGAGAATAGAATAGAAAAATTGGATGATAATGTGACTATTCTCTGGACTTGTACATTTGACAGAATACTGATGATGATGATATAAGTCAGGCTGTGTATTAATAAACATATAAAATTATAAAGCATTTAACATGCATATGAATGGCTAATAATACTTACTACTTTAAAATTATTTTACAATAGTAAAATTTTATTCTCAATAAAAATTTTAAAAAGTCAATTTAAAGTGAGAAATTTTAGAATAAAATCCAAATTATAAGGTGAAAATATTAGTATTAGAAAGATGTTTAGAAAAATATCAATTTATTTAAATTTATGAATATAAGTTTCATGCTTCTGAGAGATGTAAGACAAAGATGGCATTTGAGAATGATCTATATAGCCTGTGATTCCATATTTGATTTCATTATGTATAATTTTAAAAAAAATAAAGAATTGAAATTAAAAAAATGTAATCTTCATCATAATATTTTAGGTATCAGGCATATACACATCAATATGTGTCTCTCTGTGTGTATGTGTTAAAATAGGGTCACAGACATAGGGACTAATGATTGAGGTTATAGAAGATGGAAGTACAACATCCTCTCAACTTAATGTTATTTGGATCAATATTTCACAATGTTCAATGATGTATCAACTGTAATGCATTAATCCAGAGTAATTCTTTAAGAAATATTATAATATTGCTGCCAAGATCATAACAGTTCCACCAGCATATTTTGCAATTGGCAAAAGATCTGGTGAATAAACTTTCTTTTGGATAATGCCACACACACAGTATATATTTCTTTTGCATGGGTTAGTCTTTAAGCTTAATGTAAATGGTTTCTTTCTTCTCTTTATATCTTACAGCTAAGTGCACTTTTGGTAGTAAGAACCATAATCCCAACTCTCATACAGCTAACATGAAAGTTATGATTATGGTTCTTATCACTGAGAGTGCATTCAGCTGTATGTTATAAAGAGAAGAAAGAAACTGTTTTGTTATACATATGGACTAATGCATGCAAGGGTAAATCTACATAATGACTTGCCTGAATATATCACATGACTTCATTCATTAATCGTCTCGCATCTGAAAACCAATGATTTAAAATAATAGCTTAAATATAAATACATAGTTTGTTTACAAAAGTCATATCAGATTCTTTGGTAGATATGCCTTTAGATAGATGTATGCTGATCTGTGTAAAAAAATTTTCCCACAAGGTTCTGCGTGATTTGGTTCAGTGGTAAAATTACAGATTCTGGATTATGTCCAGCTTTGTCATTACCAGCATTCAAAATTCTTATGAATTCCCAAGCAATAAAATCATTTGAATACTTATATATTTTGTTCCTGTTGTGTTTGGTTAGGCTTGCAGGTTCGTTACCAAACCAACAGATATAAAAAGAACAACTACTCAGCAATTAATATGTATAATTTATTAGTACAAAATATATACACACATTAGTTAACAAATGTACAAATACAGTTGATATGCTTCAATGCTGAGATAGTCATGCGGAGTATGGAACTCGCTTTCAGCTAATGATTAGCCTGCATCATGAGTTCTGGTAAGAAGACTCTTCCAGCTATATAGTTAGCTTGCCTGGAGTCGGCTCTAGTTCAGACGTAACAGTTTCCAGTCTGTAAGTGGACTTGCCTCACTGTGTGGATGTCGTGATAATGACTAGATAAATACCTTTGCTGATGGCAGAAGGTTTAATGGAGAGCACGTTCTGTCGTTCAGGTTAACAGAAATAATTGCTCTCTGCCTTGCCTCCAAAAGGCTGACTATTTAAAGGCAGATCCCCTACCTTACTGGAAACACGCGGATTCGGTGCGCGAACCCCAGTGAAGATTTTAATCCCTTTGGATAGCAACTGGGTGCTAGCCAATCAGGCAAGGAATCTGGAATAGTCCACTTCTGAAGGCAGGGTCAGATATGACAGTTCCATTATGATTTTGTATCGTTTATCTTCAATTCTTCAAAATGTATGCCATTTTATTATAGTAAGTACTGATTTCTAACTACAATTCAAATAGGATTCATTTCTACATCTTTTAAAATGCTAGATTACATTATATTAAGAGGATGGCAAACAATGGCAAACTAGCACTGATGATTAAATAGCTTAATTGACTCCGCCTCCTTTCAGGCAGAAAACTTATATTCACACTTACTTTGAAATTGCTAAAGTAGAAATATTAAACAATTCAACAGATTTAGATGCTAATGCTTTTGCTCATTAATACTTACAATTTAATTCTTTTAAATTTAGACAGATCTGACAGTTCTTTTTATAAGTTTGTAAAACTGAGGTTAAACTTTCTGTCAACTATTCTTTATAACCTCTTTAGGGATCTATCTGTAAAACATTAAAAAAAACTATTAATATTAGATGCACAAGTATTTTCATTTCTGTATTGTGACGCCAAAATGGCAGGTGTTCCCATTATTTTTTCCAAAAACTGTCAGTCATCGGCTCTTTACATATTGTTGACTTTTCTCAAAGCTTTGTTCTCACTAGGTGATATACATTTATTTGAATTTGATGGTAAATATGATAAATCTTTTTAGGGATGAACTCATAAACGGAATTTTCTTAAATTAGAATTCTTTTACATAAAAAGTATGTTAAAAATAAATAGCATTTTAAAACATGAATCAGATTTTTCCGAAATGTTAAAATAAATAGGAGTCTAAAAATAGTAAATGAAAACACTAAATAACAAAGAAATAGCAAACTAATTCACAAGTGACAAAATCAGTTTAAATTTATACATATATGTGTACACACACCTGTATTATTACATGCACATACTGTGTATTTCTTGGATTCAAGGATGAATAAATATTTATTCCGTACGAGTTGGCTAATATGAATTTTTATTAGTACGATTTAATTTTTTTTTTCTCATGTGTCATAGCATCAGACGGGAAGCGAACCCGCTAACCCGGGACAACTGCTTGTAAAAAAGCAGCCGTCGCTGACCTCGCGACCACCAATGCTTGACTAGTATGATTTAATTGTAACATTATTTTTAAGGAAAAACAATGTTTTAGTAACTAAATATGTTATTCTTTTTTCATTTATTAAATTATATGTATTATATGTCATTTTTAAAAATATGGTTATTATATATATTTTTTATTTTTAAAAAAAGATTTAATACATGGCATAGAAAATAAGAGATAATTTATTCATAAATGATGTAGTTAAAACTTTCTTTCAAAAATAATTTTGGATTTAATTAAATAGAATCGTATTTCTAATGGATTAAGTCATTACGTATAATGGGATATAAGACATTAACTTTAATGTCGGTTAGTAATGTAATGAGTTAGATGTTATCTAAGGTGAACAATAGTTAGGATATTTATATACTTGGATTGGGAGGGAATAGAATTAAGGCTGAAATGGTTTTAATAAATTATTAAAATAATTTATTTGTGATGCTAAAATGTTAAAAAGAAATGTATGATATATTAAATTTTTTTTTTGTTTTTGTTAAGCAAGTATGAGAGAATTAGGATTAAACAAAAAAATAAAACAAAATTATGTTAAATAGTTAAGAAAAATCCCATGCCTTTGCTTATTTAAATCAATTTTTTTTTTATAGATATTTATCTACTGATTGAAAAATCTAATATTGGGTTTGTTATAAAAAAACATTAGTTTATGAAGTTCTTGCAATTTCAAATTATAATTCTTTCAGGATTTGTTGGTAACTACTGTTTAAAATGAAATATTTTAATCAATTTAAATAGTAAATTAATATTTTCTTTAAGATCAAGCAGCAAGTCTCCATTAATCATTAACAGTATCACATTAGCTCTAACCATTCTTTGATATTCTGGAGATACATCTGACTAGAAAGATATATCACTTTTATTTATTTTTCTAGGCTGAATGTATAGATTTTTGCTTTTTTTTAGCAATAAGTTCAGAAAATTAGAAATTATATACATTGTATCTGATTTTCAAATTCATTTTATATGAATAAATTTTAAAACTATTACCAAAAGGATAACTACCATCACTTAATTAAATACGACAGTTTAGAATTTTTGTCAATAATTTCTGTCTATCTTCTGCATACCTTAAAATTAGTTGGAGTTTTAATACAGAAATTTTAAAAAAAATGAAAACGAGTTTAGATATCATAAAAGAACAATAAAAGTAAGTTATTTTAAAAACAAAAACCTAAGTAGATTTTTAATTTTTAATAAAAGTATCTATCATTATTAAAATATTAAGTATACATTAAAAAAACCAAATCATCCCCCCCACCCACCCATTATTAACCACGACATATATAATTTATACATTAAAAAATTATATATATTTAAATAAAATTTAAATGAACAATTTGGGGAGAATTTATCAACTTATTAAAATCTTTAAAATGATGTACATATATCTTTATAGGTAAATATTTTAATTTTAAATAGCATGGATAGATGTATGAATAAATACTGAAGGTGCCTTTTTTACAGTCAAAAATTATTTGGCCAGTCTTCACTTTAACAGATTACACGTTAGGAATTTTACAAATTTTACATAAAACTTGAATTCACAGAATGGATAAAAAAAAAAATGTATATAGATTTTTGAAACAATAGGAGAAAACAAATTGCAGTTTTTTAAAATAGTCTCAGTTATAGTTATCTAAATTTGGAGACAAGTGAAATTTGGAGATTGGATGTTTAAATCAAAGTGGTTAACATAAAGGTCTCTTATTCCAAAGATTTAAATAAATAACAAGAATACTATGAAAAGTGAAGAACTTACTCAACAAAATGATTTGTTTTCTAAAAAGTAAACTTGAACATATGTATTTTTGAGAAAGTCAGTCCCTCTTACAAAGATTATCTCAAAAACTATTTTAAAGGATATATAATATTGGTTATTTTTATTAATAGGATAGAATACAATAAAGAAATAAAGTTTGGAAGTATTTATGTAGAAATAAAGAGTTACTAAATATATTAAACAGACTTTGGGACCAACTTGTAATATAAATATAGCTTGATTCGTATAATCATTATAAGACTGATCTTCAATTTTTTTGCTGCAAAAACTAACAAATTTTTCTTCTACCATTGGTGATTACATTCATTTACAAGTAGTTTCTAATTGTTATTTATATATAATAATAAAAATTCACTCTATTAACAAATGTACTTTACTTTAATAGAGTGAAATATATTTAATAAATGATAAACATAAAATTGTGCTATATGAATTTTCTTTTGATTTTATAAATGTATACATTTTTATACTATTCTCATAATTGGCTGATCTTTCCATTTTAATTAACTTTAGATATTTATTCAAGTTAGTGCAAAACTGATATGGACTACATATATACACAAAATACATAATTTTTTTCACTATTTATGTATCTTTTGGACACAGTATACATTTTTTTTACTATAATGAAATTTATATTTTTTATGATTTTTTTAAAATGTATTTTTAAACTTTTTTTCTTCAAGTTTTTATGGAAAATAGACCTTGAAAAATTCTGCAGCAACTAAAAGATAATTTTACATAGATTCATATAACTATTTTATATGTTTCAGAAGCTATGTTTAATTTTACCAACACATCTAAAGAATATTGTCCAATGATTTATCAGAAAATGAAACAACTGCAATTTCTAAAAACAAAAGAATGAACAATGTATCCAAATCCATGAGCGCAACAGACACTACTATACCAGGGCTTTCATCATGACCAAGTTTTTGACCATGAATGTTATTTAGTAACAGATACCTATTACCAATTTTATAATTGTCCAGGGCTGAAATTTCCAATTAACCATGAGTATTTTAGTTGTTTTTTTTTAATAATTATTTTGATAATATATATAAATCATTTCTGAAATTAATAAGTATGCTACAAACCAAGAACGAGTTTGGGACTGGATGTGTAAATTACAACAAATCTGACATTCAAATGTAAAAGTTATCTGGGTGTATTTCAAATAAATTATGATGCAAAACAATTTTTTCCATATATTGTTATATTTAACATTTTAACGACAATAATAAAAACTGTGATGAACTTATTAAAATTAGGCCGGATTACAGAATTACTGGAATGTAAATTTTAAAACTGCATATCAAAAGCAGAGAAAAATAGCAATTAATGAGGTTATTATTAAATTTATAGGTTGAAATATTATGAAACAATATGATCTCCCAAAAATAGTTAAGTCAGGGTTCAATGGATCTCAGTAGATAGTCATAATGGATGTGTCATATATGGAATTCTA